>OZ017792.1:704945-792445 GCA_963969325.1 Lycopodina hypogea | reverse complement strand
GAGAGGGAGGGAGAGAGAGGGAGGGAGAGAGAGGGAGGGAGAGAGAGGGAGGGAGAGAGAGGGAGGGAGAGAGAGGGAGGGAGAGAGAGGGAGGGAGAGAGAGGGAGGGAGAGAGAGGGAGGGAGAGAGAGGGAGGGAGAGAGAGGGAGGGAGAGAGAGGGAGGGAGAGAGAGGGAGGGAGAGAGAGGGAGGGAGAGAGAGGGAGGGAGAGAGAGGGGAGGGAGAGAGAGGGAGGGAGAGAGAGGGAGGGAGAGAGAGGGAGGGAGAGAGAGGGAGGGAGAAAGGAATAAAGGGTCGAAACATTAAAACATACAAATGAACTAATCTACCAGAAACATGCTGTTCTACGATTTGGGTAAGTCTGTCGACTTACTGAGGAAAGGTTGAGGGTTATCAGGGATGCCGTGGTCGGGCCAGTCTATATATTGCAGGTGGGTGATCTCACGCTCCTGCAGTAGACACAGCACAAGTCGTATGCACATGGTAGTGGTTATAATTGGATAGCAATAAACACAATAGAAAGTAAATAAGAAAATAGACTACACTAGGTTTCAATAACAACAACGATGATGATAATAATAAGTAGTGATAAAAAATAACAACTATTTATAAATAAATGAAAAGGATAAGGATTTCCCCAAGAAATACAGAAACAAAAAAAGATCACTACCTACCCAAGAAATATTGAAACAAGGTATGAGCACTCAATTATTTTGTGCCTAATTCTACATCCCTAAATCACTGCCTCCATATAAAAGGAATACAAAAAAGAAAAGAAAGACACTTCATAGTATGGAAGTGAATAGGTTTCTCCCTCATCCAGCTTTATAGGAGTACAGTAATGTCATGTTACAAACTTCTATTGGGGCAGTGATTTAGGGATGCATAATCAACTAGTGACAATATAAGCAACAATGATATAATACAATAAAAACACCAATAACATGGATAATAAAGTCTACAAAAATATTGAAGTAATTTTTTTTGTTGTTGTTATTGAACAGTATCTCTGTTAATCTAAACAAATTAAAACTCTATCTCAGAAAACAAATTACACATTTATAAAATGGAACACACAAACAAAGCTAACCAAGCAACAGCCTGGGGGGAGGGGTGTGGGAGGGCACTAACCTCTCCACTGGGCATGTGCTTGAGCTGGAAGCCTCTGCTGACCACTGTGAGTGCCTTGTCCACAAACAACAACACAATACAACAATACAACAACACAATAACACAACACAGTGAACATACAACAATGTACAATATATCCAACACCTAAACAGACTGGTTCACTATTAAAGGGTTCTAAAATATATATATATATAATTTATTTATTATTATTCATTTTTGGATTACTAAACAAAATTATTTCATTCACTGCATCTTTCTTCTGTCTGCAGGTAACATGGTCTCTGTGCTGCCTAATAATTTCATCAGTTTAAGTACAGCTACTTCCTTGAGATGACTTGGGTGAGCTCACTAGCATCATGGCAGCATGCAACACTCCCTCATTCAAGGGGCTGGTGCAGGTGTGGATAATCTACTTCCCATGAGAGTGGTTTGGGTATTGCACACTGAATGTGTGTGAGGACATGTGTCATGTTGCCTAATGTTCTTTCAACATTGACTGACGACTATAAAATGTATTCTTAACACTCTTTCTCTGATATTTCCAGCTGCTAATTGTGACCACTGTTGCTATTGGCATGTCTATTAGACAGCCTAATCAATGATGTATTCTGTATGTATGTGGGATTGTGCCATGAAGTAATGCAGTTTAGGCATTAAAATTCCATTGTCAATTACTAGCATGTTCCTTGCCTGAAGCAATAAGATAACAAACGATGTCCTAGTATAATTGAGAAATTTAAATTACATTTTATTGCATGACCCAAGTCTAACTTAGTGCGGGAAAATACTAGAATCATGAAACTCAGAAACTTTTGCAGAAATAATAGCCCTGCCCAGACTTTTAAAGTTTGAAATTTTGATTTCACTCAGATGAGGCAATTGAAAATAATACTCTTAGATAAAAGAAGCAACAATACCTGAGCTACTATATTCGAGGTATTGGAAACTTGACGTGTGTATGTTCAACACACACAATTGCACATGTACACAATCAGAATTTCTATATTGTTAAGTATTGGTCACATGATTTAGTTGCTGGGGGCAGAGCACTGACACTGTGCAATCTGCTCTCTCCTGACTGAACTACACCTGGTGTCTGTCTCCAGAGGTAGACCACCAGTGTGCTGTATGATTACTCCCCTGGAACACTGCACTATTGCCTTGGGCTGAGGACCTAGGTTTAGTGTTCGGGGGTAATTGAACTATGATTGTATAACTCTAGCACCAGCTCACACTGTGCATAGTTGTGTGTGTGTGTGTGTGTGTGTGTGTGTGTGTGTGTGTGTGTGTGTGTGTGTGTGTGTGTGTGTGTGTCCACCAACTGAAGAGGAATTAATGCAGGCTCTAACCAAATTGAAGACGAGAAAGGCAGGAGGAAAGTCTGGTGTCCTTCCTGAACTAATCCTCCATGGTGGTGTAGATCTGTGGGATAGAATGCTGGAGGTGATGCAGAAGGTGTGGGAAGAAGGTAAAGTGTTGAGAGACTGGCAGGACGCAGTGGTTGTTCCAATCCCAAAGAAAAGTGACCTGAAGCAGTGTGACCATTGGTGTGGAATAAGTTTGTTGGATGTGGTAGGGAAGGTACTAGGCAGAATTGTACAGGGAAGATTGCAAGTGATTGCTGAAAAAAGGAAAGGACGTGGTTGTGCAGACATGACTTTTTGTTGCTAGACAGCTTGTGGAGAAAGCAAGGGAACATGGCGAATCATTGTATGTGTTGTTTTTGTAGACTTGAGGAAGGCTTATGATTCAGTGCCCAGGCAAGCCCTATGGAAGGTCCTAGAGAAGTATGGTGTGCCAGAAAAAATGTTGAATGTTGTGAAGTCTTTCCATGAGGGGATGCATGCTGAGGTTAGAGTGGGTTCGACTGTAACTGATAGGTGTGAGGTCCGGAATGGCTTACGGCAGGGATGTACCCTGGCACCAACATGATTTAATATCTACTTTAGTGCTATGGTGGCTGATTGGTGCAATAGGAGTAGTGGTGCAGGAGTGAGTGTGTTATATAAGCATGGTAGGAAGTTGGTCGGGGACCGCACAGCTAAGTCTAGATTGAGTGAGATGAGAGTAACTGAGTCCCAGTTTGCTGATGATGTGGCATTGTATGCAACCTCTCGGGATAGTTTTGAGTCAGTAGCAGCAGAGTTTGTGAAAGTGGCAAGTGAATGGGGGCTGACCGTGAGTACTGAGAAGACAAAAGGGATGGTTGTTGGTGAGGGACTGAATGAGAGTGATGTCAGACCAGTGCAGGTGGAGGGTGGCTCTGTGGATGTAGTTCAGGACTTCACATACTTGGGTGCTAACATCTCAAGATATGGGGAGATCACTAGTGAGGTGACTAGAAGAATGCTAGAGCAGCTAGAGCATTTGGATGTTTGAGGGTGCCAATATTTAAGAACAAAGACCTCTCATTGGCCACAAAGAGAGCAGTGTATAGGGCAGTTGTTCTAGCTGTATTACTGTATGGAGCAGAAACTTGGACGATGAAGGCTGTGCATACAAGATGTTTGAATTCTTTTCATAACCATTGTATTCGGACAATCCTGGGTGTGACGAGGTACCAACAATGGAATGAAAGATTAACATCTCAAAGCCTATCACATAGGTTTGGCTTGCAGCACTCCATCTCTGATATCATTCTGGAGCAGCATTTAAGATGGCTGGGTCATGTGGGTCGCATGGATGAAGAAAGGCTTCTAAATAGATTGTTGTTTGGGGAGCTTAACATGAAGAGACCATGCCACGGGACAAAGAAGAGGTGGAGGGATGTTCTGAAAGTGGATTTGCAGGCAATTGGTGTGTATAATAGATGGTATGAGTTGTGCCAGGACAGGAAGGGTGGTTTCATCTGTGTTTAGATGGTGTAGAGAAAATTTCAACATCCAGGCGATGGAACACCTGCTCAGCTAACAAGCAATCTGAATTAAGAACACTAAGTTGTGCCTGTGGAAGGAAATTTTGAAGACAAGGAGATCTGACCAGACACCAACATTTCTGTGTGATGCCATCATAAGCTAGGTTTATTGCCATTGGTCCTGGATGAATCCAGGACACTGCCATCATGGTACTTCGTACCATGGGCAGCTTCTAAGTGTTTAAGTGTCTAAGTGTCTAAGTGTGTGTGTGTGTGCGTGTGTGCGCGCGCACTAATGTCTCAACTAGAAGTCTCACCTGTCCAAATTGCACATAACTTCCATTCTTGTCGTCCACATCAGGTGGGAAATACCTGAAACATTTCACTCTACCTTCCTCCTGCATTACCATGACAACACAAAAAAGTAAACCTCAAGTTAGGCCAGTTATTCACATACTGCCAAAAAATGGCCAAAAATAGAGTTTTGGTTCAAGGTCTAGAATTCAATGCTGAGTTACATTAAGATAATCAAGATGGCTGCCAAATTCCCTCTACTTCATTCTGTTGTGAAAATAAAACACCAAAACCCAAAAAAAGGTAATCGCTATAGTAACTGCTTGCCATTACCAAAAAATGAAACAATTTCATCATTATTATTATTTTTTATATTCCTTTCACAGAATATTTAAAAAAATTAATACATTTAAAAAAATTAAATTACACCTTCATTTATATTAAACTAATCTACTGGTCATCAACACATCATCCCTGTACTGAATGGAAAGCCTGGGGGCATGTGTACCATGATAGCTATGGGAGCCTGTTCCTCATACACATACACACACACACACACACACACACACACACACACACACACACACACACACACACACACACACACACACAAAACCATCCCGGGAAAGTCCCGGGACTGCCAGAGTTCATTTGTCATTAGGAAACACTCGCCAACTATGGAGGAGGAGGGGGAGGGAAATGTGATGTGTTCTACTGACCAGTTCATTGGTGAGCATGAGTATGAATTGGATGCGTTGCTCCCATATCATCTGCCAAAAGTCAGTGGATGTGTTCTCCATGGGACCTTGTGTCACCACAAAGTTACGACTCTCCTCGTTGACAGTGAACTACGGTCAAAGGAAAAATATTGAAAACATTTTTTCTGAGTATTAGATTTTCTATTTTTTTCTGAATAGTGTGTGTTTGTGGTGCACTGAGATATCACTACACATTTGATACAATAGTTTTATGCAAGATGTGTAGTGTATACACAGCACTTTATTGATGACATAATCTAAATAACATGCATTTATATTTCATGTTACATTCACTTACACTGACATAGCTGGCGTTGATGTAGTCACTGCCTGTGCTATTACTTCCTTTATGCAGTCTCACCCTGTTCTCCTGGGATCAAGAAAAAAACACAAGAAAATTAATGTCTATCTATCTATCTATCTATCATTCCATGTATCTATCTGTCCATCTATCTACCTACCTATTTAAACACTATATATGTACAAATCTACCTACCTACCTTAAAAAAAAAAAAAAAAAAAAAATTTTAAAAGCAACAACAAAAAAACACCCTATCTACATTCATGGATCCACCTCCCTCCCTCCTTCCCTATCAACACCTACCTATCTATTCACACACCTATATACCCACCTACCTACTACCTACCCATCTATCTCTCCTATTTAAATCCATCTACCCACCCACCTACCTATCTATCTATCCATGGTACTCGAACTTAAAGGCTATCAATTTCAATGTAGACATACACAGCTAACCACCTACAGGCGTGCATGTCCCTGATAGCCTCTCACCTCGTAAGGGATGATATCCTTGTACCTGTTCTTAGGAACATTCTCTGGCAGTTCGCTGGTCAACGTGTCAGCATTCTACAAACAACAGGAAGAAAATTTTTGTAAAGGCAAGGTAAATGAGAGAAGCAATATTAAAGCTAACCAACAACAACATCAACATTTTTTTTATTTTCAAAGAAGCCAGATATGTTGAAGATACTCACAAATCTTTTTCTGGGTAGTTGCTCGTATTCATTGAAGTAGTGGCCAGTGTTCAACTTCCTCTCCAACTGTACACCCTGAGAAACAAACAACACAACAATACATGAAATAACAACATATTTTGTCCAATTACAACTTAGTGGCATTATAACTACTTAAAAAATAACAATATCATGTCCAATAGCAGCAGCTCTTGGGCATGCACAGCTAGGGCTATAAACTATGAGCATACTCAGTGATGGCTTGTTCAATAATGGCATTATCTTCTGGGTATGCTCAGTAATAGCTACAAATTATAAAGCATGCTCAGTGATGGGTTATTGCTATGGGTATTCATATGTATGGCTCCCTTAAATTCTGGGCATGCTCAGTGATGTCTAATACATTGCAGGCATGCGCAGTGAAGGCTCAACAGAGTATCCAGTGTAATGTGTGATGTAATGTGATAGTTGTTGCGTTGGAGAACTGACTCGTCTGTCGTGAGTGCCACTGGGCGCCTCCTGCTCCTCTTGCTCTGCTATGCTGAAGGTCCGTGTCTTAAGTGAGCGTGGGGGAGTGCGCACATCCAGCTGGTCCAGAGAGCCTGGGGCAATATGGAGGGAGGGGGGGGGGGGGGGCAGGTGTGACAAGGGATGTATATGATGACACTCACTGTACCATCCCTCACACTGCATCAGAGGCAGGTGTTGTGTGTCCACAAAACTAAAGGCAGTACATGTTTGCTGATAACATTGGGTTATGAGTTGGTTAGAGTTGAATTCTGTATTCACAACAACCAAATAAAGTCGCACATACGCACACACACACATACTACATCATTAAAAGACAGGCTTGAATATTAGTTACTTTCCCATACTCTATAGTTACAGTGGTGTGTGTGTGTGTGTGTGTGTGTGTGTGTGTGTGTGTGTGTGTGTGTGTGTGTGTGTGTGTGTGTGTGTGTGTGTGTGTGTGTGTGTGTGTGTGTGTGTGTGTGTGTTCTAAGGACTCATTGGGGCTCACGTGATTAATATCTGACATTTTCTTTAATTGTAGACTACAAATATTTAATATTTTAATAGACAGTACACATATATAGTCATCCTTAAATGTCTAACACTAGTTATTAATAATATTGTGGGTCAAGCCATATCTCCTAACACAAATACTGTGTTAAGGTATTAAAACTGAGCTCTATGCTGTCAAGGCCTAATAAAGTCTGCCACAATATGTTCAATTGCCTGGTGTGATCAGATGTAAGCCTGCTCCATAAACAATAGGAGGACTTTTACAAAGGCAATAGAAAGTGCCAGCAATTAAGAGGTCTTCTAGTAACCAAAAAAAAAGTCTGCTCCTTAAACAAATTCAATAAAAGAAAAAATTTAATTAAAATGATGGTGCTATTAACCTGTTCACCCACTCGCAATAGCAAATCTGTGTTAAGACCTCTCGAGGCTGTGTGGAAAAGCATGGCCTTGTCCCCATATCTGGTATGCATGTACACATTTATTGTTGTTGTTAATAAATACATTACCAGTCAGTTTCTTCCTCTTTGGTCCAGTGAGGTCAAAGGTCTCCTGCGAGCTATCTGTGTTATCACCCCCATCGCCCCCAGTAGAGACTGCTGCAACACAAACCACAGAACACATCAACTACAGCATGGCCATGCATGTATACAGGTGTGTGTACACTGTATATGCAAAATGGTGGAAATAAAGTATCCCTATGATGGTATCACAATCATCTCCATGGCAACATACTGACCAACTCCATAACGATGACTCAACCATCATTCAAATTTTAAATAATTAATAAATACATTATTTAGCATGATATGATTCATTAGAATATAACTTCTACCCACCCCTCCCACCCAAATAGAATAAATTAAAAGAATTAAATATAACAATAGCAAAAATATTGAAACTGTGAGGTTGCCATAGTAATGACTGCACACCCACCGTTCTTTGTGTGTCCGTTGACCTTTAGTTTACGGAATTTCTTTGAGCGAGGGCTGCCCTTGGGCGAGCTGCTGGTCGAGGTGTGATTGGAATGGGGATCACTGTTTCTCCGTTCCCGATCCATCTGCACATCCCCTGCCTTCTTGTTGGAAGAGGAGTTGTCCTTGGTGGCCGGCATGATGAGGCCAAATAGCTTCTTAGCCTGAGGCTGTTTGTGATCTGGAGATGAAATTGGACCTGAAGTAGGTAAGGTGTGGCATGAGGTGAAAGAGACAATCATTCACAGTTTAAGAAGAGCAGTGTGTGTATGTTATTTTAACCACACATGAAGTAATGGCAGCAACCTTCAAGGAACATCCTTTTTCAAGTATTCAAAGTAAGCTAACTTCATAGTAACCTCACTGTCTATCAGGACACGACATACATGTCAAACTTTCCAGTGCTAACTATGAGTTGAATGATAATATGGCCAGTATATGGTACTTCCCAACTTGTTGGAGTCCTACCATTTCCCCTCCTGCCTACATTACCTTATAACAATGGTAAATGGACTTTTTGGGGAGGGGACGAGGTAAATTTTTCTTTTCATTTGTGATATAATTGCCCACATATAAACACTTTATCATCATTTAATTTGTAGCTTGTATTGTTTATATCATTCTTCCTTTTGTTGTTCATTTTTTGTTGTTGTTTATAGATGATAATAAACAATGAAGGGAAAAAAAACAACAACAAACCAAAATAAAATTTTAAAAACTAACAAAATAACAAAAGTAACGAAATAAAATAAAAACATAACAAAATCAATACCAAAAAACTAACAACAAAACCAACAAAAATATAAAAACAACAAAATATTATTTAAAAGTGTAGGCTTTGCAGGCTCCAACCAAAAAAAAAACTTTTAACTTTAAAGAATTACTATTGCAGAGTAAAGTGCTTGCATAGTTGCTTATTAATTCTTTAATTTTATATATTATCATCATTATTATCCCATCACATGATCACAGACAGAGATCACACGGGATATTACACTAGTGCACTAGGCAGTCACTCCTCTCCCTCCTCACCTGTGATGCTGCCGTTTCGGTTATCCTCTGGTCTGCGGCCATTGTTGTTGTAGGAAGACATAGAGAGCCTGCTAGAGGGTGTGGTCTGATGGTGGGTCGAGGAGGAGGGAGAGGAGGGGGGAAGGAAGGAGGAGAGGGTGGGAGTGATTTCTATTTGCCTGATGGCATCCAGAGATATGCTGCTGTCCCTGTGCTTGGCCTTGTCCCCACTGACAGACAGCACCTGAACTGGAGATCCAATGTCCGCCCTGAGGGAGAGCAATAGTGGTGTGTAAAAAAAAGAAAAGGTAAATAATGCTGACAATGCAAAAATATATTAGAGTTCTGTAAATACACACAAGTAGGTAGGTGGATATAGCTAGATAGGTAGGTAGGTGGGTGGGTGGGTGGGTGGGTGGGTGGGGAGATATAAACATATTTATTTTCTATAAATGCGTTTATATCTCCCCACCCACCCACCTACCTACCTATCTAACTATATCCACCTACCTACTTAACCTACCCCTACCTACCTACTTACACATCTACTTACTTAACCTATTTACCATTAATAGGAGATACTTGGCTGCGTACACATCACACACACACACACACACACACACACACACACACACACACACACACACACACACACACACACACACACACACACACACACACACACACACACACACACACAGTGTAGTGTCGCAGTGCCAATAACGACAGTGAAACACAAAAAAAGAGCATCCACAATGTTTCCAGCAGTGACGTATATAACATGTTATTAATTGATCAAGATACTAATGTAACTAACGTGTTGGTACGTCCATCAACCAACACCCACTCACTCACTCACCCACCCACTCACCCATCTATGTGGGAGTGGGACTCGGAGAGGCCGCCCTTGTAGGAGTACAAATGCAGAGGTCCTAGTCACAGCACACACACAGGAGAAGTGATCAATCAAAGAAAATGAGAAGTAAAAAATCACAATAGAAAATATATCCACCACAAACCATTTATACAGTTTGTAAATTCACTCACACAAAAATAATTAAGAATCTACATATATGAACCTGTGCAGTTACCACACCTTACCACATATTACAAATGCCCACACATATACATACACATCACACAGTGCCAAATGAATTATTCAATGTGACATATTATATTAAAAAGTTTCAGACCAAGTACACAATTTGCTGCTTTAGAAATCACATCTCATCATATAAGAATTCCAAATAGTGCACAAGATGAAAGTGAGGGTAACTTACTTGGCAGATTCTCTTCTTCCATAAAGTTGGCCTCTTTCCCTATTAGTGTGGACATCTTCCTACCTCTAAAGCTAACAGCAACAAAAATAAATAAACAATAAAACATGGCAATGGCTTTCTCAAAATGATATTGGACCAACATCACATTAGATCAGGAAACATCTAACATGGAACATGAACCTATAGTCATTAAGTGCAGTGGTGGAGCAGGTAGTGATTGAGCACCACAAGGAAAATGGACAACTGTTCCTCTCATGAAGCATGCACCAACCAAGACAAAACAACTGTTGCTGCCCAAACTAGGAGGACATACAATGCCTACCATTGCATTTGCATCATTATTAACTGTAATAAAACATAATGTGTTGAAAATGTGCATTATTTAGGATTAATTTGGTTGTTTATACAAGTAATGCACAGTACACCAAGTAAACGAAAACTCTTTGTTTCCCAAGGCATGCATCGAAGTGCCTACAAGCACTAAGGAGCATTTCGTGTTACTGTGACAACACACAACAATGTCTGACACAATCAACAATGCTTACTCTGTTCTGTCGTGTTTTGGGACCCGCAGGTCGTGAATCGAGCGAGATTTGCTTTTTGAATTACTGCATAGTCAGCAAAAGTAGCACATGATAAAGACAACCTGAACAGTGAGTGATGATACTTACCTTCTCTTCTCGCTGGACAGCCAACTCATGGCTGGGCTTCCTTCCAGCTCTGAGCGGTAGAACTTGTGTTGTTGCACCATCTGCTGCAACACGTACTGAGCTGTGCGATTGTCAGGCTACAGGCAAGCAACACACCACAGGCAACGTAGCATCAACACACAGGCAACATAGCATCAACACAGGCAGCAAACATCAACACACAGGCAACATAGTATTAACACAGGTGACATGACATCAACACACAGGCAACATAGCATCAACACAGGCAACATGACATCAACACATCAACACACAAGCAACATAGCATCATGCACACTTACGAAGCAGCATGCATGCACACTCATTTTAAGTTATGCAAACATGCTAACCATTTCATGTTTGCATGGAAATTATATTTTACCCCTTCATTTCATTCAGAGAACAAACATTAAATTTTAAAATACTAACTATTTTTAAAAATCTTTTCCTCTCTTTTAAGTAAACAAATATTAACCCAATGGTTTATGTGGTACAAGAAACAAAAAAGAATGACAAATGACCAGATAACCCAAAACAGATTGTGGTACAAACTCTAAACTAGTACTCACCATTTTGAAGTACACAGTCTCTCCGGGAGTCTCAATACCAAAGTTCTTTTCCTTTACCTTCATCCTATAGATCTCCGGCCACCTGGAGAGGGAATTTAAAAAAACATGCCACGTGACATGTAAATTACTACTGCACATGATCTATAGGCTAACATCCACAGGGAAGAGGACCACAACTTGGTAAAACCATATTCTTAATATAATCTCCTCATTTTTTCTTTTAAATTTTCTTATTGAAACATTTGAACTGGTTTTTTGCACTATAAAATAAAGCACTCAGATCTCCAGACCACACCCACTCCTCTTCCTCACTTGAAATAGATGTTTGGTTGCCCGTTGGAGTGCTTGACAAAGATACCGATAAAGCACGCGCCTATCCAGATGGTACTGCCATGGATGTCGAGGACCTGGAACACATCATGGCCATATTCTGGCAACTGCTGGGCCAGTTTGATGTACATCAGCTCAGCAGCTGCGGCAGACATACCACTACAGGGACAGAAACAGATACTCCACTAAAAGGAATGAACAAGCTGTCTAAAGTGCATTAATATGCATCTAGTCACAAATCAATTATATTATTTAAATTAATTACATCTTCAAGTAAAAATGCCAATGAATGTAATTTAAAGTGTGCCTTGTTATCATTATTTAAAATTACAAACTTACATATGCCTTATGTGCAACTTTGAAGCCTGATACACATACACATAGGAAATAAATATATGATAAAGGGTCTACTATAAGGGCACAACGGCAATAGACATAAATATATGGTAAAGGGTATACTAAAAAAAAAAAACACAAATGAAGGAAGTCATATATATCGGCAATATATATCGGCAATATATACTTTACCTTGTCAGTGAGAGACTTGATCACAGAAGATGATCCAATATGCTGCAATGATGGAACCAAATAGAGCATAAATGCCACATCATTTATTAGGTACCATAGTATGTCATGTAGCTTTTAATTAAGAGCAGTCTCATTCCATATTAGTGTACTGAGGTTCAGAATTAAAATTTCAATTTAATCTCTATTTCGGGAAATGAAAAGCTCTAAATTAACAAAATGGCTGAGAATATTTCAGTGGTTTACTCAATAGGATGACGTCAATCCTTAATTCTTCTTTCTTGTAGACATTTTATTTTGGGGAATTTTTTTTTTTTTTTTTTTTTTTTTTTTTTTTTTGAATAATAATAAAAAAAAAGAAGTTAATCCAAATAACGATGCTTTACCAAACATCAGGCCAAGGCGATAACTTCTTTTTTCAAATTGTGCGGACACCTTCCCTAATCAATCTTTTTACACGTCATCATCTTTATAATATCCATGCACCATGACCTTTTTACACTACAAACCTCTGTGGCTCACTCATATAACCTCTGTAACTATGGCAACACTTACAGGCGGCAGGAAGATATAGTCGTTGAGGAAGTCTGCGTTGTGTTTCTCTGGGTCATAGTTGCCAAACTCAGCTGGAAGGAGGGACAGAAATTTTTTCATGTACAATACGATTAATTACACACTAGCAAAGCTCTCCCACCCACTCATTCCATGGGGGATGGAATCCTTACAACACCATTAATGTGAATGGATGCTGAATCATGAACACATTGTGACAAATGTATTAGTGGTAAAATTCCTTACATACAATTTAAACTATATATATATATATATAGTGCAGGGATCACAGGAAGACACTAGAAAGTATCCATCCCTTACCAAATTTTTAATGAGCTAATAAGAGAATATTTTACAAAATGGAAGTCAACCACAATTTCCTCCAATCTATGTCACATCATAAAAAAACAGCTGGAAATTGCATTTGTCACTCAGAAGTTCAGGGGGGGGGGGGGGGGGGGGAGGGAAGATAGATTCCTCACAACTCACAGACAGAGACAGACAGACAAGCTGTGAGAATTATTATTGAAAGATGAAAGTGTATATGAAAAAAAAGCTTTACAAATAAATTCCTGGGGGTGGTAAGGGATTGTCAAGCTAAAAGTTGGACTCGCACACCATTTCTTGCCTGGAGCAAATGCTGGAAGGAAGTTTTGGTATTTTCTAGAATATTATCTATTCACGATTAGTAACATATTAGCCATGAATGTTAATTGTCTTTGAAATCAGCACTGAATAGGTCATACACAATAGTTCTTTAAATTGCACTTATTTAAATGCACCTTGAGAGAGTCTCACTAAAAACACTATTGGTTGAGCTACATGAATATTGTGTGTGCGCATGTGTGTGTGTGTGTGTGTGTGTGTGTGTGTGTGTGTGTGTGTGTGTGTGTGTGTGTGTGTGTGTGTGTGTGTGTGTGTGCGTGCGTGCATTCACACACCATACACACTGCACTAGCTTATTCTCTACTATACTGAACACACACACGCGCATCATATGATCTCCATACATCATGTATCCTGAAGCACACACACTCAATTTGTAGCTATCAACAATGAAATAACATCAACACCAACATGGCCACGTAATCCATCCACACGGACACACCTTGCAGTGAGTAAGATGCCAACTTCACAGCCAGATCATTGGAGCAGTGCAGCTCTCCATTCAACACGAGACTCTTCAGTTGCAGGAAGTATAAGTAGCGTGCTATCTCATGCTCCAGTCTCGTCACATTGGTGACGTAGAATTGAACCCTGAACCTCAGCTCTGCATCACGTGCGCCGTTGATACAGTCCTTCTCCAGCTGCTTGCGTAGCGGCTTCTCCCGGTCCACCCAGCGGAGGTACTCCGATTTGGACTTGTATTGGAGGCCAAAGTACAAGATCTGGTCACATGACAAGCAGGAAGGCCACATGGTTGTAGTCACATGAGAATCATTAAAACTTTTATTTTAGTAGAAATGGTGACATATATCAACACAAATTTAAACCACAGGGCTAATAATATTATAGGTACAATGATAGGCCAGTGCAAAAGAAAATATTGAAGGTTATCTGGACGATTAATTTTAAAGTTCATTTAGAGGTAAACTAAAATGGTTTGCAAAATGGTTAATATAATAGCTAAAATTAGTCAATTATGTTAATTGAATTGATTAATTTAAATTTTTTAAATAGCTCAAAACGGGTTAGATGAAAGACATAATTTAAAGAGATAATTGGCACACAGAGTCAACACACACCAAGGGGAATAACCAGCTATAGGCACAGATTAGTATATTTTGGATAGAAATATAATACAGAATATTGCAATTATATTATTGGCATTGCTACAGTCCAGAGGGAAGAACAACTCCACTAAATTCGTAATTACCAGCTCACTAAGTGGTGAGCAGCCATGTGCTGTGGATTGAAGATATCTGATTCAGGAGGATTACAGCACTTGTGATAGCTGAGGGTATATGTATGTATGTATGTCAGTCCCAACTACCTACCCATGCCCAGATGAAGGACACTTCCCTATATTTTTTCCTTATATGGTATAAATAGGAACCCAGCAGTATCTAAAGTGTATTGAACACACACAGCAGTTGGAATAATGTGTGTTGGTGCCACTCCGCTGGGTCGTGACAACTTAAAACAGAGCTAGTAATTCCTCTATTACAACTTCAAGGCATTTTGCCGCCGGGACTAATGATGTTAATTGACTTGAAGGGGTTGTTCAAAATGGCACATGAGTTTATTGATACTAAAAATGGCACATTTTGAACTGAAACTATTAGGTCACCACTGTATCTCCAAAAAAAAAAAAAAAAAAAAAAAAAAAAAAAATTCCCCCCCCCCCTAAACTACGTTGCTTTGTTAATGGGTTTCTACATGGCAGAAGTAAGTACTACAACAAACAACAGTTGCTAGTGCACCAAATTGTTAAATAACAAGTGGAACTTTTAAGGTTGGGCTCTTATACAGGAGTGGGGGGTGGGGGCGACCAGCCATGCCATGTTGAACACTTGGAAACATCACATTTACAATAAACACATACAACATGTTTGTTGTTTGTCCTGAGGTTAGAAAATATGAACCTTGCACTTTGAACTGTTCATGCACTACAGATGATTCACACATAAGTTTCAGGAGCAGCTTCATAATAGCTGGCAAGAGCACCATATAAAATGATGACTCAGCATTCTGACCACAGGACACAGACTACACAGAGATACAAAACAACTGTTGATGCCAAAAATAAGCACAAGGGATTAGAACACACAGAGGATGGAATCACTACACACATACATCCTATATTACCCAGTGTATTAAACACAAATTATAAATATTTATAATAGAGGTTTTAGGGTGGAACTGGCCACACAGCTGGGAACATGAGTTTGTTGATGCTAAACAAATTGCTTTGACTATTGCACACGATCAGGACACTTGAAACTACATGCGTCCTTTTTGATGTTGGCGTGGTCTACAACTGTATGTATGTATGTATGTATGTATGTATGTATGTATGTATGTATGTATGTATGTATGTATGTATGTATGTATGTATGTATGTATGTATGTATGTATGTATGTATGTATGTATGTATGTATGTATGTATGTATGTATGTATGTACATACGCATGCATGTATGCATATATGTATAATAGGACAAACTATGACAAAGGTTATATCACCCTGTCGCCAAGGAGATATGAAATACTATTACTATTCAGCACATGAAGAAAAAAAAATTAGTATCATACACAGCACATAGTAAGTGTGCTATGATAGCGGTTTAACGAGTATATGCGTACGTGTGTGCCGTACATAGTCCTACCAACACATGTGCAAACTCCACAAGCTCAGCACTCACAGAGATCAACCAACCACTTACGAGCACCATGCTGCCATCTCGCCCACGTATGTCACCCTCATCACCACGGTTACAAGATATCATATCCAATCATTAAGTTACCACTACCACACATTTGTCACCACCAGACTAGTCCCGGGAAAAGCCTGGGAACTGATCATCAGCGAGAGCCATGGGCCAGCCAAGTCTGTGAAGCACGGTGCAACTTGGACTGCATCCAATGGGCACAAAAGGAAAGCAAAGGCTCAATTTCATAGCAATGAGCTAATGTCATTGACTACCATAAGTCTATAACGAGCAAAAGATTGTTTGTGGTTGGCATTGCAAACAAGTTGTTTAACTAACAATTACTGAGACATGTTTTCATATTTGTGCAAGCTTTCGAAGGGGAGAAATCCCACCATATGCTTATCTGCGTGAGATAGACGTCTGAAAAATTCTTTTATTCCAGATGCCAAGGTCCTCAATTCCCTTCTCCTGCAGCTGTTCCTTCATATGGGAGCATAATTTACAAGTGTGCTCAATTTAGACACCTTCGAATAGAGCAAGACTCATATGAAGGACAGGAAGGTCAGGTGTAGCAGGTGTAGTTTGCAGGACTTACTGCATGTAGAAACCCATTATGAGCATACTATGGCCATCCAGCTGCACTAATTGACCATAATGCCAGTGCAAACAAGAATCATGTCAACATCTTGAAGTCGTGGTATTTCATTATTATTATTATTATTATTATTATTATTATAGGAACAAGTCAATTCCTATAGTGCATTCTTGTCCAACCCTCTGATATAAGTCACCTCTGCACGCACACATGCACGCACACATGCACACACACCTCACGCACACACACTCACTCTCTCTTTTTCACACACACACTACACACCCACCCACCACACACATGGTTATTCAACTACTGTTTGTTTAGGCTATTAGGACTATAGACACTTCTTTGAGGCAGTTAACACTCCACTCTAACATGCCAGCAACTGCCCAAACCACGACCTTCCCACTTGGCAACATCTGTCCTTGGTTGAAGCAATGGGACAGAGGTGGGGGGTTGGTTTCAACTATTCATCCCTCAGCATAATGAGGGCTAGCCTCTGTCTCCACTAGAAACACGAGTGACCTTAGATCCATACGACACACATGTGTTTACAGTTACTTATAATTAGAACATTCCTACTTATTAACGTCTTGTGTTCATCTATATCGAGTAGGAAACATTTTATTCACATTTACATATATTCACTAGACATGGTCGAATGGCTCTACGGGTTTCGGTGATGCTTTGAACACATGATCCTTGCATACCAGACAAGGTTTTAGCCTGGTTTCATTTGGAAAATCTTATTTTCCAGTCTCTGGAGATAGTTCTTCATTTTCAATAGGAAAATGATCAGAATAGGTACAGGGACAGCTTCATGAAACTAGAGACTCGATACAGTTAGGTATGTTCAATGATGATGCAGTACATCCCATAATACTATGAAATTTATTCCTTTTTATATATTCTATTTGGTGATCTTGGAGGTGATTTACGGCATTCAAGGCTTGTCCACACTACAAACGGGTTTGCACCTCTCTCCAGCAACACCAGGTTCCAATTGTTTTGTTGCGTCCACACTAGCATAGCTGAACCTGCTCCACACCACCTGTGTGGGCTGAATAATTGCTGGGAGGATTTATTGGTTTTCCTCTAACTCGTACAGAAACAGGGTATTTCATTTTTTCGTTTTGTCTTTTTCCCTCTGCAATGTCATCACACAAACAGAGGATAGAGAAGGGAGGAGAGAGCTGTTAGTAGCTAAACTCCTAATAGCGAACATTAACAAAAAAGCCAAAGGAATGTTAAATAAATCTGAGCTGCTTGAAGCCCACCTTTCTGAAGGATTCAGATGAAACTAGGTAGAAGCCGTTGGGATGAAACCGGGTGTAGTGTGGACGCGTGGAACCTGTTCCAGACACAAGTGAAACCCGTTTTGGTGTGCAGTGTGGACAGGGCATTGAGTCTGCACCAAGATAGCTCCATCAAGCATGAATGACCCAAAGAACTTTGTTGCAAGGCAGCATTCCAGCTGCTTACTGATGCACTTAAGCAAACAAATGACACTATAATTACCCTCAAGCAAATATTGACAAATAAATTTTCTATCACATCAGCACATTCCAGTGTACGTGTTTAGAGCACCCATTACGTACATCCCATAAGCCTATTCTTAGTCAACCAGATAGGCAGTCCAGTTGGAGAGTGGTACACAGCTCATGAGAGAGAGAAAATAGGGGCATCAAGAAGTGTTGGAAGTGTGAGAGAACTCTCCACATAGTCAGTGAGGAGAGAAATCCTGACGAGGACAAATATAAACACATTGCAGACACGGAAGTGAGAAGGCTTAGATAATCATACAATGGTGAAGGAAATGTATTAGCAATAGGTTCCAACTATCTTAGAGCATACACAATTTAATAAGGCAAAGGTGTTTCACCTTTCACCCCACAATGCATTCTTTGGTGCAGTCCCAAACAGTGCTACAACAAGAAAACATTCCGTTACCAAGATAACATGTTCATAAACAACACCAGAGGTCAATAGGGCAACAAATTTTTTTTACTTGGAGCCAACATAATTTTAGCGGTCCTTATCTAATTAGAGCACTTGGACTGCCACTCCCTTAGACCACACCCCCTAGACCTTAGCAAGACTTCATCTATTTGGTTGAGACATAAAAATGTGGTACTAGCCCCTCCCAGACCAAAAATGACAACAAAAACAACAACAAACAGACCAAAGAATGAACAAACACCATCTCCATGTTCAAAATCCAGTAAGAGCTCATGCCATACTGAAGGGAAACTTTCTAAAAATACCAAAATAGGAGAAATTCTGAGCCCAAAAGAGCTGGTGGAAATAGTGAAGCACTTTAGCATATGGTGAAACAAGGGAAGCAAGACAAATAAGATATGGTGATGCTCATTCCGAGTAGGTATGTTTAGGATGGCCAGTCAGTTAGCTAATGCCATTATTGCCATGAGGAGAGACAGCCATTGCAAACATGGAGGCAAGAAGCCAGACTAAAGATAAGAAAAAGCTTTGGTGTGAATAGTATTCGTTTATATGGAAAATCATTAACTTTTTAAAAAAGATTTAAGGCTTGTCCACACTACAAATGGGTTTGTACCTCTGTCCAGCAACACCTGGTTCCAAATGTTTTCTTGCGTCCACACTAGCATAGTGCTGAACCTGCTCCACATCACCTGCATGAGCTGAAAAATTAGCTATGGCTGATTAATTGGTTTGCCTCTAGCTCGTATAACGGGATATTTCATATTCTTGTGTGCTACTTTGTTCTGTCCTTTTCCCTCTGCAATGTCATCACACAAATGGAGGAGAGGAGGGAGAGAGCTGTTGTAGCTAAAGTCCTAATAGTGCACATCAACAATAAAGCCACAGGAATGTTATATAAATCTGAGCCACTTGAAGCCTACCCTTCTGAAGGTTTATGGTAAAACCTGCTGGGATCAAACCGGGTGTAGGTGGAACCCGTTGCAGACACGGGTGAAACCGGTTTTAGTGAGCAGTGTGGACAGGCCTCAATATACAAACTGTAAATATCTGGTGTTAGTCTTTAAGTTGGTAATAAAAACATATTTTACTATGAATATTACTTGCAAAATATCTGTACCTATCTGGTTATATCATGTCCAATTATTGTGTGAATTATACTTCTCATTGTGGTGAGGACACCCTCCATGGCCAGGACACTTGTTCTAGTCTCATACTAATACAGTGGGAGCCTCTCACTGTGGACTCTCAGGTGAGGACACCCTCTATAGCCAGGACACTTGTTCTAGTCCCACACTAATACAGTGGGAGCCTCTCACTATGGACTCTCAGGTGAGGACACCCTCTATAGCCAGGACACTTGTTCTAGTCTCATACTAATACAGTGGGAGCCTCTCACTGTGGACTCTCTGTAGTAAAGACACCCTCTATAGCCAGGACACTTGTTCTAGTCCCACACTAATACAGTGGGAGCCTCTCACTATGGACTCTCAGGTGAGGACACCCTCTATAGCCAGGACACTTGTTCTAGTCCCACACTAATACAGTGGGAGCCTCTCACTGTGGACTCTCTGTAGTAAGGACACCCTCTATAGCCAGGACACTTGTTCTAGTCCCACACAAATACAGTGGGAGCCTCTCACTGTGGACTCTCTGTAGTAAGGACACCCCCTATAGCCAGGACACTTGTTCTAGTCTCATACTAATACAGTGGGAGCCTCTCACTGTGGACTCTCAGGTGAGGACACCCTCTATAGTCAGGACACTTGTTCTAGTCCCACACTAATACAGTGGGAGCCTCTCACTGTGGACTCTCAGGTGAGGACACCCTCTATAGTCAGGACACTTGTTCTAGTCCCACACTAATACAGTGGGAGCCTCTCACTGTGGACTCTCTGTAGTAAGGACACCCCCTATAGCCAGGACACTTGTTCTAGTCCCACACTAATACAGTGGGAACCTCTCACTGTGGACTCTCAGGTGAGGACACCCTCTATAGTCAGGACACTTGTTCTAGTCCCACACTAATACAGTGGGAGCCTCTCACTGTGGACTCTCTGTAGTAAGGACACCCTCTATAGCCAGGACACTTGTTCTAGTCCCACACTAATACAGTGGGAACCTCTCACTGTGGACTCTCAGGTGAGGACACCCTCTATAGCCAGGACACTTGTTCTAGTCTCATACTAATACAGTGGGAGCCTCTCACTGTGGACTCTCAGGTGAGGACACCCTCTATAGTCAGGACACTTGTTCTAGTCCCACACTAATACAGTGGGAGCCTCTCACTGTGGACTCTCTGTAGTAAGGACACCCTCTATAGCCAGGACACTTGTTCTAGTCCCACACTAATACAGTGGGAACCTCTCACTGTGGACTCTCAGGTGAGGACACCCTCTATAGCCAGGACA
Organism: Lycopodina hypogea; assembly: GCA_963969325.1. Classification (NCBI taxonomy): domain Eukaryota; kingdom Metazoa; phylum Porifera; class Demospongiae; order Poecilosclerida; family Cladorhizidae; genus Lycopodina; species Lycopodina hypogea. The sequence goes on along the minus strand of OZ017792.1, from coordinate 771,141 downwards.
CTTGTTCTAGTCTCATACTAATACAGTGGGAGCCTCTCACTGTGGACTCTCTGTAGTAAGGACACTCTCTATAGCCAGGACACTTGTTCTAGTCTCATACTAATACAGTGGGAGCCTCTCACTGTGGACTCTCAGGTGAGGACACCCTCTATAGCCAGGACACTTGTTCTAGTCTCATACTAATACAGTGGGAGCCTCTCACTGTGGACTCTCTGTAGTAAGGACACTCTCTATAGCCAGGACACTTGTTCTAGTCTCATACTAATACAGTGGGAGCCTCTCACTGTGGACTCTCTGTAGTAAGGACACCCCCTATAGCCAGGACACTTGTTCTAGTCTCATACTAATACAGTGGGAGCCTCTCACTGTGGACTCTCAGGTGAGGACACCCTCTATAGTCAGGACACTTGTTCTAGTCCCACACTAATACAGTGGGAGCCTCTCACTGTGGACTCTCAGGTGAGGACACCCTCTATAGTCAGGACACTTGTTCTAGTCCCACACTAATACAGTGGGAGCCTCTCACTGTGGACTCTCTGTAGTAAGGACACCCCCTATAGCCAGGACACTTGTTCTAGTCCCACACTAATACAGTGGGAACCTCTCACTGTGGACTCTCAGGTGAGGACACCCTCTATAGTCAGGACACTTGTTCTAGTCCCACACTAATACAGTGGGAGCCTCTCACTGTGGACTCTCTGTAGTAAGGACACCCTCTATAGCCAGGACACTTGTTCTAGTCCCACACTAATACAGTGGGAACCTCTCACTGTGGACTCTCAGGTGAGGACACCCTCTATAGCCAGGACACTTGTTCTAGTCTCATACTAATACAGTGGGAGCCTCTCACTGTGGACTCTCTGTAGTAAGGACACTCTCTATAGCCAGGACACTTGTTCTAGTCTCATACTAATACAGTGGGAGCCTCTCACTGTGGACTCTCAGGTGAGGACACCCTCTATAGCCAGGACACTTGTTCTAGTCTCATACTAATACAGTGGGAGCCTCTCACTGTGGACTCTCTGTAGTAAGGACACTCTCTATAGCCAGGACACTTGTTCTAGTCCCACACTAATACAGTGGGAACCTCTCACTGTGGACTCTCAGGTGAGGACACCCTCTATAGTCAGGACACTTGTTCTAGTCTCATACTAATACAGTGGGAGCCTCTCACTATGGACTCTCAGGTGAGGACACCCTCTATAGCCAGGACACTTGTTCTAGTCCCACACTAATACAGTGGGAGCCTCTCACTGTGGACTCTCAGGTGAGGACACCCTCTATAGTCAGGACACTTGTTCTAGTCTCATACTAATACAGTGGGAGCCTCTCACTGTGGACTCTCTGTAGTAAAGACACCCTCTATAGCCAGGACACTTGTTCTAGTCTCATACTAATACAGTGGGAGCCTCTCACTGTGGACTCTCAGGTAAGGACACCCCCTATAGCCAGGACACTTGTTCTAGTCTCATACTAATACAGTGGGAGCCTCTCACTGTGGACTCTCAGGTAAGGACACCCTCTATAGCCAGGACACTTGTTCTAGTCTCATACTAATACAGTGGGAGCCTCTCACTATGGACTCTCAGGTGAGGACACCCTCTATAGCCAGGACACTTGTTCTAGTCTCATACTAATACAGTGGGAGCCTCTCACTGTGGACTCTCTGTAGTAAAGACACCCTCTATAGCCAGGACACTTGTTCTAGTCCCACACTAATACAGTGGGAGCCTCTCACTATGGACTCTCAGGTGAGGACACCCTCTATAGCCAGGACACTTGTTCTAGTCTCATACTAATACAGTGGGAGCCTCTCACTGTGGACTCTCTGTAGTAAAGACACCCTCTATAGCCAGGACACTTGTTCTAGTCCCACACTAATACAGTGGGAGCCTCTCACTGTGGACTCTCTGTAGTAAGGACACCCTCCATAGCCAGGACACTTGTTCTAGTCCCACACTAATACAATGGGAGCCTCTCACTGTGGACTCTCTGTAGTAAGGACACCCTCTATAGCCAGGGCACCAGTTCCAGACCCATACACTGAGAAAAAAAAGCTCATACCCAGGCTATACCTTACACAGCCGACCATCTGGTCACTAACAAGCTTAAAAAATCTTGTAAAACAAACTCCTGCCCTGAATGCCTGCCAGCATCATGACAAGCTCAGAGAAAAGCCATGTGCACAAAGGCTTACAAATGTTTTGAAACAACCCCAACGGCTGGTCACACGGAAACATAGGAGCGGGGAAGTGGTGGGAAATGAAGGACTATAGAGCGAGCATGTGCAAGGGTCTGGTGAAGGACTATAGAGCGAGCATGTGCAAGGGTCTGGTGTTGTTTGTGGAGGCCAGACACTGGAGGGGACAATAGTGGAGATATAGATGGTTTGTTAAGAGAGGTCCTCCCCTCCATTGTTCATGTATAGTCATTGCTCAGAGCATACCAGATGTGTCATGTCTGACCAGATAAACTACATGTGTACATAATCAATTAACACATTAAGAGGTCAAGCGGTAAAAAAATATATATAATAATTTTATTTTATAATTCTAAATTTTTTTTTTAAAGAACAAAAAAGTGAAACAAGATAAGTTATTGTGATAACTCATCTTAGCGTAATCTTTGCCCTTTTATATATATATCTTCTTAATTAATATCTAATCTTTCTATTTTAACTAAATGATTTAAATACCCTTATTGTTAATTATGTTTGAGGTGTAATGTTGACTGTTGTTGCTGGCATGGCCAGGGTCTGTTGATGAGCCCTGGGGCCTCACATCAGGAGAGAACAAGAAACAACCTTACAACAGCAACACATTTTGACGGCACAAACCATGTCTAAAGGTCAGAGGAGTAATATTGACTAAATAACTCCGAGTAGTGTAATATAAATACCTTGTGTTGCTTAGTTACCATAGACACAGATGGTTACACGTTGTCAGAGTTACGCATCAACAACATTGCCAGATAAGGAACTAGACGTAGAAATGTTCTCAACAGTATCATACACACCACACACAAGAAAACCTGCGCCACAACGTTTCACTTGTAGCTTTTAATTTCTTTTCTCTTTATACAAGTTGTTTTTGTTTTCTTTTAAACAAAATTTGAATATTCTATTTCAGCATTTTCAAAGGAGGGAAGCCTCTAAGAGTCATGCAGGCAGCCTTGAACGCTTGTGTAGCTCAGTATATATTTTTTCTTTTCCTATTTCTTCCAAGTCTTTCTTTCACTCCTTACTTTCCAGCCATCCTTTCTTCCTTAAGAGTGAAATAAGACATGAGAGAAAAGGGAGGAACTAGAGAAGTTGTTACTGCCAGACACCACTTAACTCACAGCCTTGGAATGTAGCAATTCATTGCACTAATGGGAATCAGCCGTGTTATCGGTTTTTTGGTGTTAAAACCACTTTACATCAATTACGAGCTGTGTGATGTCCTGAAAATTATCTCACCATGTGTATTGGTATTTCATCCATGTGCCAGAAAAGGTTCCAATTTCTACTGTAAACCCAGTTGGATATTGTAGCAGTCAATTTATGGGATGGTGTGTGTGTGTGTGTGTGTGTGTGTGTGTGTGTGTGTGTGTGTGTGTGTGTGTGTGTGTGTGTGTGTGTGTGTGTGTGTGTGTGTGGGGGGGGGGGGATAGTTTTAGTTCATACGTTATCATTTATCAGAATGAAGTAAACCACCATAAGCTTACTAGTGGGTCAAGACGAGATGCATCTACCTTCACCATCAAAACAAAGAAGAGGTATAAAAAAATATTCTAAACAGAGTCAACCAAATGCCCTAAATTTACATCAGCTGGTAACTCAGGCATGGAGAGGGGGAAAAAAAAAGGGGGAAAAAAAAAAGGGGAAAAAAAAAAAAGAAATAAAAAAAAAAGAAAGAAAGAAAAAGGGAATAAAGTAGCTGTCTATTCTATAAATTAGTGGGATAGTCTCTCTCCTCTCCAGTGATGGACCTTCTCCTTTCATGGAGCTAACATGAAGACACCATTTTAATATTTTAATATCATACAAGGAAATACATTTTAAGACCTCCGGGTACAGTCACATCCAGAAAGACCTGTAAAGGATCTCCATGGTGAAAAGCTTTGTGGAGATCGAAAACAATAAACATTGTTTACAGCAGTGAAGCAAAAGGAAAAACCCAATTCAGTGCTATGAACAAAATCAAAATAATTGTGAGGTGGATCCATCGTAGTTAGGGCAATGGCCTTGTGCATCTGTCACCTGACACACAAATACACGAGACAGATTACATTCAGGGTGACCAAACTACCCACACTAGATGGCCACCAAGGAAGAAGGCATGCATGTCCAGTTACACTCAAACAATGTGGTCACCTAGGGAGCTCAGATAAATTACAGATACATTTTGTATAAATGCAATCACTTTTTTTCTTCCCAAATGGCTAACATATCTTGAAGTTCATAATTAAATCAATACTGCATAAACATGCCGGCTGTTGCCATGACAACACAACTTGGTGGCTTTGACAACCTCAGTTGTGTGCTCACTCTATACGCTCCAGTGAATAGCACTTAACCTACATACCCAACAAACCTTTACCGGAATGTGCAAAAATCTTTAATAGCACCTGAGCCTAGTAGAGAGACTTGTTATCATGGTTCCCACTGAAGCAAAGATGGTGCCACCTGATATAACTCCAGAACAGATAAGAGAGAGAAGAAAGTCAGCAAGTGATGCAGGAGATTATCAGTTGCTACCATAGTTTGGACCCCAGGTCAAGACAAGATTCAAAATGTCTGTGGTATTCAAAACACCAGGTAATTATAACGTCGGTCAATTTAATGCTAGTTTGGAGGTATAACCTCCTCACTGATGATTCTAAAGGATGTTAGAGATCAGCTTCTTGAAAGAGATGAACAGCAAACGATCAAATTTACAATCTTCTCATGGCTTCTTCATACACAACCAGAATACAGCCACTTAGAGAGCACTTACAATAGCAACAGTGAAGCTGCTGATGGTAATGGTTTTTAACATGTCAAGTGTTCGAGGGAAAAAAGAGAGGAGAAAAAAAGGGAGAATTATCCATTCCCTGGCTATTTAAAGGAATGAAGTAAGAATATCGTGGAACTACGTAACAAAATTCTCCTTATTCAGTGAAGAAATGAGTCATGATAGGAACAAGAAGAGTGAGATAGCAACACATGAATTATATCAGAATGTTGCACTAAGATTGCTATCACACTGGGTTGAGGCAGGTTGAAGTAGGTTGACAATAGCTCTATGGGGACACACACTGGACCAAAACTATCAATTCACTACATAAACAAACGATGATAATTGAATTATGAATTCATGCGATTCAGTTCTGTCTACTAACTCAGCCACACCTAACTATTTCTTTGAACAACACTACTGCAATTTCATTAGGTTGACTGCCATCATGCTGAACAAATATTCCAGGGATAGTTTAGACAAAGCAACCAGTTGCTTTGCAATATTCCGACAAAACCAAAAACAACAACTTCGGCTGAGAGCAGCTGTTATAATGAAGCAGTATTATACGGACATCTAGTTACAGTAGCCCCCTCTATTGGAAGACCACCTCTCATGTAAGGCCGATTTCTGTCGGATTTAAGAGTGGTCTCTCAAGAGAGGGACTACTGCATAAGGAAGTCTAATTATAAGGAAATTTACGTCATATGGAAGTCTAATGATAAGGTCTCATAATATGGAAATCCAAAGATATGGAATTAAATGATAAGAAAATTAATCAGTAGAAGTGTTGGGGTCGTTATTCTGATTCTGGAATCCTGCTCGGTGCTGGCAGCCAAGAAAATGGCGACTTTAATGAATCACACTGTAGCTTATCTCCCTATTTTGCCTAGCTACACTACAAGTGAATTGGAAGCACATATAATGTGATAGAATTACAGGTATGCCTTCACCCTACAGGTGTTAAGTGGTCAGGTTGTTGAGTTTCACTTGGAGACCATACTTATGACAGTGGTTATAATGAACGTGAAGATATGTCAGCAGGGAAAATGAACAAACCTCAAAGATTAATTATCCAGGGATTTAAAAAAAAAACAAAAAACATCGGTTAGATCAGCAGCGATAAAAGGATATATATCAGAAATTAGCCAGGATAAAGCTCAGACAAGCCTGGGTTAAGGCAAATCTTGAAAAGTTGCAAGGGTTGGCCAGCCAGCCCACATATTATGCAGGCTTGTAAACAAGACTGCACACCCTAAAAACCAGGCAGCACCATCTGTGTGTATGGTTTTTAGGCGCTATGGAAACTACATGACTTAATCATAGATTTGAAAAATTAGTGCAGCACTACTTCAAATATTCCTTACAAAGAAAACAGTTCTTGTAATTGCTACAAACTCAATATTGTGCTGTGTCAAGTATTGTAGATAATCAGTCATCAAGAAATCTGCAGATCACGACTGTCACATGATCACAAACCTCTTACACCAACCACAAACAGCAGCCGCCAGGAAGGGGTGTGGTTTAAGTGGTCTAATGGCACACGAATGCACCTATTAAAACAAACACATAACATGTATTAATCCACATAATTAACACACACCTAACGAGTATCTACGCATCTTTGAACTGAGTGGTAAGCCAAAGCAAGGTGCCAATTGGCACATTAGCAGCATTATGTAATTATGACACCCATGTAGTTGTGCATTCACCTCTGTATGGTTCACTGCAATGATGTGTTCATCAACCACACTCGTCCGGTTCATCCTTCTTTATTCAGTTTCTCCCTCACTGAAAGCTTTTACCATCCTCTTTGAAATTTACGCCCACAATCTTTCCGTCCATCTCTCCCTCCCTCCCCCTCCACTAAGTGCAAGCACAAGCTCACACTGTAGCCCTTGCTAATATCTCACCCGAGCTCTCGTGTCAATAGCAACCACAATTCACATAGCTGTGGTTTCACATGGACACTGCTGACATGGGAAAACCTGTGTTGTGTCTCAGGCTAACACTGAATGCAATGGAGCCATGCAGACAGACCCCAACCAACACCACCTCAAGCTGACAAATGTCAGCAAATATGATGCTTGATATGAAAATGAAATACATGCACTAATCAGACAGGAAATTCCAGGATTAGAACACTGAGGGGGGATAGTGGGGGGGGGGGGGGGGGGGGGGCAATACTGACCACTTCAGGTGATCCCCAGAGGAGAAATAAAATGTGTGCACTCATGGTGGACACACCTTGTTGGAGTCAGCAGTGTTCTGGGTGGTCAGGAGCAAGGAAAGGAACAGACATTTCCTGTAGAGCCACTACGCCTGATTGTGGCGATCAAAAGCAAAATGTTGTCTAAACTTTAGCCCTTTGAGGCAACATCCAGAGCTCCGACAATCAGTCTTAACTCAAGACCCAGTAACAATGATTAGCTCTCTAGCACAATGAACCAATGTTGGTCATACAGGAGAAGTTCCTGGTGGCATAGGACCTAAACTTACACCTGTCCTATTGCCAATGGCAACTGCTGTAGTTTATATCCAGGACCGTGTGTAAAGTGTGAATCTGTGGATCTATCCCCATGGCTGACACCCTATTGGGATATGTAAGTAGGTCATTTCCAGATGACACAAACAATTGCTTCTATCTGACCACTTCTGTGGAAGTATATAAAAGAGTCTTGTCCAGAGGTGATAGGGGCATGAAGCGTGTGCATCATGATCAGATAACAGCAAGGGAAACCACACCCACCTGGGCACACCCTATTATAGGAAGTTTTATGTTGATCACAATAGCATATGACCCCAGTCATGTCCCAGAGGACAAAGGTTTGCATCTTTGGTGAGCATATGCTTTACCACAAGCACATCATACAGACCACCTGCATCACTTTTTGAGGTCACACTGGGTTTATGCAGTGGATTTGTATTAGTTGCACCGAGGCACTTGTGGACTGCCAATTCACTTGAGCTTGGGGGGGGGGGGGGGGGGGGGGGGGGCATGGCTTGGGAAGACAAGGGTATGAATAGTAAAATAAAACCTCTAAGGTGTTATAATCCATTCCAGATATGGACCCAAGTCGTAATAAAGAGGTAACACTTCAGCAACACAATGAAGCCAACCCCGAGTTGGAGTAGTTCCAGCATTGCAACTCATCAAGAGCACAGATATTGTGGAACTGGTTTTGTTTAACTTCATTCCCTAATACCACAAGCTGTAAAACATGATTCAATAAAATTTTGTAGAAAGTTTTTTGGGACTAAAGCTACTGGTAATTGCACATCCCACCTGCTACCATGGCAACCAGACGGATCATTACATCACCTGACAAGAAAAACACAACAAAAGCCTTCTACCAAGAAAGGGAGGGATGTTAAAAACACAGTCAAGCTAAGGGCCAGATCCCAGCCACTGTCCCTGGATCATGTGAGCATTGGGCTCCAAACTCCAGAATGACAACATAAGTTCTCTTTAGTATATTTCTTGGCATAGAAATGTTAATTAGGTAATGACACTTGTTCTGAAGTGTCAGCTCAAAAGAACCAGAAATTCCTGGCCATTCAACACTTGTTAGAGTGGTGAAGATTTATATAACCATGAAGCATATTAAGGAAAGAAAACTCAGCAAGAAATCCTGGTAGCTGTTACACTACCAATGAAAAGGTATCTTCCTTAGTAACCTCAATAGCTTTCTTCATACCAAGAAAAACATGTTGTTCTGGTTACCCCTACTACCTGTTATACTACCAACTTAAAGTACCTCCCACAGTGACCTTAATATCCTTCTTTATTCCCAGGGGGAAAACACGTAGTTTGGAAACACCTAGTTTAGAAACACCTACAACAAGTTCTCTACAAATTAATAATACCTTGGTTATCAGAAGTTAGTAATCTTCTTTGACGGACCAAGTAATGTTATGTTGTCAGTAACCCATAAACTCTTATGCTACCAATTAAGATGACCTCCTAAGAACCTGGCAAAGGTAAAACTTGGGCATGGTCACAGCAGTTACCTGAGCAATTTGAAGAGCTACCAGGACAAAAAACAAAGTCAAACATTTGCTTCTTCCTCCCTGGGGAAAGTTTCCCAACAATGCAAGCCATGGTAGTGGTAAAAATTGCCCACGACACCACCAAGAGACATTTTTATTAACAGAGAATAAACAATGACAACATACACACCACAGATGAAAAAGTACATTTCAATGAAGCATTTTGGACAGGGTTATTTTTCTGTAATGCAGGTGTTGGAATTGGAGCTGGAGCACCATTTACAATACAAGCCACCCACATAATTTATCATTTTGAATTAATTGATCCACTGACTGTAACAATAAACAAAGTAGGGATCAGACCAGCTTACAATAACCTGAGATGATATTACTAATTCATGGCTGGGAACTACTAATTCACTAACAAAGGAATTCTTTTCAGCTGAGACAGAAAGGAGTAAACAAGGCTAATTTGGGATATAGGGTTTGTAAAACTAATAATAATTCTTTGGATTGTTTTCATTTATTTTTCAATTTTTCCCACCTTTATCAAACAGATTGATATTTGCGCAGCCTCAGGCTAGAGTGCCAAGGCAACACACCCTGAGGGGGTACTGTAATCCCAACATGTTTAATTGCACAGTTAAACCCTAACCTTGGCAAGGTTGATTGAGGGATTCTTTAAAATTCTTTATGAGAATGAAATGGTAAAAATGAAGATAATAATAAAAGAAAAGATAAATATGCTATCCTCCTCTACTTCACCAATAACAAAACATCTTGTTTATTTCTAATAATATTTCCATCCTTGCCTAACAATAATTTCTATGTCAAAATATGTTAACGAAAAAGGTTAAACGTTGATGCCAACATTAGCTGATCAAATTCTGTTATTGTATTTCATTTCATATGAAATCACGCAAGATTGTCTGTATATCATGCTCTAAAAATAACAAAGATAATAAATAACACAAGCATCATCATAAGATCGAGTGAACCTTAATAGTGATTGGTGCCATGATTAGAATAACTCTTATAACAGATTGCATGGTAAATATCACCATCACAATCATTATCACCTCCACAAAAAAATAACACCTCCACAAGAAAAAATACATCACTATAAATCTAAACCCCATAACGACTAAATATAACATACCATGTACTCAATAATACATATTTCTTACATCTTTTTTCATAACATTATAGAAAAAACAACAATAACAACAACAAACAGCTCATCAATATTAACAAACATTACTCTACCACATACATTGTTACCTCTTGAATATCCATAACTTGTGAGACCTTTTCCAGGCAATCTGTTCCAGTCACATCAGGAAGAAGGTTAAACTCAATAACTGTGTTGTCAAGGAGCACAATTTTCGCAAGAAAACAGTTTCTTGCAACATTGTATCGATGGCTCTTCTTGAAAAATCTCGGCATATCTCAGTGAGGTTCAAACAGGATCTCCTGTTGTGGAAGAGACAACTGAAGCTGCAGATTGCAAAAGTAATTCTACACCACAAACTGGTCAGCCTGTGTAATCTGGCTGCAATACAAACAACAGAGTATTATTGGCTGAACTGAGCCAAAATAACTGCAACTCTAATACATTTAATTATAATTAGCTCACCGTGTTGATACCATTAGGCCTGTAACTAACAGTTCATTAAATACAAATTTGAAGTGCAAACAAAGCTTGACATTGTGGTAAACAGCCTGTCTCAAACAGGACCCCCTACCCTACGGAGAAAATTGCACGATATCTTTACAGCCATGGTAGAGCTAAGCAATCCAACATGCCGCTAGCTACCATTAGCCATTTATGTTACCCTACAAGCGGAGCTAGTCAAATTGAGGTGGAACTCACACAAGTTGAAGTTGAACTACTCAGATCTGAGCTCTGTAGCAACTGCGAAGAAAACCAGCTTTGAAGTAGGTGACTGCACGAACAGTTTTAACAATATCTAGAATTAAAAAAAGTTAGTACACCACCAGCGTCGTCTACTCCTCAATATGAGATTATCTTTTACAACCTGTACGGAGGAGCTGAGGAATACCTTTAACCCAAATGTATTCATTCCATCTGCCCAGTATGCCACGCCCCCTAATAAGCCTCCTATCTAATATACTGCGCACGCCCCAAGCTAATTCAAATTTGAACTTCAGCGAATTTCTAGGAGTGGTGAATCGGAGATCAGCCATGTCCAATGTATTTGACCTAAAGGGCAAGAAGCGGCAAAAACTACAAAAGCTATGTAAAAAGTATGGTCTTAAAGCCAATGGAAAGGTTAGATAGTAACCAATATATTTTTTATATTATTATAGCTAGCTACATTTATTGCTTTTTTCTCTTCCCAACGCAGAATATGGATATGATTAAGTCCTTGGAAGTGATAAACCGGTAAGTTCAAAACGGACATTGTTTAATGCTGTGGTGTGGGTGGATCAACAATGGCTATTGAAAGCAAAAACATACTTTGGGTGGGGGGGGGAGGATAAGCAATTTTAAAACTGAACTCATCCAACTAGGCTTAGCCATTGCCTTGCCCCTAACCTGTAGCAATTACCCTGGCTCTAACCTGTAGCTATTGTAATAGCCCTACCTTGTAGCCATTGTCCATGGCCCCATGGTCTCTTACACAAATCACAGGCAGCCAAAACTAGTCCAGGTTGAACTGCTTTTGACCGACTGATTTTGGTGTGACAGGTTTGGTGACTTCTGATATTGCACACAACACTTCAAAATTTTACACTGTCCAATCAGGTGCATCTTATCAAGTGATTATCTCATAATTTTACACCTGGCACTCTTGCTAATTGTTTTTGTTTGGGTTGACAGACACCCACTCACACAATACTTAATTCTAAGGCATATGTAACGAGTCACAATGAGGAAAGAGGTAATTCCATTTATGTGAGAAATGTCCCGCCCCCTCTCTAAAAAGACATCAAAAGAGGGGGTAGAATTCTGCACATTGCGGTACCTTTTAATTATTGCCATTGTCCTGGCAATAACTATTGCCTTAACCCTAGCTGTTGCTCTGACCTTAACTACTACCCTGGCCTTAACTACTACCCTGGCCTTCGTTGAATGGGATAAAATTTGCTGTAAAAATGAGAGAAAAATAGAAAACCAAAAACCCTCGTTTATTAGTTTGGCATAACTTGACACTTTATGTGGGGAAAGGATCTGGGGACATGGCAATATCAAAGTTGTACTGCTGGAAGTGTCTATCTATTATATAGCCCAGATTAGAATGTGTGGTTGAATTGCTTCACTTAATGGACTGCTTCCTCATATGAGGCAGCAGAACAACTTTGATGTAACCATGTCCGTGACCCCTTCCCAGCATAGTAATTTGGTAAAGGGTTGTGCTACGCCAGACTACATGTTCATGCTATTTGGTATGAAAATATTAGGGTTTGTGTGTTTCCTGACACTGTGCCAGTGATGGATAAACTGATTCATGAACAAGCTGAGAAAAATGCATGCCAGAATAAAAAATTTAGCATTAAGAGAAAAAGACCCAACAAGCGAGACTGCATCTGTGCGTGCTCAGGACATATTTCAGAAATAGGTGCACATGTCAACAGGTGCACTCAGCACCCAGTCCGGTGGTGGTTGTGTGGGTCAGAGACTGTACTGGTCGATCCTATCCCTCAGCTACCAGCTATTCCCTTTCTCTGGGAGAGGTGATGTAGGCACAAACAACAAGCAGTTATTACATCACCACACATGCATGTCTGTTCCCACAGCAACCCTCCAGACACCACAGAAGGTATGCTGTAAGTAGTTATTTTTTGGGATCACTGAGCATGCCTGACAAGATTAGCAACATCAGATTAGTCCATTAGAAGGATCAGTCCTGGCCTATTGATGACCAACACGCCATCTCCTTGTGTGTGTGATTTTATTATACCAAAAAGGGAAGCAATTCTTTGAGGACAACCTGATGACCTCCAAAAAAGCCTTCTTTTTTTTTTAAATAAATAAATAATATTTCCTTTATTTAGTAATTCAATTTGAAAAAAAGGGGAAAAATTTTTTTCTTCTTCTTGGTTATTCACTTTGGGGGCATTTATTTGGCTAGGATCTCCAAGTCTACTCCTGAAGGAACATTAGGAATATGTGCACAGAACAATTTCCAATCCCTGATGTTGTAATAACTAAACTTTCAGGAAACCCTTGAACCTTATAACTTATGACAATGGTTTCAATTATATAGTGTTTTTTGGAAATAATGGCAGAAGGAATATTTTACTTGTAACAAAGTTTAAGAAAGCGCAAAAAAAAAAAAAAAAAAAAAAAAAAAAAACAGCAAGAAAAAGAAAGGAAAGTATTCAGAAGCCATTAAGTATCATATACACCATTTTTTTAAAAAAACAAGGGAATCATACTGAGCATAGCTGTAATCATATCACAAGGGTATAACTTTCTTCTCTTTTTCTCTACTAAGACATTTTATGTGTTCAATTGATTTAATGTTCATTCATTTTACTTGTGCTGATGCATTCGAGTGGGTGGATGTTTCATTCGTATGTTGTTTGTGACAATATGTTCCCATGAGAACAGGTCCACTGCCAGCACTGTGGTTGAGCCAAATGAGATTGGGACACCACCATTGAGGGAAGACATGTCCCATGGCGATGTTTGGATAACACCCCCCACTTCTCCTGAGGTCAAGGTCCCCCTAGCAACCCAAGGAGGTGAGATGAGAGAGAATGACAAAGAGAGTGAATCGGTATCATATACAAGCATCTTTCATTGTCTTCTTTTGAGCTTGTAAAATGCCATTAGCTGTCTGTGTGCCTGTCTTCCTGGGCTCCATGGACAGCTAAATGGCTTGTCACGCTCCCACCACCACTAACTTGGGGCACAGGGGCAGCTCCACTTGTAGTTCTCAAAAATGAGCCAACAATGGTTGTTCCATATATGGAAATTAGAGTTGTTGTTTTGTACGTGGGTTTTCTTAAATAACATTGATCAAACCATAGTCTTTGATGGAAATCAACGTTGTTGGGCCTTTCTTCAATAGAAAATCTATCCTGGGATGGGGGATCAGTCACACATTGTGTGCTTCTTATAGAAGTAGTAGGTCATAGTGTAATGTCTTGCTACACTATGAGTTTGCTATGCCTAATTGACAGTTACAAGCCTTTATTGAGGAAAGACATTCCCATAGCTCTTTAGTAATAGTAAGTTTAATGGATCACATCAATAAAGTTTAGCATAGTGTTGTTCATTCATAAATTTTTGGTTTGTAAATATTTATTATGGATATTTTAAAAAAATTGTTTTTGACTTCTAATTGTGTATTGTTTACTTGTAATTAGTATATGTTGCCACTAATTCTTTTTTTCCCCCTGTTGATTTTATCAGGATTTTCTGTCTCTCTCTCTCTCTCTCTCTGTATGTGTATATGTTTGCCTCTAGACAACTATCAGGAGTGCCCCCAGTCTTCATTTGCTTCAGACAAGGAAGCGCCTCCCACAAAGGCAGCGTCACACAAGAGGAAACGTTGGCAGTGTAGCTCCTCCCCTCCTTCCTCAAGCCACATCCCATCTGGTGAAGAGGCCTCGAAGAAGCCCCGACTGGGTGATGTGATGGCCACACCCTTCTCGATGGACTTCAGCCAAGACACGGACAAGATTCGAGAAGAAAGGGATGAAACAATGGAATCTAAACAGAACATGGAAGTTATTCTAACCTCAGTGGAGAGTACAAAAGTTTCTTGTTCCGAAAATATGAAAGAGGTGGAAACTCCAGAGAGAAGTGTGGAGGAGATGGGAGAGAAACGACCCTTCACACCTCCTTCAGGCGAAGGTGGTCTGAGATGGAGGAAGAGGAACAATACTTACACTAAATCTGCCGAAGAGGAAGGCACTTGTCATGCCAATAAGAGAAGGCGTTCGACATACAGTGTTAGTCCCATGGTAGGAGCAGGTCATGTGACAGGTGTGGTCTCACCTGCTCCTGTGGAGGTTGCTGCACAAGATGACGAGAAGAGCAAGAAGGACGTCATGAGTCTCCTGGAGGAGAGACTCAGAGAGAGACGTGAGACAAATGTCCTCATTTGGTTCCTGTGTGCTTGATGAATATCATTAGCTGATGTTTTTAAGTGGAGAGTCGTAACTGTGATATGCTTTTCCAATGGAGCCATCTCAATCCTGTTATCCCATATGAGTGTGTGTCCCTCAATAACTCTTCAAGCTATTGTCATCCTACTTCAACTTGCCTCAACCCAGTGTGATATTGGTCCAGTGTGTATCCCCATAGAGGTATTGTCAACCTATTGTCAACCTGCCTCAACCCAGTGTGGTGTTGGTCCAGTGTGTGCCCCCATAGAGCTATTGTCAACCTACTTCTTCCAATATTGATCTTTAATAACCTGAGCAACAATGTACACCATCATTTTGAAATAACCATTTCCATGTGTTATTGTTGTTGTTAGCTTTAGAGTTAGGAAGAATACTTGTTTTGGAAAGGGATCGGTTGGGGGCACAAATTGTGGTTCATGTTAGTACTCCTGGGAAGAAATTCGGTTTCTGTGACATTTTAGTTTTGTCTTAGGAGAGAGTGTGTGTGTGTGTGTGTGCAGGACTGCCAATCAAGTAGGTAGCTGTATGGTGGCCCTGATTGTGAGTTTACGGAAGTCCATATAGCTGCCTGGACACAGTTCCTCAGTGTTAATCTGCTGTTTTTTTTGCTGGCCAGATTCTCACAAGTGTGCACGCACATTAGGAGAGAGTCTGTGGTCAAATCCCATTGAGAGTTTTATTCTCACTTGCAATGATTTTTATGGCAGTAATTAACACACCAGAATAATTATTTTAAAAAGAAGTGTAGTTAAACCAGTGGTGGAACACCAACTTCAGTGATCAGGTCATGTGATATATTGGATGCAGCCTCTATTGGTACATTTATTTGCCACTATAGTTGTGTCAAGTGAGAACAGAACCCTCTATAGAACTGGACCAGATTTAGTCTGCACTAATGACAATATACATGTGCATGGTAGCAAGCCAGGCCAGCGAGACTAAATTTGATTATATTTTCTTCCTCAGGTTAATGTTTGATCACAATCAGAGGTTTGATGACCATTTCCTTCTTATACGCATGCCTGTTGATTGAATCATGTTTTCAATCAGTGACCTTTGGTGTTAAGGGATAGAAACACAATTGTATGTATGTGAAGGAAAATAAACCACCGGATGTATATATTGCTATACATATTTGAATATTTATGCATCTTGGATAAGGTGTTACACTTTTTATGTTTCTATCGTACTTGGATTCAATCCAGTATAGCTGTGACATATTGTGTGTTGTCTTGGGGTGTGGCTAGTGTAGGGATATCCCCTGAGAGATAACTAGGGAGGTCTTGTTGCTGTGACAACACTCAAGTTCTCTCCAATTATACAAACACATTGCACACATGGTGTCATTATTTGTGTATTTCTGTTCTCTCTGCACACAATTTAACTGGTAGTGGCAGATCCAAATTATGTGCTGTCCCCTTCCCATACTGACCTCTCCTCCAGTGGCCCGGGCAAGGCTGGCGTGCTGCAGAACAAGTTTGACAAGGCCCACCAAACCAACTTCAACAGGTATAGAATATATATACACACACCTTTCTGGTGTTTATTGTGTGGTAACCTCCCTCGTTTAGTGTTAGTTTAGTTACCCCTATGGTTTAGCAGACAACATGTCCATATTTCTTCTTAATTCTTGATTGGTGAGGCTCTCCATTCAGAGATGTGCCTCATTTAATGCCCACCATGGCCTCACTTGTTTATTTATTATCAACCATGCCCAGTTTTCTGCTAATAAACAGCTCTAATTGTATAAAAAGGAAATCCAATGTAATATACTTATTTTTGTGCTCAATTTAGAATGAAGTCTATAGCCAGCTGCTATGAGAACATTCAGAAGAGTGCCAGAAAAAGCGGCAAGAAGCCTGCCATCGTCAAGAAGACATGGAGGAAATCTCTCGTCTCACAAACACCTGTATGATCTTTAAGTCATTCCGGTTCAAATAAGGTCTCTGTACTGTATTATGTTGAAACATATGCCATTTAAACATCTCAAGTAGATAAAAAGAAATGGTGATGGACTACATCATGTTCTTATAGGCTACAAATAGGTGACAATAAAGGCCTACCCACGCAACAAACCAGTTAATACCTCTCCCTCTCCAGCAACAGCAGCTTTCAACCATATTCTTGTGTCCTGGTATATTGCTAAACCTGCTCCACACTTCCTGCGTGGGCTGTTGATTGGCATAGTCTGATTAATTGGCTTTTGTGTACCTGTTATCAATATAGATATTTTATTTGCTCTTGTGACTTCTTTATTCTGTCCTTTTTCTCTGAGAAATGTTAGCACATGACAGAGAGTGAGTGAGCTGTTAGAAACTAATGTCTTAAAGTACACTGACAGTGAGACTACATGTATGTTGAGTACATCTGAATCTGGGAGAAGCATACCCTTCAGGTGTCTTCACATGGAACCTGTTTGGATGAAACCTGTTCTAGTGTAAATGCATGGAACTGTTTCAGAGACAGGTGAAACTAGCTTTAGTGTGCCGTGTGGACAGGCTTTAAGTCAATATATATATATAGTGAATTTATGTATTTAGGGTTACAGCGGAGCATATTTTTGTCTCGTTCTAGTGAATGAGCTGTCAATTAGTGCTCATCAATTACAGCAACTTAGCTGGCAACATGGCAGCAAGTGAAAGATGATCATCTCTTTCCAATAATGAATTAGTGTAGTGGGTGATTGCTTCCACACACGCGCGCGCGCACACACACACACACACACACACACACACACACACACACACACACACACACACTCTCTCTCTCTCTCTCTCACTCACTCACTGACTGGTGTTCCTCCCTCCCTCTCCTTCCACAGATCAGAATGAGTTCTTCCTCACCTTCCAGTGCAGTGAAGCCACACCCCTCTGTTTCAGCACTCCCCAAGAAGACCAGGTGTGTCGTGGGGAAGGAGTCATCTGGTGTGAGGTCCTTTAAGCCCACCATTACTTCAACAGCCAACGCCTCTTTAGTCTTCCAAAACAAGACAGGTAAAGATACACCAACACACACACATTTACCACTTATGCATTCCCATCATAATTGTTTTATTATTATTATTATTATTTTTTTAGAAGTGAAATTTGGTAGAACTTCTACAGCAAAGGACAGTCGTCAACCCTTTGTTGCTAGTGGCAACATCCAGCGATCCTCACAGAAGAAAAGTAATTGGACAGTGATTTTATTTATTTATTTATATATTCATTTATTTAAGTTTTTATATAGTTTTATTGGTTTAATATTTTGTATTATTATTTCTCATATTGGTCACTATGCTGAGGAATAACCCTAGCTATACTCTAACCATTGCATCCTTGACTGTCAACATTAGGTTTGCTTCTGGTTGATTAGTGACTGAGTAAATTGTTGCTTGCTGATTGGTGACCTAAGATGATTGGTTTAGTGCATTGTTGCAAGTAGATTTATGCCCTGAGGAGGAAGTATCATGTATGCCTAACATTGTGGCAGCTGTAATTGTTTCAACCCAAGCTGAAGAAAAGTGTCACTATTTGGAGTGGATAGAGAGAGTGGAAAAAGTTATTTTAGTTGATGTTGAGCTGAGGATGACAAGGATAACACCTCAGAGCCAACAGACTAGTACTCTATTCTTAGGATGAGTTCTCAAATGCAGAGAGACAAGAGGGAATAGAAGATAGTGTTGCCAGGTCTGGAGGAGGTGGAGTTGCCCGAGTCATGCATGAATTCAGTGTGTTTTGTGATCTGTTTGAGTAGAGGCTTTAATTACATTTCACCTAGACATTCTCAGAGGTGCAGGTTGCCCATGACATGAGGTAAAGTCACATGAGGACTGCCACTGACTTCCTCATAAGTGGTGGCCTGCCTTAGCCAAGTCTTAACCCCATCACTTGCTGCAATTAGAACCCTTTACCCCATCAGTTGCCAGCTCTTGATCCATTTGACATTTGAGTGTATGTAAAATAGACTGAAGCCTCATTATTTCAATGAGAAAACAAACCCCCCCCTCCCCCCAAACGTGTCAAAGGGAAAAACCCAGTGATATGGGGAAATTTTTAGTTAGATGTGCTCAAATATTTAAATCAAATATTCTGTGTTTTTTTTTGTTTTTTTTAATTGTCCATTATTGATTCTCTAGCCCCTGCCACCACCACAGCTGCCACAAGGAAGGTTGTGTCTGGAAAGACCTTAAGAGAGAACAAACCCACGTCAGCCTTGCAATCAAAGATGAGGAAGACCAAGTTTGACCTCGGTGCTTCTCTGAAGAGAACCAAACCAAACTACACACCACACACTGGTGAGGGAGGAGTGATGATGTGGGTGTGGTGGGTAAGGTGTGGATGTGGTGAGGAGAGGGAAATTGTTTTGTTATTTTTAAAGGTTCATTCTGCTTACATTCGACATGTCTTCTTTTTGTGGGTGGGTAAGGTGTGTGTTTTCTTATGTATGCAACTAACTGTGCACTACTCTATTTGCCAAGCCTTTATTACACAACATGATTCCAACACAGTGTGAAAGCAAGATATGGTTATTCTTGGGTAGCCATGGACAGAGTTGGTTATACTCTATGGGTGGGATCACATGAGCTAGCTGAAGTGATGTTTCTGGCCTTTTATGATACCATTTTCTGTAACTGTTTCGTTGCTATCTATTTCTTCACCGTCCATGTCGGGTGTGGGTGGAATGATCTCTTCAGTACGGCATGCACTCTGCTAGTGTTTCATATCTATACCCTCCTCCCATAGAAATGCCCCCTCTATCTGACACTACTGCTAGGGCTCTGGCTATTAGGTGGATAGCTTGTTCAAATTACAGTTTACCTAGTCTGACTAATTGTTCTAATTTATGTCTTTATTATGATTTATATGTAACAATTAGGACTCAATAAGTGTTTGTGGTCAGGCCTAGTTCTTGCCGGACGCTGCACTAAAAACAATTGAGTCATTTATGGATTTGTTTAAAGCAACGATAAACATTGGTCAGAGCACTGGAAGTTATCTGGTATGAACACTGTGGTTTGATAGGCTTGATATAATCAAGTGGGTGGGATTACGTACCTGATATGCCAAATCACCTCACCACACCAGGGGAAATACCTAACCCCCCCCCCCCCCCCCCGGCTAAGTATGTGTTTCAGATTTTAGTTGTGGATATATATGGGGGAAATCTTCCTAAAATTATAGATAGTGAAAAACAGAAAAATGAACTAAAAGTGGACTCTGCGAAAAATCTTCCTAAAATTACAGAGAGTGAAAAACAGAAAAATGAACTAAAAGTGGACTCTGTGCAGAGAAAGAAATAAATGAATGAATGTGTATTTAGTTCATTCTGTTGGCTTTACCGTAGTATTGAAGTATTCACTACTTGTGGTGCACAGGGAATACGTGTGCATGTGTGAGAACTCCCAGAACATGTGGAGAATTTATTTGCTAGTAGAAGGGGTGGTATGCTTGCATGTAAAGCTTTTCCTTTCACCGTTACCCGGTCCTAGGTATGCACTTTTACCCAGCCCTACTAGAGCTGAGTGTAACCAGTATGTATGCACACATGTATGTCTGTCTGTCTGTCTCTATGGACATAACATCCTGTTTGTTTGCTCCACTTCCTGTTTGATTGAAGTTCACTTTCTGTTTTGTAACTGTTTGTCCACTGCAGGTAAACTGCCACAGTTCAAGTCTTAACTTCTTCATGTACACATCATCTGCACCAGTTCCTTCCAGTTGACTTATTTCTACAAATGTTTATAACTGCTTATGTGAACAGTAATTCAATAACAGTTACCTGGCAACAATTACCAATGCATGCTAGTGAAGAATTATGTATGTACTCATATCTTTGTGTAACATCAGTATGCCCAGTGAATTGACTGCAATTATAATTTGAACAAACACAAATACTATTAGTTAACATTTTGTATGCTAAAAATTTGTCTCTCTTTTTCGTACTAATGGTGTAATTTGTAAAAAATATTGTATCTCATATTGCTCTTCTGATTGTGAAAAAGTTATGCCTCCATCCAGAAAATCTGCAGTTGTGTGTGTTAATTGATGTGATTTTGACTTGAGTAATTGATGTTTGATACTTCAATTCAGCCAGTGGCTAATCAATGATTTTGGCTATATTTTCTTGGCAGCAAACTTGACAAGAATTGATAAGCTTGATCCATCATATCCTCTCATTGACAAGAATTGATAAGCTTGATCCATTATATCCTCTGACAAGAATTGATAAGCTTGATCCATTATATCCTCTCGTTGACACAACTAGGCATGCTCAGTTGCAACTGGGCACTAGGCATGTGCAATACAGGAAACATGGTTGTGTACTGCCTCAAAACTTGAATATTAAAATGCTTAAAATAAGTAGTTTAGATTCTCACAATGTCTGAAAATAATCCTGTTGCACTGTCTGCTCAACAAAATATTTCTAAGATGAGAATGATTAAGACAGGATTGAGCAATTGCATTAGCGAGGCAATCTGGTGAATACAAAAAGGTGAAGTATCATCACTTTATCTTGTGTAGAATAGAGACTGGAGACATGGGTAATTTGGTTTGCACACGTGCACAACAAATTCCACAGAAACTTCATAAATCAGACTATGTCAGTATTGACAGGTGCCACCATGCTGTTTACATTGCAAGCTGTTGATATGAACAGATAACTCTGCATACAGTTGGATTTAGCTGTATGTACAACAAACCACACTTGGTTTTGTCAGAAAGATAATGTAGTAACTATGGAGTAAGAGGTTATAAGCTTGAATTCTGAAGTCTCTGTAGTAGGAGGAGAGAGAGGGAAAAAAAGAAGAAGAGTGCTAACCTCAAATAAATTGCATGAAAATGTGACTAACCATTGTTGTTGTTTTTTTTGGTTTAAAAAAAATAAGGTCTGGGGAAGATTCATGTCAAAAGTTGGTTGAAATTGCAACATCTGGGAAGAGCTGTAATGTGATATTAAAAAGATGACCACCATCAATTAATAGCTCTTAATCTGTGTGTTCCCATTATACTTTCCTTCAATTTTGAAGTTACAGAGTCAAGACAGGTATCAAAACAATGGAAATCACGCTCTGAGTTCAGCTGTGTGGTTAGTTAATCTTGATTTGACTTATTCTGGTAATGGTAGACTAAACTGTCAAAAATGGTATTTCAGGCTGACTAATGAGCGGCTGCATCAGGAACAAAGTGAGGGAAAAAGAGAGGGAAAATTCAAATTTTGCAGCTGTTTCTGTTGCTTGGCAGTAGTCTGTACTAAGTCTTCAGTAAAAGAAAAGAAGAGGGTGAAGCGGTAAGTTAGTAACTAGTGTAACCGTAATGTTTTGGTGTGCAAATGTTTCCTAAAGGGCAGACCACTTCAGAAAGAAAAATTGGTATATTTTTATGGTCTTTTATTTTTTATAGGTTTTCAAGGCAGAAGGCAGAGCTGTTACAACACCAGGTATGGCAGAGTTCTATCCTTGTGAAGATACTGCCAGTTCCTTAAGGTTAACTAGGTCACATTAACAACTATAGGACTGGGCTTGCTTGTTGATGCTTCTTTGCAGTGAAAAAGGGGAGGGAGGGGGGAATTTTTTTTTTTTTTTTTTTTTTTTTTTTTTTTGTTTTTTTTTGTGCACGTAATGAGTATAAGAAGCTTACGAATTTCTGGATTATTTTGTGTGTGCTGTGAATGTCTTTAGTTATTATAAATTTTTGCTGGAAGGAATGCAGGAGGGAGAGAAAAAAAAAGTCTAGCAGTAAGTAGTAAAGTAGGGATCAAGTAACTTAAAAGCCTCCCTGGTTGGAGATGTGCTTGGAAGTACCATGATATAGTGCAAGCATACACAGGTTAGCACTAACATGCCAAAGTTAGTGTGATATAGCCCTAGCATGTCCAGGTTAGCGTAATATAGCGCTAGCATGCCCAGGTTAACGTGAAAATAAATGTTTTTTTTTCTTCTCTTTTTAATTTATTATAAATTTTGGCTTTTTATTTATTTCCTGTACCTAATTTTACTTTTACATGCACCTTTTTCCAACGGGGAGGCTTATAAGTTACTCGATCCTAAAATAGTATGTAATATTGTTTTGACATGCAAGCATTCCTTTATATTGAAAATTCACTCCAGACTAGAAAGCTAGTGAATTTATTTGGAAGGAATTTTTTTTAAAAAGGTGGGTGGGGAGGGGGGGGGGGTGATTTGTAGTTTTGAATGTGCAACGGTAGTGTGTTGGTGGCATGGCCATTGCAGGCTTGACTGAAAGGAGCAGCTGTATTGAAAATATGAAAGTTGTGGGGGGGGGAAAAGAGGAAATGTTTGAATTTTATGGTAGTTGGTGTTGCATGTATAGTCCAGGTCGGTCTACCTTCAGTTACATGGAGAACAAATACTAACTACATAAAAGGAGGGTATTTTTTAAGAGCAGTAAATGGTATCCCACATATCTCACTCCCTCACTTTAGACGCAGAGGACTCTTATAGCTTAGCTAAGATGAAGTTGTGATTTCGCTATTCACATCATTTAGTATCTGTGTAATTTTGTGTCAGTGTTACTTGACGTGTTTTTAATAGTGTTTTCTGAAATATTTAAAGATATGACAGCTGACTCCAATGTTTGTTCCTTTCAGGCCTGCTCCCATCTTTGAGTACATTGACCGCATGTTTTGCATTGTGCGTCCCAGAAGACTTTTGTACATGGTCATGATGGAGTGAGCCCCGCACCAAGATAAATCAGCAATGCTCATCTAGGTTCTGGGCCGCCAGGGACAGAATGTGAGTATATCTGTGTATGAGAATATATGCCACTAATGTTGAACTCAAAACTTTATAACAGAGAGAGGAAGTGAATGTTATTTAACATGTGTATCAATTATTTAAAGATATGAGTAATCTCAATTCATTCGAGCTTCCAATTTTATTTGTTTTTTTTTGTTTTTTTTTGACTTCTTGCAATTATGTGTGTACTGTGTTAGCTAACCTCCAGGTGAGACAATTAGTTAGCTGCTGTTAAGTGTGATGTCATGCTACTATATGCTATTAACTTAAAAGTCCATTCTATTTTCTGTATTTTCTCTCACATTTGTTCTGTGAGGTCCTGATTCAAATTAGTTCACACTTTCTTCTTTGATTTCATTTGATCTGTGCTGTGATGTTGCAGTATAATTCATTTCTTGGTATTGCGGGCGGTCAGACTCTAAGAAAAATGTGAGCTTCATTAAGGGAACCATCTTTCCTTCTCTCTCTCCCCCCCCCTCCCATTTTCTATGTGGAATAATTCCTCCTTGTGGTTTTATCACCAACACACAACCGCCCATTCACTCTGGAAACTTGTATTTCATTAAACAAAACTAAAATAATCAACCTTTTTCCTTTAAAAAAAAAATTTTTTTTTTTTAATTCCTTTCAAAATTAATTCCCCACTCCTTTCTAATTTGCAATCTGGAGTAAGACTTCTTGAAAAGGGAATATTTGAGTTTCTTTTAAAATGTTAAGAAATACTAAGATCTAAGTTAAGTGCTGAGATAGCTAAAATACACTAAAGTCTCTAAGATCCTAGGAAGCTCTTTTTCTGAGTAAGAATTACACAGCTACACTGAAGTCCTTCACTCCTCCACCTCCAATAATGCCACCCAATACAGCTGCTCCAATTTTAACAATCCGCACTGTGTTCTAGAGCTTTATTTTTGGAGAGAATGATTCAACATGAAATACACAAGAGAGATTTTGGTGTAAGATATGCATAATCTGTGTGGAGGAGAAGGTGAGTGGAAGAAAGGTTCTGGGGAATTACAAGTGGGTGTTATTTTAAAATTTTTTATGGAATTTTTTTTATGAATCTTTTCCTCCCTTTTTATTGTGTTCTGAAGTGTCTGTAGGTCACTACTCTGATTGAAACTCTTCCCACAATGCTTACGCATCGTATGAATGGCTTTGCCTCCTGTATGTGACCTGACGTGTCTCCATAGATAACTAGTTTGGACTGAAACTCTTAGTCCTGTTCAGTAGCTGGGCAGGTTCTTCCTGTGGATGCCTCAAAGCCTAATCCCAGAGACCTCGAGTTTGATGATCCTTACCTGGATATGAATGGCATTAAACACCCTTGCTGCCATCCTGAGGACAGGTATGTTGTGTTACCTTCAATTCTTGCTGGGCACTGTTTATTTTATTAGATTTTCCCACTTCCACTCTTTAATGTTTATTTGTGTCCCTATTTGTTGTTGATTTGTAATAAGTATGTTTTAACCTCTAATTGATGTTATTCTCTAATTAATTATTGGCTAATAGAATGATTTGTCCTTGGTCAAGGTTGAGAGACAACCCAAACTGTCTTGAATGATGTTAGTTATGTGGAAGCCTCATTTCTTAGTAGCCCCCACCCCTAGTTTTTAATCCACTTTTCCCTCGTTGGCGATAGTCAAAGGGGAGAGTCTCTTCAGTGGGTGACAGTGTAATTCTGGGCAGCAGTGCGTAGCGCTCAGTTCCCACTACTCAGACCTGGAAGAGACAGCCATTTATGATGCAGTCAACAATGAGTCGTTGCACAATCCACCTGCCTGGTTTAGGTTGTGGAGGAGTGTCACTGGCATTGAGTGTTTTAGTTACAGGATATGGGATGATAGACCTGTACTATTCAATTGATTCAGGTACTCAACCAGAATGGTCAGTGTGTCACTGTCGTTTTCTTTTATGGGATCAGCACTGAGCAATCTGTGCTCTTCACTGGGAAAGAGAGCTGTCACCGACTCATTGATCTCGTCAATAGCTCTATCTGGCATTCACTGAGACGGCAAGGTCAGGAAAGACCCAGTCAATCAAGACAGAAAGAGAGGGAGGAAGGCAGAGTTCTTGTGGCAGTTCAATATGTTGTCATTATCACGTGCCAGCTTCCCACCTCCTAGGTCGAGCAACCACCCACCATAGCATGCAGCTTCTGGTGATTCCGCGTTTTGACGCGGACGCATGTTTTCACGTAGATGGAAGATGCAGAAGTGGTGCCAGAGGGGAAATCAATGTGCGCATGCGCAACTATTAGTACACGCGAGCCATGTTTCACGACGGACAGCATTTGTCGGAAATCACCACCAAGAACAATCACCTTGCCACTGAATGGAGGATCGCTATCCATTAAATCGCACAGAGTTCTGTCAAGAGCCTCTAGGAGGTGCTGATTGGCCATAGAGGCTTCATCCCAAATGATGAGCTTCGCACAACTAATGACCTCTGCCAGTGTACTTTGACCTTGATGTTGCAGACACTTGTTTCCCAGCCTTTACACATGCACATTTCTTACATTGACTGGACCTGTTGCACTTACAGCAGACCACCATCTGTTTTGTCAGCACCTTTTTTTTTGTATTTTGAAGTTTTACTGGATAAACAATTTTGGTTGCTAGGAGGATAATTTAAATTTCTTTGAAATTTGATTGGAAAATGAAGAATAGTTGTTCTAATGGAGTGTTTTGGTGAGAACAAAACTCTTTTAATTAACTCTTTAATTAACTTTTCTAATTAACTTAAATTAACTGCTTTCCCAGTACTAACAGTCTTTCAGTATTCTTTTCACTGTAAATGGTAAATGGAACTGAGAAGAAATACTCTAATAATTAACTAATTTGGGGATATGGTGGTGGATGGAATTAGATAATACTACTTATTTCTGGGAACACTCACTTTAAAGTTTTAATTGATAAACAATTTTGGTTGCTAGGAAGATAATTTAAATTTCTTTGAAATATGGATCAAAATTGAAGAATGGCAGCTCTAGTAGAATGTTTGGGCGAGAAGAAAACTCTTTCAAATAACTTCTATTAACTATAATTAACTGCTTCACAGTAGCTACTAACTTCCACTTCCTGCATAAGCATGTCTTTTGCCAACCAAAATACCACTTTTACACATTTTGGTAGTGTAGGTATGATTATGGAAACTATAACTGGTATGCCTCCCAAAGATGCTGTAAACGTCACTTCAATCCTTCGCAAAGAAAACAACAACGTGTATGGCTTTTCAACTTTTTCTGTCTTGGTAATGTCGGTGCATGTCACACGAACTGCCTGTAAATGTAGCAGGCAAAATGACCCTTTGACTGACACTGTGGTCATGGTCAGAAGCAGCTACTGTGTCTACAATGTTTTGATACAGGTCAGCACAAACTGTACTTTGATTGGAAGCCAGAAACTTTAGGCGCATGTTTTCAACCTTGGCAAAGGCCATGCACATGTATTCCTGAAAGAGGCGGCATCCCCGCAGCAAGGTGTCCCTCTCAGTGTAACGCTGGTACAGGTGAAAGGCATAGAAATCACGTGCAGACATGCGTTTGCCGGTGGATAGTGTCAGGCTCAAGTTCCAACCATCATCTCCAGAAGAAAAAAACAGCAAATAGTGAAGCACATCAAAGAGCAGTGGGTGTCATGAATCGATTGTAACCCTCCACCGAGCAAGTGGAGCGTTACATCGTGTGCTCCTGACTCATTACCCATTGAAATGGCAACCTCACAGAGTCCCTGCGGGCGGTTATACCTACGTTTGTGCGCACCTGCGGGTTGTGCATCAGTGTTAATGATCGAATGTCCCTGATCTACTTGCATTGCAGGAATTTCAAGGGCTAGTAGGAAATTTTGAATGTATGGATTACACACCCGTAAGTAACCTTGTAGAGAGTGCAAAAGCAGAGTTAACTGGTCTTTTTCCAAGTCTGAAGTGCCTGCAGGAAGGCGCTGCCAGTCCAATCAGGCCTGGGCTTCCTCCTCTTCATGTTGGGGATCGTACACATACAACTGTACAAACCGAGGGGCATCGCCAGCATTTGAGCGTAATGCACCAATACGGTGGTGCAAGCACCCTTGGATTACGTCTGTCGGTTTCCACCTATACCCTTGGCAGCTGGTTTGGTCACATTTTGAGAAGCCAAGGAAATGGAGTTGTTACATTGGTGGGAAAACTTTTTCAACCAAGAGCCCCTAGAGCTATCGTTGGCCCACAAATTAAAGATATTACACTGTGGTGTACCTGATGCTGGGATTGTTTACAGGACAGGAAAAACATAGCCCTTGCGACAACACATTGTGGTCCCCATTAACTTCCATGTGACCACAACTAAGCATGACAAAATTGACATGTGCCCTGTTTCCCAGATGCGACTCAGGGGCATCGTTTACACCCGCTAAAATGTCAGTGCTAAGTATGATGGCTAATTTTGAGTAACCTTTCATGTAATGGAATTTGCCCCCTTCAGCGAAGTAATTACTGGGCACAATTCCACCCGACGACTGGGTCTTCTTTCCACCCAGACCAAACTCAGTTTCTCACTCGAGCAAACTGGCTTCCCTCAACAACTGAGATGTAATATATAATTAACAACTTTAGAAACAGTACAATATATAGATATACGGATAATAACACTATTGACTAATAACTATAAAAGGTCACTCAAACTGAATAAAAATACACAATAATCACTGGACTCCCTAAAAATACAATGTTCTGTCCTTTTATAATTTACAAGCAATCTCCCCTATGATGTCACTATGTTTTCTTGTTAATTATCTGTAGGTCGGTTTGCGGTTTCAATATCTTGTTCTTTTTCCATCATTTCTCAAGCCTTGAGCCTGGTTCACAGTGCGCGTACCGCATAGACGTAAGAACACGTACTGTACGTTGTGCGCACTGTGAACACTAAATTTTGTCAAAACACACCACAAGGAGTTTATTTTGTAATGGCCACATCCGCTACGCGAAATAGAACCCAGTTCTATTTTTGCGTTAGGTTGCATTGGTGCCCTTCATTTTGTTCCCAAAAAATCATTGCCCAATGCACACAGTCTCCCAATCTGAAGGTCTGTGGTTCCAGATTTACCCCCACCATCTCTTATTTTGGTCATTTTTTTCCTTTTTCTTTTCCCTTACCTCCTTTTTTCCTCGTCCTAAAAGACAATAATGAGATACATGAAGCTATATAGCTATAGCTAGCAAGCATGCTAACTTACATGGCCAACAAGCTAAGCTACGATGAAAATAAATAACCTGAAATAACTACGGCAAGAAGGGGAATTAGGAATCTATTCACATTTGCCACAATTAGATAGTGCTGTTTAAATCTCTTGGCTTTCTGCAACTGTGGTGACTGTGAGCTGAGAGGTAAATTAAATTGAGTATAGATAAAATTCAAATTTTGCATGCTAAACTTTCATGCCATTATTCTTTGAAATGTAATTACCACATTTTCCAGCAGAGATTGAAAGTGCTTATAGTTATACTATCTTAAGAGAAGATAGATTCTTGGATCAGAAGCCTCTCTTGTGGAGAGATAAAATAGGTCCTAGAAATAGCTGAGATTTTGTCAAAGATTTACATCTAGACAAAGGGCTATGGCCAAAGCTTGAATTGATTAGATGCTCTTTGAAATTGAATTTCCCCCAGAAAACCTCCTACTTATCTCGCCCAACCTATAAAGTCACTCATCCTCAAATTCCCTCCCTATCCCCCAATTAACCCTGCCAATCTGATTATTGATATTTAAATGAATAAACATGTATAAATGCTCATAAAATTATTATCCAGTACAATGAAACTTACATTGTGAAATAAATTCTATTATATCCTACACACTAACCATGATAAATGTCTTTAAATTATTTTTTTAATTTTAAACTAACATAAATGAGATAATATGTTATTAACATATTACGCATAGATATAAAGTAATAAACACAAAAATTCACAAGGCGAGACAAGATCCGATATTCATAGTATACACTGATGCTGACACAGTAAATTTTCCACTTTGTGATCCCCTTGAATCCCTTCTGTTCTATTGTGTGTGACGAATATGTGTGTACTGTCAGGCGACTCGGCCAACATATGGAAGCTCTGGCTGTGTGGTCCCTGGGAGTGGGCTGGGGGAGGTTAGGGCAGGGAGTCATTTTCTAAAGCTTTTCCAAATGTGGAATTGGATAAAGTGCTCCATCATTGTAATGGCCAAGTTGACCCAAGTCAACCATAGTAGACCTATATTGATTTTACATACACATAAATGAAAAAGAAAGAAAGAAAAGTTTTGAAAAATACGGCAGACAAATAATCAGTCAATCAATTACTACCTGTAGTGAGCAACACAAATAGCCAGCAGTACCACTGAGTATGTCCCCTTGTAGTTGTAATACAAGGACCCATTATTGGTAGGAGCTTGGACATGTATGTGTTTTCCATTAATAGCTCCTGCTTAAATGGGATTGCTTTAGGTGGGATGGGGTGAGAAAGAGGCATATAATAGATTATTGCAGACCATATATAAGAAAACATTTATTGACTGAAAAAGGCGATTTTCTCTGAAAGTGTGATTATCCAATATTACGTATACACTTGGGGAAATTCCAAAAAAAATTTTTTAAATCACAGCTGATCTCGACCCACTCAACAGCAAATAATGGGGGTTTCAAAAAGTTCTTTTATAGCTCAGACCGAAGAACTTTACGTTTCCTTTATGATGGAACACACAATGGACCGACCCGTACAGAAACTAAAGGAGAGAGATACCTAGAAGTACTGCCAATAACATCTTCAAATGACAATTTCCCTTCTTTTCTTTCTTACATAATGACTTCCTTGAGAGTTTCCTGCAGCAAGAAAGCAGAGTGTGAGAGCTAACCTCTCTGCTGGTAAAATCTCTACTCTAACAGAGCTGTAGCATTGCTTGTGAGCAAGTGCAGAACTGACCTTTTGAAATTGCACTTTCTTTTCATACTGAGGTTGGGGAAGGGGGGGGGGATGTAATTCCATCATACCATCTGCAGAAGTGAGTCAAATCTCTGTCTTGCCATTCTGAGATATCTCACATGAGATTTCATTTCCTGGAGGAGATTGTGGTATTCTCCCTGAGCTCTCCTGCTGAAAAAAATTTAGGTACCCACATTTTTCTCTTTCTCCTCCTCCTTCTCTTCCACCTCAGTGCTAAAAGCAAAGCAGCTCCAGCTCCTCTTCCTCACTAGAACTGGTCTCAACAGTAATTTCCATCTTCAGTAAAACTTTAGGTAGCCAGCAGAAATTTAGAACATGCGCACACTGTGAACACTTCAGCAGTGCAGTGACATACGCTTACTGCAGGAAGTGGAACATCACGTTTCTGTACATTTGTGGTATGTATGCGGTGCCCGTACTGTGAACCAGGCTTTAGCTGAGTGACTCTATAGGGATGACTAAAATTGTTGCATTTGCGGGAAGCAGCATAATCTACTTCATTCAATTACGCAATTCTATTGTACTCAAATGCAGCATGACGTTCACAGGCAGCCACATTCTCTGCCTCACCCAATTGTGCAACTCCTATCATGCCTTGGGCAGCATGGTGGGGGAGGGGAATTGGTTCAAACCAAACAAGAAATATAACCAAACAAACTGAAACACCTTTACTATATTTATCTTAAGTGAAGTCTTGCTCAAGTCTTTTTTAAGTTCTTCCAAAGTGAAGTTTTCTCCAATCATGTTTACATTCTCAGCAAGTGAAATCACACTCACTGAAACACGTCTACTATATGTGCAGTCTCACGTAAGTCTTTTTTAAGTTCTCTGTGAAGTTTTCTCAAACCTTGTCAAGCTCAAATTTTGTAGTGTTATTTTCAGACTGAAACAGCTATAATTTTCAGCGCCTAATATGCTGGATCCCCCCAAATAAGGAGAGGCACATTAACTGCATTCATTGGACATGACCACCGAGGAAATAATGTTTCACTAATTGCTCTTTTATATAAGTTAGAATTAGCAAAAACTTGAGCGTCATGTACCTAGAATAGAAGGAAAATTGTATTCATTGCATATTAATCATGGAATATCTAATGTTCTCAAGGTGTATAAGTTGTATCAAATCTCCCCCAGGGATAGCAGAATGAGAAGCTGTATGAAGGATACACTTTCAATGAGAGTAAAACTTAGTTGTCAGGTTAGTTCACATAACAACTAAGAGTAGGCACTGCACCTCCTCCCCCTCCACCCCTCCCCTGTCACTCCCATCCAACTCCCTTTCCCCCCTTTTCCCACTCACACATTATGGGTAAGAACATGAAACAAGCTAGGGGTTGAAATACAACCTAATTGCCTACGTACAAGAAAGGACAGGCTGACGGCCATTCCAGTACCTTCACTGAAGTGTAAATTATGTTTCTTTCCTTTATCTAAGCCAACACTCATAATAGTACATACTCTCACATAATTAGTGATTACACACTCTCTAAGTCATTTCTCCATGCCTCCAGGTCTGTGTCCTACATGCAATCAAGTCTGTAAAGATTCTGTATGTCGATGTATTGTGATGCTATATCTGACCAATAACAGATCTTGCTCAGCTTCAACATTAAGTAGAATGTCTAGATTGAAACAGGTTTCAAACCTGATCCAACTGTATCAATTGCTGAAACTATCAACCAGTTCAAAATACTCCCCAATTTAGCCACATTTGTTTGTTCTTGTAAATTCACATTAAAGTAGAACCTCAAAGATGTAAGTATACGTACCTATGCATGCCACCTGGTAGGGAACTAAAGCTAGCAAATCATAGGAAGCCATTATTGAAGATGGATTATCCTCTGGTCTTTGCTACTGTGGTGAAGGGATAGAGTCATTTATCTGCCAATAAGTTCACACAAGGAACAGTATGGATTCTATTTTTGTCTAATAATACCTTGTGTGAGTCTCTCTCTAATTTACACCTATTAAATGTGGAAGTAAATAAGGATGTGGATACCAACAATCAGATTGAATAAGTGTCTCAAATTGCTAAAGACCTGTTGATATTTACTAGATATATTACTTGTCACGGACCTTTGGGGAATGGACCTACTGAGGATCAAACTTCTCATGCACATTGAAGTCCATTGCTGCAAGCATTACAATTTATTGCCTACTCTTCCTGCACCGGCCTAAAACCAAGTTCAGAGAGTGTGCTCTGCATAGAAGCACGAATACATATTGTGTATTATGTTCACTTTCAACAGAAATATTTTTCGTCAGAACTCACCATAAGGAGAATTTTATTTAACCACAGCATCCCCAATGAGAGAATAGAACCAAGCTTTCATTTTATGGAAATCACAGTACATGTGAGTACACCTATGCAGTGTACCCACTGTGAACCAGACTTGGGAAATCCAACTTTAAAAATGATTCATAAAGCATAATTATCTTTGTACCAACCAAGTTACATGTACAGTCACAGGATGGGTCTAACACTAGTTTAGAATTTATGATTCTGATGAGCAGTAACATAATAAAAGTTAACATTCATTTATTATTTTTTTTAATTCAATGTTTCTGAATATGGGCATCAGCTTTGGATTACACTCACTATGAAGCTATTGCCTCGTCGTGAAGAAGTGATCTCAAATATTGCGTTCCCAGTGCTCCTAACAAATATGTACATGTACTAATCAACATTAAGTACACATAGAGCAAACACACATACATATACACACACAAACATACACATGAAAATGTTCATGAATATGTCTGTGTGTGTACATATGTATGTATGTATGTATGCATGTGTCTGTTCATATTTCTCTATTTGGCATTGTGCAAGAATTGGTTTTTGAGAGATTATTATCTGACTAACAACAATCATGCCCACCATCCATGCTGAAATTGTTCACCATAAGGATGGTAAGCTCAACCACAACATGCACTCCATGGAGATGAGGTCACTTTGAACAGACTGGGCCCAGCCATCTCACTCAGTCAGTCACCCACAGTCACGAGTAATGTTGGGTTCATCAAACATACCTCATCTTCATCCAACACAGCAAGTAACCATAGTTACATCTATCGTATCTTCCAGTTTAATCTAACACAGTTGTTATGGAGTGACATTGGATAGACTCCAGTCAGAAGGTCTACCCCAACTCCCTCACTCTCCTCTGCACACAGTGGTGTGTGTGTGTGTGTGTGTGTGTGTGTGTGTGTGTATGTGGCTAGAGTGAGCCACCCCTGGAGCAGCTGGTCTGGCTATGTGGTGGTGATGATGGTGGTGACCTTGCTTTAAACCACCCACCTCGCTCCCAACACAACACAACACAATGCAATGCAACACAACAAAACAACACAACACAACACAATGCAATGCAACACAACAAAACAACACAACACAATACAATGAAACTCAACACAACACAATAAAACAACAAAATACAACAAAACACAACACAACAAATAAACAAATTTATAAATAATCCTGTCATGATGAGCGGATTTGAAAATAAATAAGGTTCATGGATTTGAAAACAAATCGAATGACAATGCCACTAGTCTGAGTTAATTGTAACTTATCTTGACCAAATATTTTAGCAAGTAGAGTTAGGATTTTTAGGTTTTTGCGTAAAACCTAGATTTATGTCCTAAAATACATTTTCCTGGTGTTTATTAAACCTGTTCCATTTTTTTTGGACAGAAATATGGAAATATTTGTTCACCCATGATCACTCGTTTTGCAAGAAGAAATTAAAAAAAAAGATCCTCTTCACAATTGTATGTGGTGCCAACAAGCCCAAACATTCAAATAATAACCGTCCAGACAGTTTTGGTTTTTTCCCTTAACATTCATTATAGTGGTAAATATGTATTCATCATATCTAAATGCATTTTTTTGAAGCCATAATGCATAATTTTTTCATCTTATAATTGACATATCTCTAATCTAGCAAACAGCCAAATATAATTAATGGTCTTTGGACCAATGGGCAGATAAGTAGCACCGGTTGAAGGTAAGCTGTACTATTAGAGATAGGCGATAGGCATCCCAAAAGTACAAAAAATTTTACCGCTGGCAAATAGTTCACATATCAATTTTCTCTTTCCTGTTGGTTAACTGGTTATCCTACAATTCCTTATTCCAAGTTTCAACTTAGAGGGTATACTGCAGTAAACTTCAGCAATTTAAAGAAATGAACCTATTACGTATTTTATTAAATTAAGTGGATTAATCAATTCAATAAAATTGGAGTGAGGTAACTTACATCCTATCTACAAATCCTGGTTCTGCTCCTTCTTTAATTCTTTGCAGCCATATCAAACAGAAATGCCGGCGATACAGATTAACTAGTGATAGTTGTACGCTCTCTTTCTTTGGTTCAGGATCATATTGTGAAGAAAATTCTAATAAACTTGCTTGGTGGCTACTACCAACAATTGGTCATGAATTATTCCAGAAATTGTGAGTGCTTACTTTCTTTCTAACACAATCTATAAGGCATTTCAATAATAGTTTGCAAAACAATGAGAATAACAAACTAGCAAGACAAATGTTTATAACATACATATATAGGTTAAATTCATGTTATATTCAACCTCAGTAACACCGTCCGCCTTGCATCTACTATGTCATCTTCTATAGTATAAATAGTGATGCTCGTCCTCTCAGGGCAACCTCCTATCACTTCCTGCCATTCGTACATCATGAGCAGACCTGCTAGGAATCCACATTCTTCCTCCTATTTCATCTTCACGTCTCTGTCCCCTTATGTGCAGGGACTGGTATATCGGATTTTGCGGGTAGTAATGGGGCTCCACTCTCTTCCAATCCACTCCTCCATGATGCTGCAAGTTGCTCCATTCTATATCCTCTTGTTCCATCTGCTCGTATGCTGCTCCATCTTTAGCATGTGCTGATCTAGCAACATCGTTTACCCATTGCTGATGCTTATCATACCCATGCCTGTCGCAATCAAGGTGGTCCTGCTCGTCTATCATCCTTTGCTTCCTCTCATGAAATTCACATTCCCACTCAATCTGCAATATACGATAAAATTCTAATGAAATGACATTAAGACTTGCAGCAGCATCACTGGTTGAAGAGAGGATAATATCATCAGTAGGAAGGGCATCATTACTTGTGTAAGAAAGAGGTACGGTACACATCCAATGCTATATTCATTTTAATATGAACTATATTCACCTGCATACTAGTCTTCCGACCTCTCATCTCCCATTCCTTGACATCTCGCATGTCATGCTCCCTTATCTCCTCATGATTTTCTTTCAACCACTTCTCCTGCTTTATCTGTTGCTCTCCGACTTCACACTTTCTCTCCCAAGCCTCATGACGTTCACGCTCCCAATACTCATATTGACGCCTGCTCTCTTCATCATGTACTTGTTACTCATTCAATTTTTTTTCCCTCCCTGCCATTGCATGCTCCATCATCTGTAATATACGTCCAAAGTTCAAATAGATAGATGTTAACAGTTGTAGAAAATTTGCCGCTCTGACATGACAGAAACATTGTCAAATATCATTAGTATAAAGGGCTCCATTACTTTTGTAAGAAATAAGTATGGTGCATATCCGATGTAATATTTATTTTAGTATTAATTGTATTCACCTGTATATGAGTCCTGTTCTCTGATCTCACATTCCTTCAAAGCTAGCATGTCACTCTCCCTCATCTCCCTCTCATGCTCTTCCTTTAACTTCATCCCCATCTCCATTATCTGATGCTCTCTGACTTCGCACATTCTCTCCCGAACCTCATGACACTGACGTTCCCAATACTCACGCTCACACCTGCCTTCCTCATCTCGTACTTCACGCTCCTTTAACCTTTGCTCTCGTTTCCAAAATTCTTGCTCCTTCATCATCTGTAATGTAAAACAAGAGTTAAAGTTGAATGATATTTGGAATTGTAGAAAATTTTACAGTGTAACGCAACATGAACTCTTGAAAATTATCCTGGAAAATGGGAATTATTACTTGTGCATGAGAGACATACTCCACAATACCTAACTCCATATCTTTGTTTATATCAACCATATGTACCATATATAAATCCTACGATAGTCAATTAAGCTTGTTTTACTATTGAATAGTACCCCTTTTGGTTATAATGGTCAGATGAACTTTCTTCTGGTTTTAATATGTGAATATGAGTTCCATCTATTGGCCCAACAGTTTGAGGAAAGTCCCAGCGATGCTTGAAACCATTAATAAATTCTTGAAGTTTTTCTCTTTGGGGAATTTTAACATACTTGATTAATAGCTTAGAAGAAATAACATCGCAGGTGTCAATCACTATTTCCCCAACTGTAGATCGTCCAAGGCCAAATAGAGCTGAAATAGTTCTGAATTCTATATTGATTCCTAGTTGACAAATTGTCACAGCCACCCGAGCTTCCACCGTTACTGGTTACCTAAACTTTGTGGCACACCTTTCAATGTGTGATCTCAATTTACTACACAGGATCATGAAAGTCTCTCTAGACATCTCAAGCTTCACACCACTAACTGTCACCATACTTTCCAGCTACCACATCACTCTACCATTCTTTATTCTTTGGCTTGCTCCACATACTTGGACCCAATGTGTTCCTCTGGTACAGAAAGGTTAGGAACATTCTTCTTCTCATCCTATAATCAAATCAAATTAATGTCATCACTGGAAACTCAGCTTGTATTATGGAGAGAGGAGGTAGTATAATTATCAAAGAAAGAAGGCAAAATCAAGCCAGTACTGAACATATTGTTAACCTACTACTATAATTATTATATATTTTTTCTTTCTACAGTATTGTTTGAATAGTTCTTCTTGGGTATGTAGGTTTATTTATGTGGTCTTCTTGAATGATTTAAAAATTTTTTTTTAATACTATGTATGTGGCTCTTTTAGCAATAAGCTCTTTTGGCACACTAATTTTGCTTTATTTCAACACTGATCCTCCTGTGAAATTCTTGATAGTCATTGTATTGGTGTGCTGAAAATTAATTTCTTTTATAGGAATAGTAGAGTGGAGGTTGGGGGAAGATGGTTAGTGGGAGCACAGAATTCTGTACCTTCAGCAGCTGCCAAGAGGCTGCAGTCCCTTGCAGTGGTAGGATTTCATGGAACACTTCTTCAGAGTTTATCAATTTTTTCATTGAATTGTTGATAGGTTTTTTTTGTTTGTTTTTTTCCCAACCACATTTTGTTTGCTCTGAGACATGCTTTCATAATATTTAATGTTTGTATGTTCTTCTTTAGTGTATAGTTTATTTTTGTGGTCTGCTTTGACTTTCTTTAAATTGAAAACTTAATTGTCTTCATGCTATGCTTGACAAACATATCTCCTTTACTATGTAGACATATCCTGGACTCGTGTTTGGTGTTAATCTTCTGTCTCTTTCTGATGCCTAACTGCTTGTCTGATGGATATGTCCTGTACATGTGCTTGGTGTTGTTCATCTGACTCGTTTTGGTGCCTTACAGTTTGCCTGTTAGATAGTGCTTGAAGTTGTAGGGTATGATTTTGTGGTGTTTCCCTTACTCTCTCAATTTCTGTTCATTTGCACTTGGATTTTTTTTCTCCTAATGATGATCTTCTTTTTCTTGGCATTTTTAAAAAAAAATTTCTTGTAAGAAACAAATTCAATAATCTACTCTTAAGTTGTATATCTTCTCTATAAGTTTTCTTGGCTTCTTTTGTCAACCCTAAACTGTGGAGTGCAGCGTTCTGGGTTTCTGGTTTTTGCTTTTGTATCATACATTGTGGTATCTTTGAAATGTTAGCGTGGAAATGCCAATGCATTACTTCTGATTTAGAAAGCAGTGGTGAAGGTTCAATAGAATTGGTAGCATGGGGACGAAAATACATTGTTTTGAATTTAGAAAGAAGTGGTGAAGGTTCAAATAAATGGAAATTAATTTTATGGTGCAGGGGTAGTGGAGAGTAGAGGTTGGGGGTTTCTTTCCACACTAATCCTCCAGTGAAATCCTTGATAGTCATTATTTTGGTTGTGCAAGATTTTAATTATGTTGTACAGAATAGTGGTGACTGGAGGTTGGGGAGTGGGAGGGAAAAGAGGTTTATGTGTGCACGGATTTCTGTACCTTCAGCTGCTCTCCAAAAGCGGAAGTTCCTTGACTGTACCTTCAGCTGCTCTTGAAAAGCAAAAGTTCCTTGCAGCAATAGGTTTTTTTCTCCCATTAAATTGCTGATAGGTTTTTTCTTGTAAACATGGCGGGCCATGTTAAAATGCATTAATGTCTCTTTGATGTGGTATCTTGTGAAAGGCTATGCATTCCCTTTGGCTGAAATAAAATGGCAGCCGAGGAAGAGCCTTTTTTTGGGCTTCTTTCAGTTACTACACTTGAACAATGGGGTTTGGACAAACAGGACATAGCCAGAGGTTACTTTGCTTACCTGAATATCATATCTGCCAATTTTCAAAGGGATCCTTGCAGCCATTTTGCAGTTTATTGTACACATATAAATAAATATATAAATATATAAACGACACTAGCTCTATTAGTATAAGATTGGAGTTGAACTGTATTGTAATTCATTACCTCACTTTGCACAGATGCAAAATGTGCTAATTGAATTACGCCTGGATCTGGTGTAGGAAGTCCAAAGTTTTTTGTGCATGTCCAAACCATCAACCTCTATTCTTTCTTGCATTGTTTGCATGTACATGGTGGTCTCCTGTTTGCTTCTCATAATGTCCTCTGCTAACTTGTACTTCCACATGTTCCGGAATGCCAGTGGATCTGCTGGCATGCAGTAGAGTAGTATTGTGCAGAAAACTTCTCTCAGTTGGGGGCCAAATCTGATAGTTGATGGCTCTTCCATTACCCAGTTTTTTTTTCCCTTTATTGTCATGATCTAGTAGTCCCATTTGAAGGCAAGCTGTCTGGAATGTTGGACACTCATCACCATCGATAGTGCGTAAATCTGCATATGTGGTTGCCCCAGTTTTGTGATGAAGAAACATTCGTAGGTGGTATAATTTGGACTGGTGTGGACTGAGTGAAATTGTTGGAATATGTCCCAATGAATTTGTCATGAATTGTTGATGTTCGTCATGGTTTCCATGACAATGTTTTTGCCATTGCTTTGTTCTTTGATTCCATATACAGTACTTTGGCAAGTCTGGATATATATGATGTGATTAGCAAATTCGTCACGTTTATTAAGTTCGAAGAAGTCTGTTATTTGGTTGCAGGCTCTCCATGTTGAACTTTCTCGGCTTCTTGTCCCTCTTGGTACAGGACAACCTGATTTCCTGGTAAATGACATGAGATTTTTTCTATTGGAGGTTTCCTGGAATGTAATGGGAATTGGTAGATTTGCCAGTATGCCTCAGTTGCTGATATGTATCGTGCGTGAAGGAAAGATTCAATTTCATCATGAACAGCAACTTCTTGTTCTTTATTATCCTCTACAGTAGAAGTGACCTTATCTGGCCCTTGGTGATATAATTGTACAGATATTTTATTGCTTCGACTGAGTTCACTATTTGCACATTAATGTGTGCATCATACTTGAGTGATAAGAATAGGTTGTATGGAATCACCCATTTGTTATCCATGCAGTACTCTCTGTTGTTTTCACTCTTAACGTATATGTCAATCCACTGTCTTCTGGAGATCTGTGGTGGTATTCTGGGTATGAACTTTCTCCTGCTATGGTGGTGTGTTGCAATGCTTTTGGATAACCCTTGGTACAGTGACGGTCCTGACCTATACCTTCCATGCATAGACATTGCATGTTTGCTGCACCACAGGGACCATGTATGTTATTCGCAGTGATTATTTGGTGTAGTAGCGGATTTCTATTTTAGTCTTGGAATTTCACAGCATATTACTTCATCTATGTGTTCTGGTGTTCATGGTTATCTTTCATTCTCCATGATGTAGAAATTATGTGAATGAGTTAGTCCTCTCTTTTGCCACTCGATGGTAGATGAATGTGCTCTCACTTTACCCAGTACTTGTTGTTTTTTTCAAGATGTCGTCCATGAGGCTGTCATGTTTTAATTTAAATAATCTTGCACAGCTGTCTGGCCGATCACTTGGTTTTTCTCCTGGTAGCAGAGCTTCCTGGATTTCTGGCCAATTGGGATTGGTTGTGAATGTGACGAAATAATCAGGTTTCCCATGTTCTTAACCACTGTCATTCAATTTTGATAGCATTAATTGTAGTAACGTGGAGATCCTGTGATTGTTGGTGGTAGGGCAATTCTTCTGCCTGAATTCACACCATCTCCCTGAGAGACTGCATCATGTAATCCTTGATATTTTTCAACTCATATGGTTGTTTGATTGTTCCTTGCCCATGTTAAATGTGAGTATTCAATTTTGGTTTGTGCATCAACAGCATACTGCTGGGTGAGTTGTCACGCTTTCATTACAATGTTGAAGTCATTGTGCTTTTCTTGTAGTTGGTAAGAGTAAAAATCAGTTGGAGTTATTGTTCTTCCATTGTTTCTCTTCCATCCAATTTGCCAGCCATCAGTACTGTGAGGGAAGAGTAAGACGTAATGTAGGGAGTTGTAGCTTCTATGGCACATATTAATGCGTGTTAGTTGTCCATCTCTGCAATGGACAATTACATTTAGGTTTCCTATGCATGTACTTGGTGTAATGGCTGCCACTTCAGATGCTGATGGTAAGGTGTAAGTTCTGCAGTGTGCCTCCTGAGGTTTTAATGCTTTATCTGCATGAAAAATTACTTTTAAATTTTCCCTTGCGTCCAATTCAATTGCAGCCTTGAAACTTCTGATGTGACTTTTGCACGAGTGCAATTCTTCTTGAAGGATTTGAAGTATTTCAGGATTTAATTGTATGTGGTGTAATCGGTTTTGAAGTTCATGACTTAAGTCATGAAAGTAAAGTCGTGCAAATTTAGGACTTTCTTCAGAGTTACTTGGGAGGAGTGATCCTATTCTGTGATACAGCTTTCCTTAAATTTTAAATGTTGGACTGTAACCTGGAGCAACAATCCTATTGCAACCAAGTGATGCAAGTGCAATGTTGTATGCTCTTGTATGATTAAGGAAGTGATGTCCTGATTTGTTTATATCAAATAATTTTCTTATGTTTGTTGGTGGGTCTGACACTGATTGTAGTTGAACTTTTCCTACCTTACAGCATAAGGTATTCAATTCTGATGTCCACTTGTAAGCTTTGCAATGTAAGCATCATTATAAAAAGTTTCTAATGTGTGTTGTGGTGTGTGCTGCAGTACATCTTGTTCATTAAAGTCCTATACATTGCATGAATTTGAAATGTTCCTTTGTGTTACCTGCAAGAGTTAATGTATATGTTGCAATGTTGTTATGGTAATGTTTTGTTGTTTTTTTTGGTTACATTGATGGATTTTTTTAATTTAAAAAAATTTTATTTTTAATGTTATTGCTTCTTTTATTTTATAACTATTTGTCCACTGCAGGTAAACTGCCACAGTTGAAGTCTTAACTTCTTCATCTACTGTAACTGCTCATGTGTATTTAGTCATATTTTTTGTGTGCATAACTTCAGTATATTGTGATGAATTGAACACAGATTCAATTTTGAATAAACATAACTATACTAGATGACAATTTTGATTGTGGAAATTTTTCTTTTCTTTTCATATTTGTGTTTTTTTTTCTTACATGTCTCCTTCCCTTCCCCCCCCCCCCCCCCCCCCCCAAAATGTATATATATATATATCAACAGGGAATTTGAATAAAAACACAAAATCTAGTAGTGGTGTTTTGAGTGACATTAATCATGTTCATGCTGTCATTGGCCAGGGCAAACAGTGGCCTAGTAACCTTCCATCCCCCTTCCCTACCTTTTCCAATTGGACTCTAATTAGTTTTTCATTCCCAACATTCCCTATGATTAAAGTTACTGGAAAGTACCCATCTTATGGATGGAGACAAACCACCTCCCCCCCTCGTGAAGGAGATTTCAGCATATATAGCACCCATCTTGTGGACAGAGACAAAGAAGACCTCTTAATATAATTGTTGTAGATCTGTTGTTATCATCCGGGATGCTTAGGCCTACAGGGCTAAAAAAAGAAGTAAAGAGCTTGAAGTGATTTGGGCAAAGTTTTGCTGACCTATGTGTTTATATAATTGTGGTTTGTAGTAGGTGGGGTGGTTAACTCAGGCATAAAGTTGTAACCACAACCAGGAAATTTTGGATGAAAAATAGTCCCACGGTCAGGGTTTTACTTCAACTAATTTCTTAACAAACATCCCAAGGTGAATCCCATCAAACACTTAAATTTGAGCTCTTTAGGCTCAATTGTCTGAGAGGAGTAGCAAACAAACCGATCGTCACCAAACTTTGTTATAACGTCCCCACAGTGACCCACATCAAATCCTGAAAATTGAATCCTTAAAGCTCAATCCTTTAGTAGTTACCAAACAAACAAGCAAACAAACAGATTGAGAATTATTGTAAGATGAGCTTTTACGGATTCCCTTGGATATAGCTATGCCCATTCCGAAGTCCAGCTAGGTCATGGATAAAAAAGCAACAACAACAAAAAAAAATAGAAGAAAAAGGAAAAAAAAAATTTAAAGACCCCCCCACAAAACATTGACAACTGATTTGGTTGAACAGGTTACATTAGTAAACCACATATGGCCTCTCAACTTTACTGACCAAATAGGACATGATCAGTACAATCTGTTTAATTTGATTAAAAATTGAAAAACAAAACTAGAAATGTCCAGTCATAAACTCACTAATTCATAAGCTCAATGGTTACTACATACACTTTATAGATGGCATAATATATGCGTAACATGACTACTATATTCTTGAGAAAGTTTCCTAAGAAGAACAAGAAGAACAACAAGATCAACAACAGAGTAACATTTAGACTTAATGACACACTAAGTTAGATTGTGGGTAAAAATAGAAAGTATAATTGCATTATTTGTCCATTCATTTTCCCCTATCAAATAAAATTGGCCAGGCTAGGAAATAATCGATTTTTTTGCAACCAAAAAAAAACAAATAAAAACAAAACAAAAAAACGGATTTAAGAAAACAAGACTTGAATGTCCATCCATAAACCCACCTACTCATACTCTCCAATAGTAACTAATTTTACTACAATATTAGAAAAAAAATTTTTTTTGGACAAAATGAAACAAAACTCAGTGAAACTGAACTGAGAATACTAAGAACACTTTATAGATGGTGCAATATATGTGTAATATGATGTAACTATTTTGAGGAAGTTTCCTAAGAAGAAGAAAAATAACAACAAGATCAACAACAAAGTAATATTTAGACTCTAGGACACACTATGTGAGATTGGGAGGTGAGGAGGGGGGGGGGGGGGGTAAAAACAATATCAACCTACTACTTCAAAACTGTTTTAATTGTATTTTATCAAGCAACAGTTAGAGCTTGGGAAAGGCAAGGGTACTGAGAATGTGAGAAAGTTAAACTTGAGATAGATCACGGTATTGGGTTGGTCCCAGGTCCTGGACATATTTTTGTTACAGTTTTCAAAATAAGAAGTTGAACATAGTTTGGTAATTTTCTTGGTAAGCCACATCCTCCCTAAACAGGACAGGGGAAAGTCCCATGTGTGGGTGGTCAAATTCCAGCTGTTGTGAAAATCTGAATATAAGTTTGTTTGCGCGGGCCCCACAGTTATTCAAATTATCCAGGTAGCCCAAGTGATGCAGCATTGCATTTGCGGGCCTCCGTCATTGCTGGAGAAGCCGTTAACACGCGTGGGAACTCTGGTAGGGATTTGAGGAAACCTGGTGAAGAGAAGGTAAGAACCTAACCCTTTACATTTATTTAAAAAAAAAGCTTCTTATCTCCTGTTCTGTAGAAAGTTGATGCTCCAGAATTTTTCAGTTTCAGAAGAGAAACCAGAAAAATAGATAGCACAAAAATTTATATGCCATTACATGATGTGTGACACCAGTTTGAAAATTGTGGTAGGTCTGCTGCTAAAGCGATGGAGCCTAATCAGGTTGTTAATACTCCTGCAATCAAGCTGCTATCAAGTGGGAATGCTTCCCTTGTTGATGCCTGGTTTACACCCCCAAGCTCTCCTCTTGAATCCTGTGGTGATATCTGGATGACACCAATGGAAACTCCTGCGACCAAGCTGTCTGGAACTGCTCGAGGATGCAAGATA
Source organism: Lycopodina hypogea (assembly GCA_963969325.1). Lineage (NCBI taxonomy): Eukaryota > Metazoa > Porifera > Demospongiae > Poecilosclerida > Cladorhizidae > Lycopodina > Lycopodina hypogea. The sequence goes on along the minus strand of OZ017792.1, from coordinate 726,210 downwards.
AGAAGCCAACGAAAACAACGACCCAGGAATGCTGCTAATGGAATAAGTAGGTTTTCATGTTCTTATAACCTTGAAAATCTTCAAATTGATTAAATTAATCACCTTTGTATGCTCTTGTATCTGTGTTTAACCTTAAATATATACGTGAGCTCCCTCCATTCTGCAAGGGTCCTCAAGATGTTATGGCAGTTTTAAATTTGGAATTTGTCCACCGTATTCTATGTGTTAGATAAATCCAGCTTGGAGTTAGAAAATTTCAGCTTTGCTTTGCAAAATTGTTTCAGATATACAATAATTTAAGTGGATTATAAAAATGTTGCCCTAGCCTCATAGTGTCACCCATACCTATCCACTCTGTTGGAGATAGACCCTGAAAATACCTTCGACTGTAATGCCATTAACAAACAAACAAATCCTTGGCGCATAAAATAAGAAACGGTGGGTGCAAATTGATGTGCTCACTCTTTTTTCTACCCTTTATTTTAAAAAAAATTGGAACAACGTTCTAATATCAAAGGGTTGAACCTTTTCTCAGAGTGAATAGGTGTGGTTACCTGAGACTATATGTTCATGGCTTGTGCAGCTCTTGGTTAGAGCTAGCCTTTGCTCTAGCCGTGAGTTGTACAAACCTTGCCCCAGCTTTGATCTAGTAACTTTGTGCTTGAATTAAAAATAAATGCTCAGCCATTAAATATTAATTCTTGGAGATCAATGAAGCCCCAATGAGTAATAATCAAATACGTGTTTTACTTCAGTTCTCTATAATTGTTCATTAGTGCACTTAGTCAGGTGATGCAGGTGACAGGCATGGCACTAGGTGGTTGGTAAAGTTTCTCATTGGAAACCAGATAGAAATATTTTGCTTCAAAGGAAAAACCCACCTGATAATTGAGGTGGGAGTGGCTCTAGAATTATTGGGATTACTTGAGGCTTATCACAATTGTGCAAACATGATTTTGAGAATATTAGGTGCGAAGTGCTATGACGGAATAGTAGGCAATTTTTGGAGCTGGGATAGAAAAAAGTCATTAAAAGATTACATAGAAACATCTGTAATGTGATGGTACAACTCAGACTATTATTCTAGTACAGTTTTTTTTTTTCATATAAATTGCTGAATCATAAGTGAGCAGAATAATAGGCCAAATTTAGGAGTAGGTGAAGAGACTGATTTGCTAAAATTGTATTGCAGTTGGATGGTACTTGAGTCTGAACTGGAGAGCCCTATTGAACTGGGGGGGGGGGGGGGGGGGGGGGGAGCTGGCCAGAGGATGTGTGGAAGCTGGTCCACTTCTCAGTCTGCTATCTCATGTCCATGGCACTGTGTGCAGATGGGCACATTCATTCAGCTGACTGTGTATGTTTACCTAATGGAGGTTTATTTAACCTGGTTCTGATTTCAGATTAGAACTGTGTAGTAACCATGGTGGAGCTATGGTTACCATTGCAATTCATATCCTGACCATGAAGGTGGGAAACGGAGTGGCACTTCCACAAAGTTGTCTGACTTGCTTAGGAAATGCCACCTCCTGGCATGGAGTCCCTGACCTACCTGTCGACTGAAGGTACACTACATCCTACTTCAAACTCTAACTATACAGTTCTAATGAACACATCCTACTGTATAATGAAATTTCTTGTGAACACCAGTGCAGTCTATATTTACAGTCCTGTCTATAGTTATGTCTGTATAGAGAACACAGGTCTGTGTCATATGTCTGAGGTGTCTATCTGCAACTTCAGCTCTCCATCTTAAAAAAAAACAAAAAAAAACAAACAAAAAAAAAAAAAACACCTAATCACTACATACAATGTGATTGCAGGGTGTAGTAACCTCATTAATCTGGGCAACATCAAAGAACAATATTTATTGCAATTTCTATGTTGTGAAAGACCCTCTGGTGAAGGTGTATTAATTATCTGTGTTATGGATAGAATTAGGATTTTTAGGTGTTCACCTAAAATCTAGGTTTTTTTCTGTATTTTTTTAAACCTATTTCACCTTTTTTTAAAAAAATGAGTATAAAATAATTTATTCTACCATGATCCCTCTCTTTGGAAAAAGATTTTTTAAGAAGTCTCTTCTCACACATTGCTATGCAATCAAATCTGTCCTAACCTTCCACTGCCCCTTCAGCCCAAAACAACCCTCTAGAACATTTGGTTCAAGGGTGTCATCTGTTTACTCTGAGCACTTTGAGGATGGAAAGAGAGTGGTAAACCTACCAGATCCAGAGGATGGAGCAACAATGAAGAGGGTGCAGCAACTACTAGCCAAGAATCAGTTAGAAGCAAAGCCTCCCTCCCAGTGAGTGTATCAAGATTATGCCATGAGTGAAGACAGCACTTGAGAAAGTAGCCGGCGATGCTAGACATCCACTGGCTTCCTAGTAGACTAGGGCTCTGCACAGAAATCTAGAGATAACTGCCCTAGAAAGGATTACCAACATACATCATAAAAATATCGTTTTTAACAGACGGCACAGGTTGGCAACTGAACATTTGAAACAAGCAGTTGTTACTAGTTGCTTCTACAGTCACTGCTTATCAAAATGAGCACGCGAATTGTTAACGTATTTAACACCCATTTCAAAGTTTTTAAACCTAAAAGGAGAATGTTGCAACTTTTAAAAAAATACCTAACCTAATCCTAAAATGTATTTATTTTTTTTTTGTAACCTAAAGATCCTAACTTTAGTTATGGACAATACCATTTATACTGGCAGACTATAGTTCTCAGGGGGTGGAGTCTGACCATCCACTGCTATCTGGACGGAACCAGTAGATACCCTACCTTCCTTTCTTCCCTTCTCAAACCTACCTGTGCAATTAATAAGAAGAATAACTGAAGTCATTCCTGGAGTGGTGAGAGTGTTTGTTTAGTTGAGGAAGCCAACTGGCTGAGAAAGTACAATTTCACCATGCTGTGGTTAAGAAGAGGCAGGTGATTAGTACAATATGTCAACTGCTTTAAAAAGAGAGAGGGGAGGAACAAAGGCAAAACAAACAGGGCTCATGAACCTACCAGACCACACACTTGGTCAGTCTCCAGTGGATCTGTCTGGCCCAGGGGCAGACTGCTATTGTTCTGTGAGGACATAACACAGTATTTCCTTATCTAACCATCTATTTGGTATTTGTGCACGTTTGTTTGCAAACATCATGCCCATTAAATGAATCGTGTAAGTATAGAAATTAATCGTATATCATGCATATTTGAATATAGAGATTAGTGTCAGTGATTATTTTGTAAACATTTTAAATTTTATTATTATCATTTTTTTTTTATTACTACACTTCACAACTGCACAGGTCAAGTAGAGAACAGAGTGATGCAATAAGTTTGAGAAATAGTAGCAAGCTGGGGCTTGCAGACACATGCCAAGAGCTGGCATAGCTGGAAAATGAAATAGAAAATTTAATGTTAAGTGAAATTATGAACTAAAGTCCATTCATGTTCACTTTGGCCCTAGCAAATCTTAATAACTTCACCAATACTCAGTGAATTTCTAGATTTCAAGGACCAACAGACTCTTGATGCTCCAGATGTTCTTTTAGCACTATTCCTGAAGAAATTGACTGCCCCAAGGTAACTTTAGCTGTATGTCCTATAAGCAAATACGCAGCATTCCGCCAGGCGTTAATTGATCACATGGAAAGGTTAAGGACTGAGAGGAGGATAGAAAGTGGCAAGTAAGTGATCTAAATGATCAGGTGAGGAGGGGCGGCCGTAGAATGGAGCAAAAATATTAGATGAGTTATGAAGTTGTTTTTTTAATATTATTTCCATTGATCCGTGTTTTGGAAAGTACTTGTCCAGTCTTGCTGGCTACATACGTGTCCCTATGTTGAAGGCATAAGTTCTTGATGTGGCTCGTTTTCACTTTGTTGAGGTGTACTAATCTCTGTATCACAAGGATGTGTCCATGTTTGCTTTATTGAGTGGTTCAAGTCTCCCTAAATTGAAGGAAGATAGTTCTGTGTTATCCTTTGTTTCTGTGAGGGCGATAAATTTCTATATTTAAAGGAAGATATTTCACGAGGTTATGTTCATGAAATCCTGGTTATAACTATGGGATATATCATCACTGTATCGAACGGTTAGATTCTCCCTGTACTGAAGGAATAATTTGCGAGGATATATCCCATAGTTTTAACCAGGATTTCATGAAGGGGGGGGGGGGGGGAAGGCTCTTCTTAATTTGTGAGGTGTAATTGCTTTACCGTGGAGTGCTGGTCTGGCTATCAGACTTATAAGGAGTATTGGCATGACATTCTGACTCGGAATAGGTACTGGCAGTTAGACACTGAAGGGTTGCTAGACTGGCAGTTTGACTTGGAAGAAGAGGACTGCTTCTGAAATACAAGCTCAGAATCAGAGTTCACAGTATGGCAGACCAACAAAGAAGGAGCAGGCGTTGTAGATATTGTTAGCATATCATATAAATATTAATTCATAGCCCTAAACCTATATATTTTTCCAAATTGGCCATCTCCCTCAACATCCTCCATCAAATATTCCTTTCTCCTTCACACACCTCAAGACCATCATCAATGTTGGGTTATTTCATTGTTCACAAAAGCTGTGTGCAGTCCGTTGTATAGCTTCTTTGTCAGATGAGTCTGGGTGAATTCTAGGTCAAGTTAACGTATCGTTTAATTGAAGTAAGTATTCCTTTGACTTCAGTCATGGTCTGGTAGATTAGTTTAATTGTTGTCTTGGAAATTCCTGTTGCATTGCTGTTCTGTGTTCTGTGTTTTGTTCTTCATGAGTGATTTCCTGATCCGCTTTTCTTCTTTTCTTGATATAGAGTCAGGAGGTCAGACAGAGAGAAATAGAACACGTTCAAATGTGAGATAATTAGTGCTTGTCTTCTTGCAGTGGTAATTATATATTAGCATTGTAACTCACATCCTATGACTATATAGAGTCAAGAGGTCAGACAGAGAGAAATAGGACATGTTCAAATGTGTGATGATTAGTGCTTGTCTTCTTGCAGTGGTAATTATATATTAGCATTGTAACTCACATCCTATGACTATATAGAGTCAAGAGGTCAGACAGAGAGAAATAGAACACGTTCAAATGTGAGATAATTAGTGCTTGTCTTCTTGCAGTGGTAATTATATATTAGCATTGTAACTCACATCCTATGACTATATAGAGTCAAGAGGTCAGACAGAGAGAAATAGGACATGTTCAAATGTGTGATGATTAGTGCTTGTCTTCTTGCAGTGGTAGCTATACACTAGCATTGTAACTCACAGACTACTATGATATAGAGTCAGGAGGTCAGACAGAGAGAAATAGGACATGTTCAAATGTGAGATAATTAGTGTAGGAGGAAAGACTACCACAGCATGGCTAATCCATCAGTGGAGAAGAAGCCATACAAGCCTGAGAAGCCGTGAAAGTCTTAGAAACTTTAGAAGTCTCTACATGCACTCCAGTCTCCACATGGTACAAGTGCAATGGGTCGTTGTGTGTGTAGTCTTTACATGCACTCCAGTCTCCACACGGTACCAAGTGCAATGGGTCGTTGTGTGTGTAGTCTTTACATGCACTCCAGTCTCCACACGGTACAAGTGCAATGGGTCGTTGTGTGTGTAGTCTTTACATGCACTCCAGTCTCCACACCTTCAAGGCTAGATTGTTGCTGTTCCAAGTTCCAAAGGCAGCAATGCAACATTTATATTATTGTAGGTAAGATTATTCTGAAGGCAGCACAGGTTACTGAGGTTACCTTTCTGTTTTTCCAATGGAGCCGTTTGTTGTGACCTTCAAGAGTGTTCTTGTGAACATATGCCTTGTACTGGCTTCATCCTGGATGTTTTTCTGGATAACTTTGTTTCTTGGTGGATATAATTTCTTTTAAGGGGAATGTAAAGCTGAAATAGTTAATCAAAAAATTTAGATTTAAAATTACTGTTTGTTTGTGTTTGTGTTAGTGTTTTTTTTTTTTTTTTTTTGTTTGTTTTGGTTTCCAGGGAGTGTATATTTTTTTGAGCCAGTTGTATTTCAATTGTAGAGCAGAAGAGACTCCTAGCTATTCCTATACCATGCAGTAATGCTCATTTTAATTTCATTTCCAAAATTTCCTCCCCACGATGGGCTCCTCAACAAACCATTAGTCTTCTCTTTGGTTGCTTGAAATGATTGCAAAGTTCAAAGACAATTTTGTGTATATCAAATTGTAGCCGAGTAGTAGCAATCAATTGCCCTGGAGGAGGAGCAGCGTTTTTGCCTTTGTGGGTAACGTCACTTCAAACTTTGTGTTTGCAGCTCATATATAGAAGCATGTATGGGCACTAAAATATATAATTAGAAAGCTTATTCCAAGAGCTTACAAGATGGTTTGGTTTGGAAAGCATTGGGGGTAGGAACTGAGGAGTTATCATCAGCCTTGCAACATTTGTGGTTAATGTATGCAAACCTTGTGGTTAGTTTAGTTGTTTTTTTTTACCTTCGTCAGAAATCACTGGGATACTATGAGAGGTAAAATGTTTAATTGCTACAGATTAGTACTATGCAGATAAGCTTCTGCAGATGTGCTGCAGTCAGCTAACTCTTACATTGTTGGCTGGAGAAGATGACATACCTACCCCAAGGTACTTCAAGCCTCACTGCTTCATCAAGGCTCAGTACAGGTACTAACAGAGTACTCTACTTCCTTCAGATTAAGATTTGTAAGGATTTACGGCACTGAAGAATGAATTTGGAGATATGACATTGTTTTAATTTTGATACAGTATTGTTGAGTTTATTCTATAGTTTTAGACAGTTTTGTACACCACGTTAGACTGGAGGACTGAAGATGGATGCACCTACGAACACAATTACTGGTTACCAACAAGAGGAATATATCCTCATAGAACCTGCGGCCAACTACAATATGTCCCAGATTCACTTCTCCGCTTAAAATAACTGTAAAATCATGGATACTGGGCCTCTGGAGGCTGAAATGGCAGAGTTTTAATACTATAATGCCCCACGGTGGCTATTATTGGACAAACCAAAGTCACCAATGGACTCAGTGACCTTGAAAACCTTATGTTGAATTATTTAATGGAGGCTACAATGCCTGATTTTACTACTGCAGCACTCCCTAGTGGCATGGTCTCGGTAGTTGCCATTACTACATATCTTATCTCCCACAGTTTTGTGACTACACTGGCCAACTTGGGAGTCCAGGAACCTACTGACTTCACCGCAGATATAAACACAACACAATTACTGAACATGTATCAGCCTGGGCATGACAGCATTTTTTGTCATTTTTAGCCCAAATTTTTTTTTATTAATTTTTATTTTTTTAATTTTTTATTTAAAAAATTTTTTTTATGCATTTTTTTTTTTTGATTGTGGGGGTTGGAAATTTAAGTTTGGCGAGGAGCACCCCTGCAGAGCCACATCCAACACTAGAGGTTTGGTCAGGATCAATAAGGGGGGGAAGTTGGGGAAGAGAAATTCCTATTCCGGAATCAAAGTCACACACACTAATACAGTTTTTGGAAGAAAAAAAAGAGAAAAAGGAAGAAAATATAATAAAGGGGTGGGGAAAGAAAAAAATTTCCGAGTCTACGAATGGAACCACCGACTTTACTCCAGCAAATTCTGCGCTTTAACTATTTGACCATTATTTTTTGAAGGCTTTTTTGGTATTAAAAATGTGTTTCCTTTTTTTCTTTCCACCATGATTTTGGAGGGCTTTTCCCCTTCTTATTGTGCAGTACATTCAGTATGCTACCCATTCTGGAGCATTTCAATTATGATAACATTAAAAATGATTTTAACTGTTTAATGATAGTCAACACCTTATGGTTGTTGGCCTGTATGTTTTCTTTGTGTCTAATTGTGCTTGATTTTTGATAATTTTTTTTTTGTTTTTTTTTGGTTTTTTTTTGTTCAAATATAGACACAAAGGACAGTCAAAGTGGTCCAGGGAAGTCCTCACTTGCTGGTCAGTGTTTGTACGAAGAGGTTCTTTGCTGCAACAGACAGTCCCACAAGAGGAAGAGTTGCGGCTTCTCTTCTCCCTCCTCTCACCAGACCCCCTGTGGTGAAGGTACTGTTAAGAAGCTGAGATTGGATGACACTCTAACCACACCCAATCTGAATGACGTACGAGGAGGCACAGACAGAGATGCAATGGTCACCTCGGGTGGTCGACTAAGATGTGAGCCAGTGGGAGGTGTGGCTGGGATTACACACCCAGTGCTGGGAAAGAGTGTAGAACAGAATAGAAAAGAGCCCGTTGCGTTCAGTCCTCTTTCTAATGAAGGAAACTCGAAGCAGGCGAAGAGGAGGCGGCACAGGACGTACTCCATACCATCCAAAGAAGAGGAGGAGGAGGAGGAGGGGAAAGCTGTTCCTCCAGTTCAGCAAGAGAGCTGTGTTTTGTACGGTGTTGGAGGCCGTACTAATGCTGAAAGTGCAGAATCTGAATCAAGTACGAAACTAAAGGATGTTGGCACAGAACTTGGAGACTCGGGAATGAGCTCTATCTCCACAGCTGCTGCAATCCCACCTGTTGCTTCTGGGAATGTTGCCCGTGAACTTGTTAAAGAAGTGGGTGTGGTCGATCCTTCTGGTCAACGACTCAAGCATGGAAGTATGATTGGTCACATTTGAAAGATATATATCAGAAAAGCTTCAGATACTGATGCTATGAATGGATGAAATGTTTCAATTTTGTATTCTGATTTCATAGATGTGTCCAGTATAGCTGTGACATTTCCTGTGTTGTCTTGGGGTGTGGCTAGTATAGGGATATCCCCTGAGGGATAACTAGGGAGGTCCTCTTGCTATGATGACACTCAAGTTCTCTAATTGTACAAACACATTGCACACATGATGTCATTATGTTTATTTCTGTTTTCTCTGCACACTTTCTAACTGGTAGTGGCGGATCCGAATTATGTGCTGTCCCCGTCCCATACTGACCTCTCCACCAGTGGCCCGGGCAAGGCTGGCGTGCTGCAGAACAAGTTTGACAAGGCCCACCAAACCAACTTCAACAGGTGTGTTATCTTAACTTCCTCTCATATCCTCCCCCTTCAGTCAAGCCACCTTTAGTCATCTTCCTTAGTAGGTCACACTAAAACGGTTTCTATTCTCACCCACAGTTGAACATGAATTTAACTTATATTATCGATTCTTGGTGTGTTCTATTTAGAATGATGTTGCTTGCCAACTGCCATCCGTGGGCGCAGATAAGTGGTAGCAAGAGGAATAAGAAGACCTCCATTTCCAAGAGGAGGAAATGCAGGAAGTTCCTCGTCCCTGGAGTACCTGTCACAACAGCAAATGCCCAGAATTCCTATATAATGCCCATTGGACAGGCTGGTATATATTCTGGTTATTGTGGATGTATTATGCTGTCAGAGTTCTAAGATAGAGGTCCAAACATAACTGGTTGACATTGTGTGTGTGTGTGTGTGTGTGTGTGTGTGTGTGTGTGTGTGTGTGTGTGTGTGTGTGTGTGTGTGGTGTGTGTGGTGTGTGTGGTGTGTGTGTGTGTGGTGTGTGTGTGGTGTGTGTGGTGTGTGTGTGTGGTGTGTGTGTGTGTGTGTGTGTGTGTGTGTGTGTGTGTGTGTGTGTGTGTGTGTGTGTGTGTGTAACCATTCACTTACTGCCTGTAGCTGGTCCCCTTTGTACTGGCTTTTGTGGTAGGAGTCATCATCTATCATGTGTGTTTCTGTGTAATTAACCTTGATGGGTTCTAACAGCAGTTCTGTTTGATTAAACTAAGGAAGGGTTGAGGGGGAGGGAGGTGGTGGGACAAAGCCTGTCTATATATAGTATGAAGATTCCTGCTGGAGCTACCAGCTGTTTCTCCTGTTCCAAGCTTCCAGTGTCTACCTACTCAAGGCTGTGTCTGTCGTTGGTGTCCATCTGTATTCACCAGGAAAGGTTGATTGAGTGTTTTACTAGTTGCAAGTCTTTCTTGCTGCTGCTGATGTTATTGTAGTGGTAGATGTGATTACCACTTGGTCATCGTGCCACAATCATTGTGGTCTTTACTTGTTGGTGGCTTCGATATTTCACTATCTTATTATGCATGTCTTTTTGATAGAAACTGAAGATGATTATCAAGGATGTCTGGGGAAGTCCTCACTTGCTGATAACTCTTCGGGTAAGGAACTTGTTCCCTCTGACAGACGATCCCACAAGAGGAAGAGTTGGGGCTACGACCACACCCCCTGTGGTGCAGGTGCTCTAAAGAAGCCAAGATTAAATGTTGACAACATGGCCACACCCACTCTGGATAACATCCCAGGAGGGAGAGACAAGACAAAAAGAGATGAAGATGAGGTTGTGGCAGTGAGAAGTGTGGCTGGGATTACCTGCCCAGTGCCGGGAAAGAGTGTGGAACAGAATGGACAAGGGTCTGATCTGGATCTGTTCACTTCTCCTGATGGGAGCAGCTCAAAGAAGACAAAGCGGAAGAGACACAGGACATACTCCATACCATCCAAAGAAGAGGAGGAAAATGTTGCTCCTTCTAGTAGGGGCGGCACAATTGTTGATGGCTGTGGTGTCGCACCTCCTGCTCGTGGTATTGATGCCTGTGTTGAAGAGGTAGCTGCAAGCAGTGCCTTGGCAACGTGTACTACAGACACTAGTAAGAATAGCTATACTTATTTGTGTGTTTATAAAAAAAAAATTAAATTGATTATTCCGTAATTCTATACCACATTATCCAGTGTGGCCAATTCAGCCCCATCATTTCAAAGTATACATCTATAATGTCTTCTTATATTGCTGTTGCTAACTTCTTCAACCCAGTGTGGTGTTGGTCCAGTGTGTTTCCCATGGAGCTATTAGCAACCTACTTCCACCTGCCTCAACCCAGTGTGATGTTGGTCCAGTGTGTGTCCCCATAGAGCTGTTGTCAACCGACTTCAACCTGCCTCAACCCAGTGTGATATTGGTCCAGTGTGTGTCTCCATAGAGCTGTTGTCAACCTACTTCAACCTGCCTCAACCCAGTGTGGTGTTGGTCCAGTGTGTGTCCCCATAGAGCTGTTGTCAACCTACTTCAACCTGCCTCAACCCAGTGTGGTGTTGGTCCAGTGTGTGTCCCCATAGAGCTATTGTCAACCTACTTCAACCTGCCTCAACCCAGTGTGATGTTGGTCCAATGTGTGTCCCCATAGAGCAATTATCAACGTGCTTCCTTTAACCTGTACTGAAGGTTGGTTCACAATATGACGATAGCTCATCGTTATGTTTCCCTCCTGTCACCTACTGTTCTATCGTTATTTTGTGAACATCATTTGTCATCCTCCGTTTTTTCTAGTATAACCAAACGGTACTTGACATTGGAATAGAATGTGGTTCTAATCCAGCGTCAGTTCCAGTGCTTCTGACCAATCAGATATTTCAAATACGCGCATGCCTCATTGCTAGTAGAATTTGTGCAGGCAACAGGTGAAGTAAGAGTGGTATTAGAAAGCTAAAAATGTTGAATTGAGAACAGAGCCAACAGTATGAGACATTAACTATGGAACAGACAAAAGGGAACAGTGAGCAATCAGGAGCTATCATCATAGAGTGAACCAGCCTTAAGTGTTTACAAATCTCTACTGTCTCTATCTCTAATTCTCAAATATCAGTGCAATGGCTTTTATCACTTATTTGTGTGTTTCTGTTTTCTTTGCACACATGGTATCTGGTAGAATCTGGTTCCAATGATGTTCCATTCCCATACCTCCCTCTACACCCATTCTGTGAGCCGAGCCGGGTTGAAGTCATGCAGAATAGGTTCGACAAGGCCCATGACTCCGTGTTTAGCAAGTAAAGAGCTGTAATACTGTAACACTGTCATATTCTGGTATATTGTTATCTTAGTTACAGGTCATGTCTGTTGCCTATCAATGGATGGATTTGATTACAACACTAATTTGACAGCAATCATTAGTGGACACTGCATAGATAAACACTCAAACAATATATTACTGCTCATTATCTGACAGTAGTTGTTTTGTGTTACTATAAAAAAAACAACTTAGCAGTTAATTGATATTCATAGTTTACAGATGTGAGCACTAGTTAGTGAGTACATGTGTTATGCTCACATGTCATTGACTGTTGATGTGATGTGGGTGTTTCTTTCAACTCTTGTGCATTTCTTTTTTTTAATTGTTGTGTGTTTCTTTCTTAATTGTTGTGTTTTTTTCTTAATTGTTGTGTTTCTTCTTAATTGTTGTGGTTCTTTCTTAATTGTTGTGTGTTTCTTTTTTTAAATTTTTATAGCGGTTGTGTGCTTCTTACTTAATTGTTGTGGTTCTTTCTTAATTGTTGTGGTTCTTTCTTAATTGTTGTGTTTCTTTCTTAATTGTTGTGTTTCTTTCTTAATTTTTTGTGTTTCTTTTTTTATTTTTAAAACTGTTATGTGTTTCTTACTTAATTGTTGTGGTTCTTTATTAATTGTTGTGTTTTTCTTAATTGTTGTTTCCTTCTTAACTGTTGTATGTTTTTCTTAATTGTTGTCTTCTTTCTTAACTGTTGTGTTTCTTTCTTAATTGTCTTTTGTCTAGAATGAAGTCCATTGTTGATTACTATGAAGACTTACAGAAGAATGCCAACAGGAAGCCGGTAATTATCAATAAGAAGAAATGTGTGAACTCTCTTGCTACCAATCCAATGGTAAGACCCATTGGACAAGTGCTTCCAGTTGGATGGTGATATGTCAGTGATGGTATTAAATGTACATAATGTGTAGTCTGCTTCCGTGGTGAAGACGGGGCACAAACCACTTGCTCCTGATGTACCAGTAAGGCCTTTAAATGTTATGGCAATACAAATACTGAGATTATAAAAGATACATGATGTTTCATCTTCTTTGTCTTCTCCACCACCACCACCACCACCATCATCAAGAAGAAGAAGGAACGTCCAAAACCTCTCCTCCCTAAAGCACCGGTGAGTTCATCTGTGGTTCCGGCTATACTAGTAGTGATAATTGGATAACAATGTGTTATATCTGGTAATTAATTTGAATTTGCATAGCCTGCCACCATGGTAAAGAAGGGATGGCGAAAATCTTTCCTCCCTGAGGCACCGGTGCGTAATGTTCTGTAATAGTATTTGGATGGTTATTGTCGAAAGGCAATATTAATATTTCCTTTGTGTATTCTGTCATTCAGAAGGAGCGAAGGAAATCTTTCCTCCCAGAGGTAATGGTAGGACATTTATTTTTCTGATTAATTTTTGTGATCTTGCTAGCAATTTTGCTATCGATAGGTTTGCTATTGGTGGTACATTATATATATATTATATTGGGGGACGAGTTTCTTACTAAGACTTTTTCATTATCTTGCCACTTCACTCCCTCCCTCCCTGACTCCCTGACAGAGATATGTGATGTCATTAGCGATAATGAGGAAGTGAGGGAGGAAGGGAGGGAGGGAGGGAGGAAGGAAGGAAGGAAGGAAGGAATAAATAGACTGTGGGCGCAACATATATATGCTGCATACCCATACCCTTACCCACCAAGCTCCACCCACACTACTCCTTTAATACACCTTGCAATCATCCAATCAGTGTGCTGCATTAATCAGTCAGATATAGGGTGGGTGGTGGGGAGAATTAGATGACTGATTATAGTTGGTTAAATATCCCCCCATCTTACTGGTGCTCTGTATGGATGCCATTTCCCTCCCTTCATTTTGTTTCCCAGGTCTGGACGAGGCCGACCACACCTCCTTGGCGGCCAGGAAAGTCTCAGAACCAGCACACAGAAGAGCCCACACGAAGGAGGCAATCTTCCGTCAATCAGGAACTGTCCAGCGCAGGTGCTGTTAAGACAGGTGTTACTTCGGTATCCAATACTTCTAACTTGTGTTCCTACCAAAGAAAAGGTAAATATATGGTCAATATTTCAAGTTTCTCTACAAGGATCTTAATTGGATAGCTGTTAATTGTTTTAAGCTGTTTTATCTATTTCTTTTCTTCTACAGAGAATGCAGGTGCAGTGGCCTCAGACCACACAAAGAACTGTCGTCGGCCTTTAAGCTACAGTGGTAACATCAAGAAAGATCTTCACAACCGAAGTGAGTTTTTCCTGATTCGTGTAGGAGCATTGGTGGGTAATGGTCATGAGTTCATACACGGAAGTGCATGGTCCTGACAGAGCTGGCCAATTCAGTCTATTTATACCCAGCCAGGACAGTTTGACCTGCTATATGCCATTGCACTCTCTGTGATAATGCATCCAATGGGTTACTACAATGTAACATGCATGAATAGTTTTATACTGTTCTTATCCTTTCTAAGCAAAGGAAAAATCAGTGAAAAATTCAAGAGCTTCAAGATACACAACATACAGAGATGTCATTTTTGTTGTTGTTGATAGTACTCCTGCAAAAGACATGCCATGCACATGCTCAAATCACCAGAATTTCCTTCATGCATCTATTAATAGCTGTTAAAAATGGCTGACTACCAGCTCTTCACAGAGCATACTCGAAGCCTTTCATCACGATCTTGTCAAATTCTGTGGTCATAGCTATTTTCTGGTCTAATTGAAGTTCCACAGTTGTTTTCAGTTTAGCAACGAGGCCCAGCTCAGTATGAGGATCCTTTTAGTTTGATAGGGTCTTTATCAGCCTTGTTACTGAAAGCTTGTTTTTGTTTTCACTGTGTGTGCATGTGCAGCCGAATGTGGTGTAGGATACATAAAACTCGTGTCAAGTTGGTTTGAGGTGGCTGGGAGAACTTGTAGCGGTATTTAAAAACAAGCTTGAAATGTATCAAGCATAATCTGCTCGCTGTAGTTAAAACCTGGACAACTTACCACTGGTGCTTTCCAGTTGTCAAAGAATGTGTTTCTCTGCTTCCTTTTCGAGGAAGTAGCTAGGCCCATGAGATATACATTAAGGCCTATTATTAAAATTCCTGCTCATTTGTGAATGCGCATAGCCCATGAGATGTATATATTAGGGGTATTTTATGAATTTCCCATATTTGGCATATCTGAGGAAGTGTTGCAACAACAACAAAGTAACTTTAAGACGGTGCAAGCTCCACACTTGCGGGTAAAAATAAAATTCTGTCTGTTCAGTCTACAGACTCCCCTTTTTTTCCCCGGTGGTGCATCTCCCCCCCTCCCCTCAACACAGTGTGTTATCTTTTCAACTGTTTACTTCAATTGAATGTTTGTGACCCATGACGGCAACTCTTGATAGACTGTAAACTCTGCACTTAAAAGCCAAGTAAGCTTGATGCTCAGACTTAATACAGTACATATGATGACCCTTTACCTGGTAAGAGTTCTGTTATTCTGCTAGAAATAACTATTAAAATGTCGGGTTGTATTTTATTGTGTGTATGATGTGTTTGATGTCCACCTTGCAGCCATCGAGAAGGTCCCACCCCTGAAGACAGCAAATGCAAACATACCTCCACACGAGCAGAAGGTGCAGAAGAGGAGAAGAAAGACGAGTTTTGACGTGCAAACTTCTCTGAGGACCAAACCAAATTACACACCATACTGTGGTGAGGACTTCGTTTGTTTGTGTTTTATTATCATTTTTTAAACTATCAACTAACGACTAAAGATATTACTGACAATTGCTTATTGATAAACTAATTTAATGTGGGAGGAAATAGGGTTAGTATTAACCTTTGCTACTGTGAGTGTCTCCATGCAGTCCACACAGGTTCAATGGATCACCGAGACTGAAGCTAATAGTGCAGTGTTTCTTAGCCTGGGGGAGGGGGTGGTACACCTGGAGTTGCTAAAATCAATTTTAGGGTGTGCTGGAGGTTTATGTGCAGTGAAATATTTTTGTTGTCGAAACTAACATGTGAAAGGCTGGGCAGGTGTGCAGTAGTCACGTGCAGCCAAGTTATTATCCCTGTATGGTGATTTGGTAAAGGGTCTGACTACTTCAGACTAGGGCAGATGCTTCAGCATATGTATGTATAGACTGTCTTTACCAAATTATACAGGCCTAGAGGACGATCGTGTTTGGTAGGGGATGGATTCATTGCTATTATATCCATGATTGGTAGAGTAGTTAATCCATTTTGTGCGAAAGCATTCTTAGCCCTGCTTCAAATATTATTTTAAAAAGTAGTTAAAAAAGAGAGCTAGCAACAACTGTCTCGGAGGTGACCCACTCCACTCCATGACAGCGGCCTTGGCCGAAACTAAACCTCAACTCATACATGTGTGGGGGCCACAAACGAATAAACAAGAATCACAGTGACATGTGTAAATTTCATTACCCCTCTTTTTATGTATAATTTTGAGTAGAAGGTATGTGTTTGCGACCCTTTGTGTCCCCCCCCCCCCCCCTTTTCCTTTTCTGATAGGATGGGAGAGTGAGTGAGTGGGCACATTTGGCAGTGTAGTCAGAAAGAAAATCAGATAAGAATAGAAAATGGTCATTAGTGCTGCTCATTATCGTTTTATGGAAGTATTCATTTCTTGTTTGTGTGAGTAGTTGATTGTTTAAGTGATGTTATTTGATTGGGTAGAGATGGAAGTAAGTGCTTGCATCATCTATCATTTCTGAAAAGAAAAACGGCCAAGGTGGGGGGGGGGGGGGGGGGGGAGAGAGAGGGAAAGGGAAAGGGAAGAAGGGGTTGTCAACACGCATATCCTGTTTATTTGCTCCACTTCCTGTTTTATTAAACTTCCTGTTTTGTAACTATTTGTCCGCTGCAGGTAAACTGCCACAGTTCAAGTCTTAACTTCTTCGTCTATACATGTACAAGACATTTCCTGTTGTCCCTATTAAATCTGTTACAACAGTAGTGCTGATCATATTCATGCTATTACTCACACACACACACAATCGTTTTTCTTCTTTCTCTTATTACTGCTTGCTTATGAGGTCAGATGTCTTGACTGTTCTGGAGGATGTTTAAGATTCTTGTACACCTCCATTTCTTCTTGCATGATAATAGGTGGGTGGGGCAGCTTGTTGTGTTGCATAGCAACAGAGCACCAATTGATTTTCCTTTATACTGAATGTAAAGGTGTATGAGATGTTTTATAGCAACCAATTCCAACGTGTGTGAGTGTAGTAAAGTGGACAGTGTTCATGTCTTTGGTTACAAACTTTTTTCATGAGAAGTATATAGTCTAATGGAACCACAACCATACATAATTGGAAACCTTAGACCGGAGGCAGAGATATAGATCTAGTATGCCAGCATGTAACTACTTACTGCATAAGTCTAATGTGAGAGTGTGTATAAGTGTTACGAGTGATAATTCTTTGATATTAACATCAAATGTGGATCATGCTGAATGTTCAGGCACATAAAATATTCTACAACAAAGATGAACATGCAGAATTTTTGCTTCTGTTCTGCCATATATATGTGGCTACCATATTGAGATGAGGTTTGTTCATTCAGAATTGATGTTTGTACACCTTGGTGCCACAGTGGTGCAGGTTGGAGGCGAGAAGGAGTGCCACACATCCTAATCCTTTCAGAATTTGATCACTTACACTAGCCAAATATACTATAACCCTATTTCTGAAAGGTCCTCTGATGAATCTGGAAGTTGTAAAAGGAACTTACCAAATGCAATTGAATTTAAACAATTGGTTAAAGTGAAAAGTAGTGGATCTTTTAATCAACCTTAAAAAAAAATTGTGTTCCCCACTTTGTCTACACCTTGGTTATTTGAAATACAAGGGCTTATTCAAGACAAACATTCAACTGACGAAATCGATCACGTTTATATGGATGATACAACAGGAAGTGTGTTAATTAACACCAAATATACTAATGAAAATTCATGTCATTTTCTCAGTGTTAGGATAATGCATACATTACACTCTTCTTCCACCTTAGTTAAAACTGGTTTTGAACTGATCTGTGGCATAGGAAATGGTAGGGTCTTTCTGGCTTTCCCTTTCCTGACCTCTTCACCAACAGCTTCAGAATCCAAGGAGGATTCATTTGACCCTGCTACAGTTATTTTTTTGGCCTCCTTAGTTGGTGTCTGTGGCTATCTTCACTAGGGCTTCTTTCTACTCCATTGTCTTCACTGGGGTCCATGGTAGGTCATGGCAAGAAATCAAGTGATCTCTACTCTAACATGGTCTCCCCAACAACAGGTCCAGCATAGCTTGGTAGTTGATCAACATGACACTTTCTCACATCTTGCCATCCATGCTCACTGTGTATGATCAGGTCCTAGCTGCTTGATGATCCTTCCTGGATAACCACATCAATAGAGCTCAAATGTACTTGCCAATGAAATAAGCTAATAAGCTTGATCAAGAAAACTTGCAATTTAAATACAACAGTGGAAGATGGCAAGTTCTAAATCTAGTTTATATCTTCGTATTTATTAAGACAAAAATTATTGGATGAAGAAACGCATGATCCCAGAAGTATTGACCAGACCTTTTTATACATACATCAAGAGCAGTGGCAGCAAGAGCTCATGATAAAGTATGGCATAATATCACTCCTAGATGCAACATAGAAAAATTCTCGATACAAATTAGAGTTATTGTTTGCTGCAGAGAGAGAAAAAAAGCTTACTATATTGAAGTTAAGCATTTTTCATGATACAATCTTAAATAACTGAATAAATATTTGAAGCCTTAAAAATCTTATCATCTTGGAACCAATTTGTCAACAAGCATACTTTATGACTGAAATTCAAATTGAGGCTATTGTGACTTCCATCAAGAGCAGGGATGGGAGTATTGGATTAAGGAGTGGAAACATGAGCTTTCTTTGATCACTGGGAATGTATTGCTCAAGCTTCTTCTAATCTTCCATTTGATCACTTATCAATAGCAGGTTAATAATCTGACAAAACAACAACAACAACAACAAAAAGAAGTATGAAAGGGAAATGAGTCTGTGCATGTATGGATGCAAGGAAAAGGCTGACACAACAGGTAATGATGGTACATATAATTAAAAGCAATGTGTTTCAACAAGGGTTACCAAGTCTTACAGAAATGAGTGGGCATGTAACTTTACGATGGGGAAACAATTTTAGAGATGTTTACAAATTTGAATTAAAAAAAGAAGAAGTAGCTCAATAAATCCTTATTTGATAAAGTGTGTTACAATTAAGATGATTGCTTTAGTTTCCAAAGAATCGTCTAGACCATTTCTATTATCTCTAAAGCTGTAATCTCTGTGCTGGCTATTTAAAAAAAAACACAAAAACAAATAAACAAAAACAACAACAAACAAAACAATATATATATATATATATATATATATATACACTCCACATAATTCAAATTCAATAATCCAGAGAAACAATTTGAATTAACAGAAAATTTGAATTATAAGAATTTCTCTTATTCAAAATCACATCATCAATGGTAAAAATTTGAATTATCAGGTTTCATGTTTTCAATTAACTAGGTTACTGCACATGTATTATGCCATTGTGTGTTATTGATTTGTTCACAGGTAAGAAGATATAATCATCAGCTAATTCCAGATCACTATTATATTATGTAATGTGTATATGTTTAGGGAAGTAGGCATGGATCACATACTATTAAATAAGGACAAGTTCCTGAACTATTTTTATGTTTGTATTTATATATTATTGCTTTATAGCATAATCAGTTATGAATCTTTTTGTCAATGAATTATTTTAAGTTTTTAGAAACTCAGTCTCAAGTTGTTCCAATTGATCATACGGCATACAGTGGTTCAGTGCCATTCTCTGCACAAGAATATAGCAGGTAAACTTTCATATCTAAGAAACCAGAGTGAGTTTGATGGAAAGTAACATAGGGAAGAGGGTCACCTGCATCATCATCACTGTCCTCTGCATTTTTGGGGGAGGCTACAATGTCTGCACTGCTCAGCATAGGGATGCACTGTAATTGGCTATCACTTCACATATACTCCTCAAAGGTACAGTCCACATCAAAATCAGTTTCAAATGATGAAACAGATTCATTCTCCACACCTCTTCAAAATGTGTTGATGGAGTAACAAAATCTGTTCTTTTAAAGTGTTGGCAATTGCAAATGGTGAAATAAATTCCAAGACTTTCTTGCCATCACTTAAGAGGAACTAACAAGATTCTTGTCACAGCTGAATATGAAAAAAGAAGTAAATAAATTCACCTGCTTTCAGTGAGGCAAATTTTTGGCATTTCTCCAGGGTATTCCTTTGTGGATTTTGAACAGCAATAGGTAGTAAGAAGCAAAAAAGCTCACCTGCTTCTTGCTGGCAAATTTGGGCTTATTTCTGAAGCAGCAAAACTCAGCTGGAGGTAATAGTGTGCATGGGTATTGTTTGTTCGGGCAATTCTATTTTTAGAATTAGGCGATCTTTTCCCTTCGAATATTGTGTCTTATTCCTATGTGGGGACCTAGGAAAATTTTGAATAAAGCAGAAATTCATGCTAACCAGATTCAAATCATGTGGATTACACAATATATATATATATCATTCTCTTTTTAGCAACATTTACATTTGCCATGTGTGCTAAATGAGGATCTGCATGTAGCTATAGCATTAGTATTCATTCCTTCTACTTGCTTTGCAGTTTGATACATTCTTAAATACATTCATACAGACCAACAGAAGTAGGGAATAAATAAGTTACATTTCATGCAGATATTTATCATTAGAGTCTGTTATACTAGTTGGGGGGTTAATCATAATTCTACTGTAGGGGTTCCCTATTAGATGGGTGGACTGATATCATCTGAACAACTAACAAACCAAACCACACCATACCAGTTTCAAAGCCTGGTAACCTTCTAGCTAATTTATTCAGGCGACAAAGGCATGCACAAGGGTGTTATCCCTGATAGTTATACCCCAAATTATAAAGACACACATAATTAAGAGAGTTAGTTATGTACCTCGGAGTCCAAGTGGATCAAGAGCTAGAGCTTCTCGTGAGTTCAAAGATCAAGAAAGTTCATTCAGATTTCATAGCTATACTCAAAACAGTCCATTATGCGGTAGTACTTCAAATCTATGAAAACAGCAAGCTCTAGAATATTGGGTCTGGATAAGGACGCTCTGCTGGTTATTATTGAAGAAACAAGTTGGAAAATATTGTCTTGTCCAATCACAAAACGGGAAAAGAACATCAATTTAATTTAACAAATGAAGGAAGGAGTGTTAGTGCGGTTGTGAATGGCTTCTAAGTTGGGGACGGGATCTAGTGGAGTAAGGAGGGGAAGAAATGAAATAAATGGGACTAGGGAAGATAGCAAGAGCGCAAGTGGTAGTGGAGAAAAGGCTAAAACCCACTCTAGCAGAGAAAGTATTCTTGATTCAGAAGGAAACA
>OZ017792.1:254059-704745 GCA_963969325.1 Lycopodina hypogea | reverse complement strand
AGCTGAGATTAAATTAGTTTAATAGCTGGCTCTCATCCTGTGTTCTCTTGCTACAAGGAATTCCCAATTTATAAATATAGATTAAAAGCAACTCAATATAATCTTCATATATTTCAGGCTTCCTTGTTGGTTAGCCTCAGAGTGGGTAAGCTTTACTGAAGGACATGGTTTGAGCAGCACTTCAGGGAGTGTATGTCAAGGCACCATGTGTGCTGCTCATTGGTAAGAAATAAGCATAGCATTTCATCAGCTGTGGTAAATTCCAAACTAATTTGGTATCAAAGAGTACAGCAGTACTCTAAGTAGGGATGATCACAAAAAAATGGCGGGCCCTTTGACTAATGCAACATAAAAACTTCACTTTCTCTGCTATGGCTCAAACCTAGGCTATAAAACTCACCTGCAGTCCATATAAGCTGCAACATAAACTACCAAGATAGTTTCTGTCCTCCAAATCAATCACTAAAGTAGTGAGCAGAGACTCATCAAATCGAGAAATGTCCTTCATCTTTCTTCTTCTTACTATTCTTCAGTTCCAGGGCTAAAGTCTATACTAACAGCTGATTATTTCTTTGGACTAGGTCCAGGACCTCTTCATTTGCTTCGCCATGCTAACCTCATAGTTAAAACCGCCATTTTGGCACTACTAATTCATCTATGAGAAGAATTATCAAGTATTTGTAATATGTTTTATTTAACAAGTGAAAGTGAAAAAAATATGTGCACACTTGTGGATGCCATCAGATGTATACCAGATGCCAATCCAGTACTGTAGCTCTCTGACGGTGTGCAAGAACTAAAGGAAACAAGTAAAAGTAAAAAAAAAATTTCTTTGAAATAAAAACAGTAAGTGGGGATGATATGTTAGCAAAAAGTGCAGAAACAGAAGTTTTGTGACAATGTGTCTGCAAAAAGTGCAGAGACAAGAATTCTATGACAGTGTGTGTTACACAATTCCCTACTTCACTGATTCCACATTTTCACTAATGTGTAAGATAATATGCTGCCTGTGTAGAATTCTAAGCTCACAGGAATCAGTGAGTAGGGAATTTTGTAACACACACTGTCACAGAATTCTTGCTTCTGTATTTTTTGCTGATATATCATCCCTACTTACCATTTCTATTTCAAAGAAATATTTTTTACTTTCACTATATATATATATATACAATCAGTTGGAAATGTTCCACAGTCTACTATATATTGTCCACCTCCACATACTTGGTAGAGAGTATGAGGATGGTGGATGTCATTGATGAAGAACAGCTAGCATCCTATCCAGTGGTGTGGAATCTATGGCACTTACCTGGAACCAACATATTTATTTAATATGCTCATAAATATAAATGATTCAATTAATCCCCCTCTTTTTTTAAATATTAAATTTAGGTATTGAAAGTCTTATATTTCTGTGGGTGACACTTTCAAAGAATACCTCAAGAGCAGCACTGGTGATTATATCATGGCTGTACTTGTGTCATAACACATAAAATTATACATAATACTACATATGTACATGCATAAATCATTACTAATATTAATATAACAGTTAAAATATGAAAAAAGGAGAATTTATCAATTCAAGCTCAATAATTCACTGTAGTTGGATGAAAGGGGGGGGGGGGGGGAACAGCTGTTTCTTCTTTTTCTTTTATTCTGGGGTAAGACAGTGTGGGAATATGTAATAGAGTTTAGCTTGCTGCTGCAATATACCAACTAATCAATCTCAACATACTGGGATCTAAGAGGCCAGGGCTCATATCTAAGCTTGAAGAGTGAAAAATGAAAGAACTTGATTTATAATAGCATTAATGAAAACAGGACTGTACTGTTCTTATCCCTGGCATCAAGAATAGTCCACATTGAAATCATCAAACATGTCCTTACCACTCACAATGTGGAGTCTGCAATGCACATACAAAAAATTTGACACTTCTTCTATACCTAAAACATGCTACATCTAGAATATGCTGTGTACCAAGGGTACAGTGAATTGTTGATACCATTCACTGTTGACATAATGTTATAGTTTAGCAATAGCAGCAGCCCAGTGCCTCAATATCAATAAACTCTAGGTTGCATTTGGAGTTGGGAAGAATTTTCCTTTTTTCTGTGTTTATAGGAGTTTGCAACCAAAAAAAAGAAGCTTTTCTGCTGAGCACTGCTCTTTTAGTAAGAATAATAATAGTAATTTAGTATTTTCTAAGAAATAGTATTTTTATATTTAAGAAACACTCACCTGATATATTTTTGGTGTGGTTAAGTGGAGGGTTTAACAGCTTGTGCAGTACTTCTGATTGTATCATGGCAACACACATGTTCAGCAAATAAGTTGGTTCGTTTATGGTCAATGGTTTCAAATTTGGTAGTAATAAAATTAAATGACCTCTCGAAAAAAGTTATTGAATAAAAAATGTAGAAACAAAATATTTTGACTAAATACTATAGGTATATATGCCCATATGCCTAGTAGTGATGTGGCTTAGTGAAATTACCATTACATGGTGGAAAAAAGCACCAAATTTGGTATGAAGGACCCTAGAGCCTACTAATTAAAGTTAGCCTAGGAGTCCACCAGAGATTCAATTTTTTTTTGGTTGTAAGACACCAAAATTGAAGATGGCCTACAAATATTTAAATAAGACTGAAAATTTCCAGCAAAAACTAAAAGAAAAAAAGGGGAAAAAATTTTCAACCATGACCAGCAGTTGAATCAGGGGCACTAGCCTCCAACTTTTAATATTTGTGAGTAAAAAATAGTAATTTTCCTCAAGTGCTCTTTTGTATGATATCCCCATTCTAATATATATATATATATATATATATATATATATATATATATATATATATATATATATTTTTTTTTTTTTTTTTTTTTTTTTCTCTTTTCTGAGTGACAGCATGGAACTGAAGTTTAATTGCTGTATAATTTGCCAACAGGATACTGGTGAACCCTCAACATATCCCTTGCTGAGCCCAGGGTCAATTCTTTACACCATCTTAGGGTCCCCACTGAGCATGAAAGCCCCCTTTGGAGAATATGTGGGGTCAAGAGAGTAAATTGGTGGGCATGCCTGTTTCCAGTCAAGTTTACCACCTTTAGATATGAATAAGCTGTGCCAGAGGATTCAACCTCTGTCTGTGTGACAGCCATTGTCCAGCCAGCAGGATTCCACAAGGTCATTTCTGTGTGCAGAGCACTTACCATGCTCTTACCTCATCAATGCAGCACCTCTGTCAGGCAAATACTTCTGCAACACCAACAGACAGTATCCTGCCATACCTAGCCAACAAACTTATGGCTAGATCAAAATCAGTTTCCTACAAACCGTATTCCGCTCATTAAAAACAACAATTAAAAATGTGGTTAAGCAACCTTAATGACTAGTCAATCAGCAAACAAGATCAAATAATGTACTCTATAGGGTACTAGTCTCAAACTAGCATACACACTGGAGATTCACTTAGAGTTCAGTTGTAGTTCTTGTTATTTCTCTTCTCTCTCTCTTCTCTTTCTTTCTTCCTTCTCTCTCTCTTCTCTGGTCTTCTCCTCTTTAGCTCCCTCTTTATAGGAGCTGCCATGCCCTTCCTTGCTCTGAGATGTGGACCAATAGTTTGCTCCAGCTCACTTCCAGATGTCATCATTTCTTCTAGACAGTTCTCTGTAAAATTAGATGGCTAGTTCTGTTTGGGTGTCCTGACTGCTTGTGGTAAAACTGGAAAATAATTGTGGTCTGGTGGTTTTACTGTGGTGACTTCTTTCAATTGCTCATAAGGGTTGATATCATTTTTATCCAGAGATCATTTTTATCTATATTCAGGATAGGCTTTTGTGACAACCTCCTATCTGTAAATACATTACTCTCTGGCAGTGTTGTCTGGAAGAAAATGTATTTCAATTCCAGAGTGGTTTCTTAGAAGGTGGTTTGTTCATATCAGCTTTACTCTTAGAAGGCAGACCAAAAAAGCAAGATTTGGGAATTGATTGAGCTGGGAAGTAGTTGAGCTGGGATTGTGGTCTAGGTTATCCATGGTACCAATAGTGTTCAATCCTTTTTTGAGATATCTAGAAATAACTAGTACATCCTCTATAAAGCATTCACATTTAGAAGTGGTGATCCAATACTCTATCTCCATAATACTATCATAGGAAATGCTGATGCCCATCTGGAATAGCTGAGCTTGAGTGTCTTGCCTCTGCTCAGTACATGCACATTGATGCCAATCTAGATGGGATGGGGGGTTGGTTCACATTCCAGAGTGTGCCTTGTCATAACAGCAGTGCAAAATATTTTTCATTTTGTATTGTTAATGATGCTCTGGCTGATAGGGAAACTAACCTGGAAGTCATGTTTGTCTTGAGATTTCAAGTTGGAGCTTTTCGAGGTCATAGAATCAAGAGAGTTGAGGCTTGATAGTAAATCTTCTTGCTATTGAGCAGAGAAGCAACTAGGAAGCATCCTTGATGGATAAAGATATTTTTCTGACCAGTAGCTGCTTTGGCCATAATTATAGCATCTTCTCAGATTCTTCAGTGATTCTTCCATTACACTATTCTTGTGTTTCTGAGAATTGCTCTTACAGATGACATTTCAGCCTGGTCTGGTTGATAAGTTTCTTGATACCCAATTCCTCTTGACCTGTCATACACAGAGAATAGATCTCATATACTTTGAAGAGGAGTTTTCCAGAGCTCAGATTCCACAATGTATCTGGACCGAATAACCCTTTAGCAGTTAAAGTTCTCTTTCTGTACCAATTACTCGCCTCTTCTTTAAGGCTTTGTGAATATATTTTCCTTATGCCATGAGTGTGGCTACAGGAGACTAACCTTAAACTGTGGTTAGATTAGGAGATACTGCACTTCTACCAATGGTGCACATTTAACTTCCAAAATCACCAGAAAAATACTAGGCTCTAGTGAAATGAAAAAGGGGAAGATTTTACCAACAAAAAGACATACCTAAACCTTCCCAAGGAAGTAGGGACCACATCTGCAGAGTATATCATGGTTTGGTCTTGGTACAGGTTTGTCACAAACCCACAGTCAAATTGTTGTTGCAGTGGATATTGTGATTTTCAATAATATCATTGGTGGAAGGCATTCAAACTCCATGTGCAGCCTTTTACACATCTGGCCAGCCATTATATCCAGGAAAAACAAGACATAATTCTTTAAAAATGATAATGAAATCATTCATTGTACATACTTAGAGTTGATACTGATATTTCTCACACTCCAGCTGCTTTGCATAGAGTACTCTCATTAGGTTGACTGTGTACATGCCCTTCAAGATCCACAAAATTATGCAGTATAGTTCATGTGAAACTACATCTTCCAAAGAGTTTTCTAAAATTTCATTGAAAACCCATGGGTCTGTTTTGGCCTGCTCAATAGATTTGCGTAGCACCATTGAAGCTTCACAGATCTTTGTCATGTCATCATGTGAAGCAGGTCTGTGCACTGCTCCTCTGACTGCTGCATTTTGTTTGGTCTTGGAATGTATCAGCATAGGCTTATTCGGCAAAAGTGTAAACTGAACAAGTTTGGCGTTCTTCTCAATTTTCTGTCGCAACCATCTCTGTGCTGTTTGGGCTTTTACATATCTTGACCTATATTCAATATTGTGTTGTTTCATTTTTGATATCTAGTCCTTTTCTGCTTCATCAATGGGTATGATTTCATTCTGTTCGATATATCCTGTATTTCAGCAAAGAATTCAATTTTGACTGCTATATAGTGAACATTTTTTTCACTATCATCTGGGATATTTGAGGAGGATAGACTGTTTCTGCCACGCTCAATCTTACATATCAGAAGTTACCACTGTTCAGTTATACACTGCTTGTGATACACAAAGTCTTGTGACAGTGCATCATTGTTAGATACGACACTAGCACAGTTCACTTTCCACTCTGGGTTGTTGGAGTGTTGCACTATATCATGTACCTGAGTTCCAATATCTCCTGACTGGCATTTGTGTAAAACACCTTGAACTTTGCCTTGGCAGAAAAAGCACTTACTTTTATCATACTTTATGGATTTAGAATGAGTGTACTTTCCTGATAATAACAGTTCTTCAGGCTCTTCATGATGCAATGAGGTAGCTGGTCTCCCTATGGTTCTGTGAAGAAGACTAACATCAGATGTTACACAGGCTCTTCTATATCGATTTTCAATATGTTTTATATGTCCTTTATTTGTGCTTGCTACATAGCATGTTCAGTGCCACATGACATGCTTGTCACTTAGATCACCAGCTGTCAAGCCCCCAATTTTTTCAATGAGTGTAACAAACTCCCTGTATCCAAAATTCACTCTCAAAGGAACAGCTGTCAAGAATTTGTCATATGTTGAATATTCCAGTGGTTCTTTCAATTGCTCTTTTTTTGGAGCTTTGAGCTTTTTTTAAGTTTATTTCTGTGAATGCCCTTTTCTCAGGGGGAGGGTGGGGTAGAGGTTCTTCACTCTGTGCTATAACTTATCTGGAAATAGAGAAAAAACTCAGAAAGTTGATTAACAATAGTATTGTCATGATAGGCTATTTGAATGAACATCAACAATTCCTGGAGTTAGGAGGCCCAATTCCACTTGTAAGTCCAGGAGTGGCAGGAGTACATTGATACCTAGCTGAGATAGCAACTGCAGTAGTGCTGCTGGAGTAGCTAATCTGAAGACCCAGCTCTTCTGAAGGAATAAGTGAAGAGTTCCCTTTGGAGAGTGCAACAATTTGTAATGACTTCAGAGCCTAGTGGCACTGATTTTTTTTTAGCTCCATCCAGCCCTGATTCAGGTAGCTAGCTAAGTATGCAATTGTTCTTTGTTACACTTGGTTATAACATTTATAGCTAATAATTACCTTTGGCTATTATCTATAAATGTTACAAGCAAGTGTAAAAAAAGAATTTACACAGTTTACTATATAGCTAGCTAGTATAAAATATCTAGCTCAACACCAAAAATGGCAAGCTAGCTAGCTACTATTACCATAACCAATCAAAAAGTCTTTGATACTCTTTTTCAGTGGCTATATAGCTAGCTATTTAATATCTAGCTCTACAACAAAAGTAGCCAGAACTAAAAAGTATTTGCTAATAGTTATATTTTATCATGACAAATCAGAAAGTCTTTGATCCTCATTTTCTGTACCAGAATAAGGGATAGATGAATCTGGAGAGCAGTATCAATAGGATCTGAGGTATGAATAATAGTTGCACTCTCCCAAAAGACAGATCCCTTCACTTATTCCTTCAGATTTCCAACTCCACAACTCATTTTCTTCAACTGCTATTTTTCTAGATGTCAATGTGCTGCTACCAATCCTGGACTTACCTGTGGAAATGGGCCTCCAACTCCAAAAATTATTGAAGTTAGTTGAAATAGCGTAAAACCTCCATTGAGTTCTTGCTGCAGCTGTCCGTCTTGTGACAGCAATGAATAGTTACACCCCCACAGGAAATTAAACTTTTAAGCAAATTTTTCTTCATGAATATTGGACTAAAATTTTCCAATTATTTTTTTATACCAGGTTATACATCAAGGACAAGATAAGACAATAAAAAAAAATTAATTTTTTTTCCAGTTCAGTTATCCTTTAAAATATAACAGTGAAAGATGGCAAGTCCTAAATCTAGTTATTATTTTTTTTTTTATTAAGACTCAAAATAATTGAAGAAAGAAATATGTGATCCCAGAAGTCTTAGCAACACCTTTCTGTACATACAGCAAGAGCCATGACAACAAGAGCTTGTGATAAAGTATGGCAATACAATATCATTCATAGATGCAACATAGAGAACTACTTAATACAAGTTGGAATTATTATTTGCTGCAGAGAAAAAAAAAGCTCTAGTGCAGTTTGAAATTTTTTATGATACAATCTTAAACAACTGAACAGATATTTGAAACCTTAACAATGTTATCATCTTGGAAACCTGGCAATCAGCATACTTCATTACTGAATTTTTAGAAATTGAAATTGAAGCTTTCAAAAGTACTATCCCAAGCTGTAAGGTTTATCATTGTGACTTCCATCAAGAGCAGCGATGGGAGAGTTGGATAAAGGAATGAAAAATTACCTTTCTTTAATCACTGGAAATATCTTGCTGTGTCTGCTCCACGATATTGCACAAGCTCCTTCTCCCTCTAATCTTTCATTTCATCACTTTTTTTTAATAGCAACTTGATAATCTGAAAAAGAACAAAATATGAAAATAAAATGAGACTGTGCATGTATGGCATGTATGGGTAATTTGTATTTTGAATAAAGTCATTCCTACATGATAAAGTGTGTTTAATTAAGATAATTGCTCCAATTTAAAAAAAAAATCATTGAGACCATTTCTATTATCTCTAAAGCTTTGGAGTCTGTAATATCTGTGCTGGCTATCTAAAATATATATACAATTTATAAATATATATATTATTCTAATTTTTTAAAAGTAATATTTATATTTAGTACCTGTGCTAAATGATGATATGCATGTATAGTATTTATATTCATTCCTTCACCTTGCTTTGCATTTTAAAACATCCTTGCACATTTATATAGAATATAGAAATAGGTAAGAAACAGATTATATTTCATGCACAGTATTTATCATCCAGAGAGTTGTTGTGCTACTTAAAAAGATTTAATCATAATTTTACTGTAGGGGTTCTCCTATATGCTGAGAGGACTGATCTGATGAACTAACAAACCAAGCCACACCTTACCAGTTGAAAACCAGCAGCCTTCAGCTATTTTTTTTTGGGTGAGGAAGGCATGCACAAGGATATTCTTTCAGATAATTTGACTACAGATTACAAATGCACAGGATTAAGCTAGTTAGTTATGATCGCTGTACCTGTGAGTTCATGTGGAGCCAGAGCCAGAGCTTTCTTTGGGTACAAAGGTCAAGAGAGTTCCTTCAGAGTTAATAGCAAACTCGAAACAGTCCATTGTATGAAGGTATTTCAAAGGTGTGAAATAAGAAGTTCAGGATCACAGGGTCTGGATAATTTAGAAGCTTCAGCTGGAAGGTGTCAAGGGAAGGTACCAGCATTTCATTTCACAAAATAGAGGAAAGGAGTATTTATGAGGTTGTCAATGGTTTCTAAGATAGGGATGGGATCTAGTGGAATAAAGGGGGAGAAAGTATAAAATGAATGATACTAGGGAAGATACCAAGAGCCAGGGTGGTAATGGAGAAAAGCCCAAAAACCACTTAAGCAAGGAAAATATTCCTGATTCTGAAGAAAGCACTGCATATAAAAGATGTATAAGAGTCATATGACTTGGAAAGGGGAAATGTCAAAACTGATTGACTTGAACCCAAGAGAGGGGATAAAAAGGAGTGTTAATGGAAGTCCTGCTCTTATACATCCTCAACACACACTGCTGGCATAATCTTGGTCAACCACGCCTCTATGGGTTGTTCAACATCAACTCTTGATGAATGGTGCCTCAATCATCTCAAACTGAACATAATTAAGCAGGTGATAGTGAAACCTCCAGAGGAAGGAGAAAGCCAGAAAAATATTAAAAGTTTTCAACCTACCAAGGCAAGTGTACACAAGCGGGAAATAGGCATCTCATGAAATGTTTATGTGGAGATTATCAATCAAAGATGAAGCAACAATCTATTCTGTACTCTTAAGTCAGTTGAACCTCATTATCAAGGATGACAGAGCAGAGGTGGAGGAAGAACCCAAAGTGTTGAAGACCATGGGAACTTTCTTTGGAAGAAAACAGACGAGGCAGAGTTTGAAAGAGTTTTAATTCCAGATACCAGTGATGAATTAAAGTTTAATTTTTTCCGTTCTTATATAAAAAAATCCTTCAATATTTTTTCTCTATTATCATGGTATTTGCGTTACAGAAATGATTTAAATACAAATAAATGTGTGTGTGTGTTTGTGTGTGTATGCGTGAGTGAGTGTGTGTGCTTGCATGCGTGTGTGCTTGCATGTGTGTGTGGGTGGGTGCATTCATGCGTGTGTGTGCATGTCTGTGTTTTTGTGTGTGTGTGCTAGGGAGAAGTTTCGGGTTCGTGTGGCTGAGTAGCTATACTCTTGGACTAACAACCCCAGGGCATGTGAATTCAAACCCCAACCATGAAAAATTTCCTAACTTTCAACATCTTCTTACCACACCAGTCCACCCAGCAGTGATGGGAACCTGGAATATTCTTGGGTCAAAATTCACTGGCCATGGCTTGTCAATGAGCTAAAGGTTAAGGTGGGGGTTTTTATGCTCACATCCACAAGCTGAGAGTCTTGGTCAGTCCTAATGTGAGCTTTTAGCCCAGCCCCAGGAATTTACTTGTAATAGGAGCTCCAAAAGATTTCTTTTACTGACCATAGTGCCTGCTTAGCACAAAGGCATCCTTACTATGTTTTATGCACCTTACCATGTAATGATAGCCAGAGAATTTGCCAATTGTATGTGGTGTGCGCATGCATGTGTGCATGTATGCGCGAGTGTATGTGTGTCATGATATTACAGTGTCAAGAAAGATATCAAAAGAAAGGATAGTGTGCCCTTTTAGTCCAGCAGATATGTGCAAAGTTGTCAAGAATCTGCAATAGATAATGTAAGCATGAAATTTGGTGAACAGTTGGGGCATATCTTTAGGAAGATTTTTTTGGATATTGATATTTCTGAATCAATCTTTAGTGATCTTTAGGTACTAATTGGCATTAAAATGTATTAGATTTATCAACGAAATGTATAATTTTGATGAAGGTTATCAAGTTGGGTATTAAATGAAAAACTAGGTTGCAAATAGCAATACGAAACTAAAATTACATTTGAATATTTTCCTGTTCTATAGTTAGGGCATATCTGATATTTCCCTTGACAGGTGGACCGAGACCACCCACAAACATTAAAACAATTTAACATAAACCATAAATAATAACTATTAATTTCACCACATGTATCATGAAACATATTATTGATTGCTATTTTTTTGTTATGAATGATTTCCAAGAATATAGTATTATGGACTTGATATAGTCACTGATAGTCAGATGGTTGCAGATAATATCCATCAGTCTCAGATTTCACTTTCAAATTTTCCTTCTTTTTACTCTATGCAAACCAGAGTGTGCCACCTCTTTTTCTTTTTTTGTATGACTGACAAGTTGACCACTTGTGGGGCCTATAGGTGTGTGTTTGTGGGTGACCCTTTACAAAATGCAAACAAATGACTATGGCAGCCACAATGGGCAGGGATAAAAACTAAAACCAAAACAATTTCTGTACCTAACCTGACTAATCATGGAATCACCCTAGTGGCATTCATAGCCACATCACATGCTTGTTATCACCACAATCGCTACCTATTCTTGCATAAAATAGTATTCTGGGGTTCAGAATTCATCCCAATGATGCTTGCCATGCCACTCTTGCATTAAGAAGCCTACCACAGATTGAGTAAAATTTGTGCACCCAAGAATAAGAGAGTATGAAGCGAACCTGTGAACCTTCTGTTCTATCCAAAATGCCTCCTCCAACTGAAGTTACAACTCACAATGGAGAGAGGGAACATTGAAACCAGAGTGAAGTGAATTTGTATCTGAAGAAACTG
Source organism: Lycopodina hypogea (assembly GCA_963969325.1). NCBI lineage: Eukaryota > Metazoa > Porifera > Demospongiae > Poecilosclerida > Cladorhizidae > Lycopodina > Lycopodina hypogea. Next base: position 693,171 of record OZ017792.1, on the reverse strand, counting down.
ATAGAGTTTCATGGCAAATGGCTGACATAATAAGGAGTCATGCAAGTGGGTGCACTAAAGTAGGGCAAGGAAGGAGCATATTCTGTGATGACTGGCACATGCAGGTGGAATTCCACACTGAAGCCAGGGCAGATACATTGGGAGAAGTTCTTACGCATCATGATCATAGTGGATGATAAATGCCTTTGCTTGATCCTCTGGAAAAATTCCATACCAATCTCGCCATATGGATCACTAAAGTGATGTTTTTGGAGGATAACCGAACCATGTAGGAGGAGGAGGACAAGTCATTGTCAGTGATCACAGTCCAAGCACTAGAGACAGAAGGATGTTGATCTTCTTTTTTTTTCACTGTCCCCTATATAGGGTAGTAGGGTCGGAATCTTTCCATATCCTACAGTAAAGAAAGGAGATATAAAGGAGAAGGATATATTTTCAAAGGGCCATCTTAAGGAAGGAACAATTCATTATTCCACCTCTATTATAATTAATGGTCATAAACAAGGATAGGAACCTAATCTTGCAGAATGTCACAATGAAGTATATGAAAAACAACTAATGGATGTGTCCTGAATGAGATTGAGGTATAATAACACACACACAGGGTAACTTACAACACTTTACACTATTACATTATCAATAAACCTCTCTTGTGAAGCCAGTTGAGCATATAAGTGTGTGCACACATGCACATGTGTAAGTAGAGAGTTTGATCACTATTTCTACCTTGATTTTCTACTCAGATATTACATGTTCATGTCAAATTCGGGCAATCAACACCTGGAAAACCACTACAACTGAAGGTAGATATCCCTACAAACGCTATAATGTAAGAAAAGATCATGGTATGCAAGAACTAGAAGCCATTTGATGATGGAATCCCACAAGCTGTGCTGTACATTATACTTTAGCTCAGTACAAAATTGTTTTGAATATATTGTTTTGAATAATATTACTGATTTAACTATAATTAAGTACAAAACTACTCAATGTTGGAAAGGGGGAAGGGTGGATTGGTCCCTATTATAAAACACTATCTTTTCAAAAAAAGTTCTGACTTAGACACTTTTAGAGTAGACAGACAGAATCAAATACAATATTAACGATATTAATGATAAACATCACTACAAATAACTGCAGTCACCTCAATTCTACTTCATGTTAATTCATGTGTATTACAACATATTTTGACCTACATACACACATTAACACATACACATTTACATGCACTTACATTCACATGCACATGCACACATTTACAAGGGTACACACTCATACAAGATGAAAAAAAGATCAAATTTTCTTTAATAGATCATTCCAACTTATGAACATTTTCCAGGTCATATAAAAGGTATTAGAATTGCTCCTCCTTCCCCCCCCACCATCATCAAATGAGTACACAACAAAAATTAAAAAATATTTCATCAAGGAAAAAAGATTTTTTGAAGATATGATATACCACCCCATATCCCCTTCATTTTATCAAAGTTGGAATAATTGGCAGTATATACTATTATTAAGAGAAATATTTCCTTCAAAACTGTGCAGAATATTGTTTTATTTTAATACTAGCCAATGGACTCCCTTTTCTTGTCACGCTGCAGCTTGTGGGTTCGAATCCTTCAAAAGATTGCGATGTTAAACTTGGTGGTAGCTATCTCAGGATAATTATTAAACTTACATATTCAATGTGTACACTGGGAAGTATAGGGTGTGGTGATAAATAGTCATGAAAACGTTAACAAAGTTTTTCAAATGTGGAGGGATAAAAAACTTGTATGGCTATTGATTACAAAGATAACTGGCACTTTCATTGACAGTTGCATGCATTATCTTTTTCTTAAATTTCATTCATTCAAGCTGGATTGGAATATAAATACCCGCAGTGTCTTATTTGTTTTCTCTTTTATAGCACACTCTATAGCGTTTATTAACAGAATTAGAGAATCAGAATACCTCGGAACAAAGGCTTTTATCAGCAAAGAATTGGCACAAAGATTAAATCACAAATCAGGTAAGGTAAAGTAGCAAATGAGGTAAGTTGAAATAGGAAATGAGGTAAGTTTAGCTAAACTAAATGAACACATGCAATGAGTGGTAGTAATGATAAGGTTCAAACATCACATCACACTCAGTTTAACCTAAAACTGAAGAAACAAATTACATGCAAATGCCTTTATTTGCTGTGATAGTACATTGCAAGTGTGGCCTGTGAAGATGTAATTCTGTACTAATTCAATCAGCTTTCAGACCTGGCTCTCCAGAAAGATTGACCACATCTTATTCGCTCCCAGCTCATCACACAAAGGTGTCACTTGCACAATATTATCAAAGAAATAATATCCGAACATGAAAGCATTTCATGTAAGTTTTTGAAACTGTACATTTATGAGCATCAAAGCTTTAGCCTGAGACAGTGAGAGCTCAAGTATGCATAATGTATGGTTACCGAATAATCTATATTGTGTATATAGAGATGTTAAATGGCAGAGGTCCAAATATTTCAGGGTGAAAAAAAAGCATAATTAACGGTGAAAGTATCATATAAAACCTCAAAAAAAAAACAAAAACAAAACAAAAAAAAATATATATATATATATATTCCAAGACCTACAGCAAAGGATGAGAAGCTAAGATATCATGGATTACTTCATCATCGAAGGAAAATCAGTAGCATATGCTATTCATTGAAGAAAGTATCAAGGACCTCAGAAATAATGGTGCATTAGCTGATAAAAGTAGAAAGCCAAGCTTCTTGGACAACAATCTCTGATGTTCCTGCAACCACCTCTAATTTCATTATGGGATAAAAATGAGAATTTAGGGGTTTTTGGATATCAACCTGGCAATGCTTATGTAGAGGGTAATGCTGTATATAGAAGGTAAACTTTACTTAACTTGCATCAATTTATAAAGTTTTCTCTTCTCTGCACTTCATCCTCAGGTATATATATTTTACAACCACCTATAAACAAATTCTGGATCCACCCCTGGGCTGGTCCTGATAGTGCTATATTTACTTGTCAAGCTGCTAGCTGTGAAAGGAAATTAATTTTGGGCCCTAATAATAGTTTTTCAAATAACTGACAAACCTGCTGTTCTGATTTACTGAATGCCATGGGGGTTGAGGCCTTTGTGCTGTAGGTATGGTTAAGTCAGGGTGTGCTACCTCTTCACCAACCAATTGGTGAAACTCTGCATGGGCCTTATTATTTAATATTTGAACATATATCTAATGTCAAATGCATACAATAGGAAGTTCAACCTTCTTCATACTAGCTACATAGTTATTACCATGGAAAACCAGCATTGGTACCTTTTATTACTAGAACAATGAAATTATATGGAACTATTGGCTCACTAAGTTGTGTTGAGAACTGTCAGGAAAACTACAAAATAGAAAATTTTAAGCCTAAGATTTTTTGAAGTGCCAAGCTGCTTAGCATGGGCAGTTTAAGTCCATAATCCATAGCCTGCAATCTATAACTTTGCAGTACGTCTGTAATTTTTAGTATTTAATCTGCATCTTTTCATAGAAGTCATCAGGCTACATCTACTGTCTATATTTAGCATTGTCTGCTATCTATGCATCCACTCCATAGCTCCTAATGCCTGCTAACAGAATGGAATAATCCAAGTTTTTAATGGCTGTGATTAAAATATGAACTGACTATTTATGCTAATCAGTCTTACTATAAAGAATTAATTTTTCTTATTAATTTAGAAATTTTTTACAGCTTTGGTCCTTAGGATAGATTTGTTGTAAAAATCTGCCCTTGTGTTATTGGAACTGGGAAACTAATCACAGAAAATCTTACATCTAGGAAAGTGAGGAATTGATGCTGCAAAGTAGTGTAGTTGGTAAGGCTACAAACTTTGGGGTTTAAAGTTATAATGTTTAAGAGCACAGATGATGTTAAGAATTTACCATGTGTACATCAATTAATAGAAATGATATCTTACTCCAGCTTTCTATACTTTTATACATATATTTATTTAAATAAGATAAAAAAAAGTGATGGCAATCTTCTATAGGAATCTAAGTCTGCAGTGTGTATGAATAAGTATTCTCCCTTAGACAGTGCAGTCTAGGATTTACCAGCCTCTTCCCAATATGGTCAAATGCATACAGGGTAAACCTATGAGACATTTTTGAGTGATTCTCTCCTTAAATTTAATGCTGATAAAGTAATAATGATTGTAATGTTAGGAAATCTCATCAAAATGGCTAAAGGACATGTTTTGGTGACACAGCACTATCTATATGACTTAAGATATCAATGGCTAATAATTGAAATCATGCGTACTTGGAAGGATTTACTGTGTGGAGGATGAATCAAGACAGTGTTGCTCAGCTTTTTAACACAACATATAACAAGCCACCCAACAGATGAAGGCAAAGTTGTCAACACAACTCATGGAAGTGACATATTGAACTCTGTAGCTCATACAAATTTGATATGACTAATTCCTTGCTCTCATAAAGAAGCACATAATGACCTTCTCTTAGATGTCAGATGCTGTACACTAAGGCTTCAGAAATGTATGTTTGTACTAAAACACAAATATAGCAATGTTTGATTGTATTAGTCTTGTATAGTTTGGATTATATTTGGTGCTGGATCTAATTATATACAAGTTTACAAAGTGGTTACTGCATAAATTATAGGAATTAATTCTACTCTAGATGTTTCCATTCATTCACACGGTGTACCACTACATCATCATTTGCAGGAAGAGGTAAGAAGATATGCTACACTTTCTTGATATTACTGCAATGTTTTATAATTTTAATGTATAGTACTACCGGTGTCATTGAAGAAGTCAATGAGGTGAGAAAACATCTTTTTAATAATTCATCAAAAAGGTTATAAAACCTACTACCAACATTATGGGCACTGGAGAAGTGTAGAGGTTATAATGAAATACATTGCGGTAAATTTACTTTGACCATTTGTAACTGTGAAACTATCATCACTATCATCTATGTATAAATATCATTGCAATTTTTTACGAGACCAGTTTTCCTTTACGTGCACTCGAATATTTAGGGATCAACAGTTACACTCTGCTAGAAAAGCAACCATTTCATATTATATAGCCAAACTCTACATTAGCAATGAAAAAACTCTTCTATTGGTGACTAGACGTTCTAATTTTTGTTTGTTATGGCCATTGTCACCAACACAGGCTGTATTGAGGAATTTCAGGACAGGCGAAGGAAATATTTCTTTTTACCTTGTGTGTTGAACTATTTTTTTTGCGCTAATAAAGTTCTGGAGGCTAAGAAGACTGGCAGTACTCCTAAGCTGTTTGGGTGCCAAAGTGTATGAGGTCCTCATGAATTTGGTAACACTTGATGCACTCAGCACAAGGTCCTTCACTAACCTAGTTGCAGCACTGAAGTCACATTTCGAACAGAGCAATCGGATTGAAAAAGGCAAGGTTCTACCAAGACTACAGCAGATTTAGCAGCTTATCTTTGTTGCTTAACTGGGGAATGTGAGTTTGCTGCTTACCTGCCAGATGTTCTGTGAGATCAGTTGGTTTGTGGTTTACACAATGTGGCAGTGCAGAGAAGATTATTGGATGAAGACACTCTCACACTCAAATGAGTATTTGAGAAAGCAACCGAAATGGAGGCTGCTTCCAAAGATGGTGAAATATTGCAAAGGTCAAAAGTGGTAGCACTGCAACAAATGGTAGTTCCCTGGCCTCCTCCTTGCAACCATTATGGTCAGAACAATCATGTAGGATGTGACTGTCCGGTTTCAAGCAGCACAGTGCTACAATTGTGTGAAGTCAGGACACATTCCATCAATATGTCATGTACCCAAGAAGGAAAGGAACAAAGAGTCAAGAAAAAAGTACCTAACTTTTTGGGTAAGAATTGAATGGATGCTCTGGAGCTCAGTGTTGTGCAAATTGTCAAAGTTGAGTGTGCTACACAATTGAATGCATTATTGGGACAGTATACAGAGATATTCAAGGATGAACTGGCTACCATTCAAAATTTTCTGGCCTCCTGGCAACTCAGGGAATAAGCAGCACCAAAATTGTTCAAACCCAGATCTATTCCATTCTCAGGAAGCAGTGGAGGAAGAAGAGGATCATCTAGAAGCTACAGGAATACTTGAGAAAAATATCTCATGCCGATTGGGCTGCACCAATAGTAACAGTTCCCTAGAAAGATGGAAAATTCAGGATCTGTGGAGATTTAAAGGTGGTGATAAACCCAGTCCTGGAGATTGACAAGCACTTACTATCAAAGCAGGAGGTACAAAATTTATAACATTATATCTATCCCAAGCCTACAATCCAATATGTTAGATGATACATCCTCTCAGTATGCCTCTATTAATACACATAAAGGTCTGTACAAATATACCCATTTACCCCATGGTGTAGCATCTTTCCTGGCTATTTTTCAAAAGATGATGGAATTTGTACTGCAGAGAATTCCTAATGTAGTTTGTTACATTGATGATATCCTTATTAAAAGTAAATCTGATGATGAGCACTTGAAAATTTGAGGAAGTTTGTGAAAGACTACAGAAGTCTGGTATAAGAGTGAAGCATTCAAATTGTAGGTTTTTGCAGCTATCTGTGGAATATTTGGGCCACATTGTGAATTCTCAAGGTTTGCATGCAATCCCCAGTAAAGTATCACTGAGGCCCCTGTTCCCACGAACTAAAGCTTATTTAGGTCTGGTGAATTATTATAGTAAATATTTAAAGATTTTATCAAAAATGTTGCACTCTCTCAACTATCTTTTACAAAAAGATCAAACATGAAATTGATGTTTTGCATGTGATAATGCATTTAAAAATAGTCAAGGATGCCTTTGCCTCCTCCAAAGTTACTGTGGTTTATAGTCCAAGCCTACCTATATGGGTAGCTGGAGATGCTTCTTTCTATGGTGTAGGAGCAGTGTTGCTCATGTTATGCCCGATGGTCCTGAGCACCTCATTGTATTTGCTTCAAGAACATTGTCCATATAGTTTAACAATATATATTTTTTCTGCATCATGTTGCAAAGCATCCTAATGATTTCCTCAAACCACACATCTTCCTGCATAAATCTGTTAACAAAGACACATTGTTTCATTCATTTTAGAGGGATACACAAAATAATTTTGCATAGCAACATGAAGAAACAGGTGTCTTTCCTCTGAAGTCTGTCCTGTGGCATAAAGTTTACAAAAATTCTGTGAACTTCCACCACAGTAAACTTCCAACACAAATTTTTCTTTGATGATGGCTTGTACTGTGGAGTTTGACCTGGGTGACAGTTCTGGCAGTGATGAAGACTACCTGGAGTTTTCATTGCTTGCATGGTGTAGGATATTGTAGAAAAAAAGGAGAAAGATGAATGTGTGGGTTATTCCCATTTTCAGTAGGAGAAAGCAGCAAGGAGTGTACAACAACCTCCTTCAGGAGATGCGCCTCTCAGATGTGGAATCTCACTTTAGATATTCTAGGATGTCCCAGAAGAGGTTTGGCCTTCTTCTCTCCATGGCGTGTACTATAGCCATATAGTGGTAAATAGTATTAATTATTTATTGAATGCAACTGTAGGTTGGCCCTAACCTCGCTCATAGAGGATTGTACAGGTCCTCCAGGGAACCCATATTCCCTACTGAACAGTTAGCCCTGACACTGCCAGGTAAGAATCAAAATAATATTAGTATTAATGAATTATTGCTCATCATTATAGGTCTTGTCATTAAATTTATGAATGGGCAGATCTACAGTGTGCAACATATTGAAGGAGACATATGCAGCCATTTGGGCAGTGCTGCTGGTATGGAATTTATTCATGTGGCATTTAATTATACTTATATTTGTTTTATTTGCTTGTGGTATATTCAGAGCGATTATTTGAAGGTTCCCTCAACTGAAGCACTTCTTCTTTCATTTTCTATCAGCATTCCATTGTCATATCACAAGCTCAGTTGAGGAAAGCCATGCCAGCATTTCATCATTGAGGGTAGCTAAACTGGCATCACCGTTGGGTGGTCGATGTTTCGTACATGGCTCAGTGATGCGGTCAGGGTGACCGCTAGTCACAGGCAGCCGAGTCCCTGAGTCCCCATCCTTTCATGGTTGCAGCGTAGTGGCTGACACCTGTCCTGAGACGGTTGAGCATTATCCACTGCTGGCATGCAAAGTCTATGCCTGGTAGTTCTTCCGGCTACTCCACAAATCTATGCAGCCTGGATTGATCAGCTGCCTGCCATTCTTCTGTCCAGCGGTGCTTGAGCCAGAGTCATTTGGAGACATCATCAGGTGTTGAATGCAGGAGCTGGTGTGCGTGCTCTGCAAATGGGCGTTGTGACTTCAGGAGGGCATGTGGTGGGATCTCTGTAGCGGTCTTGTGGAGAAGGTGGTCCTCGTCGCTGGTGGCTTTTCGGGACAGAGCGAGGACAGCTGCTTCAATGCGCAGCATTGGTGTTGCGATACCGGCAAGAATTGGGAGTTGGTTGACCCGAGTGGTGTGAAGGCAACCTGAGACTGTCCATAAGGCAGTGTGAGCATCGTGTCCAGCTTCTTGGTGTGGGAGTTCCTGCACCAGACTGGGGAGCAGTACTCAGCGGCGGAGAAGACCAGTGCCTGGGTGGAGATGCGCAGAGTCCTGGTCAAGGCGCCCCAGGTAGTACCAGATAAGTGATGTATTAGGGCGACGCGGGACCATGTCTTGGCAGACAAGTTTTCCAGGTGTTGAAGGAATGTCAGTGTGCGGTCAAGCTTGACCCCGAGGTACATCGGGGTGGCCTGAAACTGGAATCTGTTGTTGTCGACTGTGATGTTGAGCTCGTGGCTTGCCTCTCAGTTGTTTAGGTGGAATGCGGAGGACATGGTCTTGGCCACGGAGAGCTTCAGATACCAGTTTGTCTGGTAGCTTGACAGGATGTTCATATCGGCTGTTAGCCCTGATTCGATGGTTTCCCAGTTCTTGTTGGACAGAAGGATAGCGAGGTCATCAGCATATCCATTTCTTGGACAGCATGTCTAGAAGGTCGGGAAATAGATGTTAAAAAACATTGGGGCGAGTACGGAGCCTTGGGGGACACCGTTCATGAGACATCGAAGCCTGCTATGTTGACTGTCACTGGTGTGAAGAGTGAAGCTGTGGATGGTTAGCATCTCCATAATGAAGCCCACCATGTGCTGGTCAGGGATCATCTGCAGGAGCTTGAGATGGAGTCCGCGGAACCAGACAGTATTGTATGCCGCAGTGAGATCGAGGAGAACGATGCTCGCCTTCTCACCTCGCTGGAAAGAATACTCGATGTCTTGGGTGAGGAGGGTTACCTGGTCCACAGTGGACTTGCTCTTTTGGTAGTTTTGGGTCAATCACCGGTTCGAGACGTGCATGGAGGAGACGTTCCAAAATCTTGTATGGCACGCAGAGTAGGGTGATGGGGTGGTATCCCTTTGGATCCTCCAGCAGCTTGTTGGGCTTCGGGAGAGTGATGACCTTGGCTCGTCGCCATATTTTTGGGAGCTTGGATGTGAGAAAGCACAGGGAGCAGAATGATTGAAGCCACTCTGTGGCCTTACTACCCTGGTGCAGAATGAACTCTGGGCGGATGTTGTCGATCCCGGCTGCTTTGTTTGGCTTCAGGTGTTTGATAGCCAATTTCATCTCGTCCTTGGTGAACTCTCCCGAGAGGTTGGTGTCGACGCTGGGCGCCCTGCATAGGTCATTCACTTCACTGATGGTCTTCCTGGTGAACTTCATGTCGGCATTGAGGAACCTCCCGTTGTTGATCAGCTGTGCTGCGATGGAGTCAGCAGTGATGGGGCACATTTTTGGTTTTGTTGTCTGGCTGGTCAGCTTATTGATGGTCTGCCACACTCATCGGCTGGAGTGGGTGAAGTCGATTGATTTGACAGTCTCGGTCCACCTCTCTCTCCGTTTGGTGTTGAGCTGTGTCATGAGTTCTGTGGCAGCTCTGGCCCTCTCGGCATTGGTTTTGGCCTCATTGTGGGCATGCAGGAGTCCTTTGCACTCTTTGCCCCAGCAGGGAACGTAGTTCTTTTGGACTCCCCACAGGATATGTTTCTTGGCGGTGTTGGTCAACATAGTGCTTTAGGCCACATAGGAATCATTGATTTTGTAGGCAGAAGGTACTGGCAGGGATTTGGCTGCAGTATTGGTGCTGTTCGCGAATTCCGACCAGTTAGCCTTGCGAAAGTTCCACCCCTGGATAGGTTTCCCCTCCGTTGACTGGACAAGCGATGGTGTTGTAATCAGTGACAGGCGATGTTGGGAGTAAGGGAACCTGTCCAGGACGTGCCATACTGGGAGTGGCTCTTGCCCGATGATTTTGGTGAAGGCCAGGTCTGGGTTGGTTTCAGTGTTCCAGCACCCGAAGATGAACGAGTGGGGCGCCATCTGGGTTAGTGGTCTTGTAGCCCCAGTCAGTGTTCCAGCAGTTGAAGTCGCCGGCATACACAGCTGGAGCTGGGGTATCCAGCAGCGAGCCTGGTTGTAGTTTGTCCGGTGGTGGCTTGTACACATTCACGAGTCATCTCCTGTACTTTTGTGGCAGTCCACTCAAACATGGCGTCGGGGGCGCACTGACCAGCTGGTGACTAGGGTACGTCATCTCTGATGAAGGTTGCTAGGCCATGGTACCCCAACGTCTGAGGCAGCACGCATCCTCAGGACGGGCGGACCCGTCTGCCAAAAGCCTTGCCATCATACAGCTTAATGTTGAAGGCCTTACCACTGCCAAGCTCGACATCCTGGAACAGCTTGCCACAAACAACAAGGCAACCATTGTGCTTCTGCAGGAGACTCACCAGGAGAATGACACCATCCTGAAGTTCCACAGGTACACGCTAGCCGGCCAAACAAAGAGAGAACTGAAGCAGAGTGAGTTGGAGTGAGTAGAGATTTTGAACAGATTTAGAACTTCCCCAATTGTATTAGTCATTTCGATAAATAATATAATTCTTATATTAATGGAGGTGCTTTTGAAGGCAAACAAGTGGTAATGCAAGTACCCATGAATGCTGGTTTATCCTTCTTTAATTATAAGGGAAGCCACTCCATCATCTTGCTGGCTGCATGCGATACTCACTATAGGTGAGGGATAATAACTAGTATCAGAAAAATAATTATTGAATGCTGTAGGTTCATCATTGATGATGTGGGAGATGCTGGACACCACAGTGATGGAGGGGTTTATTCTAATTCCTCATTTGGAAGGCATTGGAGAGAGGAACTCTTCCAATCCCAGCTCCACAGCCTCTCCCTAGAGCCACTCAGCCAGCTGTTATGTTAGTGTTCATTGGTGATGAAGCCTTATCCTTGAAGCCAGATATTCTTCAGCTCTTTCCTGGTAAGAATCAGACTGAGTCATTGGCAGTTTTCAATTATAGATTGAGCAGGGCCTGGCAAATTATTGAGAACTATTTCGGGATTCTGGCTGCTTGGTAAAAGATTTTATTTAATTTTTTATGTGATCAATTTCTCTCTGCAACATTTTAGGTGGTGAATATTTTTCAAAGACCCATTATTGGACACCCTGAGAAAGTAGTGGCATACACAAAGGCAGCAATAGCACAACACAATAACTTAGGACAGCTGAGTGATCTTCTTACTATCTGCCCGGATTTGTGGATAGAGGGGATTGTGAAGGTAACCAATTCAATGGAAGTAGGAGAAATGATAAAGATGCATGCACTGGTTAGCATTCCTTCATCAAGCAGGTGGCATTAGGTAAACATTCTAATGTTAATTTAATGTAATAAAATCATAGTTCTTTATTACAGACACTCAAGATCTGCTGCTGATATCTGCTTTTTATACCTGGATTACTTCAACAATCAAGCGGCAGTATGTGCAAGTTTATAAAATTTACCATTAATCAACTCGAATTCTCTTCTTTTGTTTGAACATAAAATTAAAATATAATTTGTTTTCATTACAAATTAGTGTGAAAATTTGAAGTCATGTAAAAGATGTAATATCTGGATTCTGGCATGAGATATTTGGACAATAGTGAATTGTTGCATTATTGCTGCTACCGGTTGCGAGAAAGCAACATCTTCATTCAAAGATGTGGTCTGCCTCCTCTCTTTTCTCCTCTCATAACTCTCATGTTCGTCTTTCCTCTAGTCTTTGCACCTCCCAAAAAATAAATTCATGATTGTGGTCTCTGCTGCCTTCCCTCCTCCTCTTTGCTGATGGTTTCAGTTGTTATGGTGTGCCAAAAGTTGTGGATGGATGCATTCTTGCAGGTGTCAGTGAGACATCATTTGGGGAAGGAGAGCTAAACATGCAACACAAAGAAAAATACTAGGGTAACCAAAACATATTTGTGACATAACTAAATGCATATTGAGCACAATTGTAAGTATTGAAATATTAGTACACCATATGTCTGAATGATTATTTTGAAAGGTTTGGTACGCATACTTTTCTTGGATACCCAAATCTTGCTCCACATTGCTTGCATGCTGTCTGCTGCTGCTGTTATTGCTGCTGCTGATGGTGGTGGTGGTGGTGGTGATGATGATGATAATGAAATCTGATGAGGTTGTGCATCCTGCATATAACTGCTAAGCTTGTGTGCCAGAGTATTTATAACACTTGGGGAAAAACCCAGCAATAGTAATGAAAATTTTATTATTTTTTGTCATCTATAATAATTTCTTTAATTATAATTGTACTGTATTTTGCACCAAAAAAATGTATAAATTGAATATAAAAACTGACCTCCTATCGATGGTATCACTATTAAACTCCTGGCCAAGTAGGAGTATACTTTGACCCTTCTTCCCCACTCTTGCCTCTCTCAATTTTCTTTACCTCCATCACAAACTTGTCCCATAGGCTCAAAGTATACTCCTACTTGGCCAGGAGTTTAATAGTGATAACAGTGCCTAATTTCAGTAAATAATTTTAATTGAGATCAATTTGAACGAAAAAAAGAGTTTAACCACCAAATTGGAGCTGGAAGTGGTTTGGGCACAGTTTTGCTGACCAATTGTTTATACAATTGTGGTTTGTAGTATGTGGGGTGGTTACTCAGGCATAATGTTGTAACAACAATCAGGAAATATTTGGTGAAAAATAGTCCCATGGTCAAGGTTTTACACCAATCTTCATTTAATTTTCTTACAAAAATCCTAGGGTGAACCCCATCAAATCCTTAAAATTTGAGCTCTCTAGGCTCAATCATCTGGGAGGAGATGAAAACAAACCGATCATCACCAAACTTCTTTATAACATCCTCAGGGTGATCCCCATCAAATCCTGAAGATTCGAGTCATTTAGGCCCAATCATTTAGGAGTACTTAAGACACAAACAAACAAACAAACAAAAATAAACAAACAAAAGAAATAGATTGAGAGAATTGTAGTAAGATGGACTTGTACAGATTCTTTTGGGTATAGCTATGTTTATTCCGAAGTCCAGCTAGGTCATGAAAAAAAAAAAAAAAAAAAAAAAAAAAAAAAAAAAAAAAAAAAAAACAGAAAAAAAGAAGAAAAAAAAAGGAAACATTCTTTTTGTTTAAAATGACCTTTAACCAAACAATGACAACACTGATTAGATTAAACAGGTTACATTAGTAAACCACATTAGGCCTCTCAACTTTACAGATCAGATAGGATATGATCAGTACAATCTGTTTCAAATTGATTAAAAAAAAAAGACTGGAAATGTCCTGCCATAAAGCAGTTAAATCATAAGCTCAATAGTCACTAAGAGCACTTCATAGTGATGTAACTATAATTCTTAGGCATTTCTTTAAGAACAAGAAGAAGATAAACAAGATCAACAAGTAACATTTAGACTCCAGGGCACACTATATGAGATTGGAAGGTGGGTTGGGTGGGAGGTAAAAATAATATCAACCCACTACTTCCAAAAAACTGTTTTAAATGTATTTCATCAAGTAACGAGCAGTTAGAGCTTGGGTAAAGGCTAGAGTAGTGAGAATATGATAAAGTTAAACTTGAGATATATCTTGGTTATTGGGTTGGTCCCAGGTCCTGGACATACTTTAGTTACAGTTTTCCAAATAAGAAGTTGAACATGTTTTGGTAATATTTCTGGGTAAGCCACATCTTCTCTAAACAGGGCAGGGGAAAATCCCATGTGTGGGTGGTCAAATTCCAGCTGTTGTGAAAATTTGGAACTAATTAGCTACTCACTTCAAATGTGTTGAGTTTAAAAGGGCATGGGGTGGCAAAAAATGAATGCGATTTCTCAAAAGATTTAATTATGTCAAGCAACAAGGCTGCCAGCTGAAGTCATACAAGAATAAGGCTGGCCTGGCCCACTGCTCGGGTAACAAATATATCCACTCCCCCTTCTCAACCCCCCCCTCCCCCAAGCTAAACCACGTGAACTGTCCCAGCTAAACAAAGCCACCAAGAAAGAAATAACACAATTGAAACAATCAAAACATATTCTCCAAGAGAATTGTCTGCAATCCTTCACCGCCTGTAACCTTAAAATGGGCTAGACCTGACTTTTGTCACCACATTAAATTGATATTTCAATCAGAGAAATCAAAGGATGACTTCCTGGACAGGCTTGAACATGCTAAAAGGATTTTGTCTCCTGGTCCATCCATGAACAACCAGCATTTGCTTCTCTCACTGCTGGACAGGTTGGAGGACAGCTCAAGTGAACAGCTCCAAGAACTGGAGCAAACAGTTTCCTTACTATATATGCTGGCTTCATCAGTTTGGTTAATTTTTTGTGGACCAAGGAATATTACTATTAAGCATGTGTGCATGTGTGCATGTGTGTGTGTGTGTGTGTGTGTGTGTGTGTGTGTGTGTGTGTGTGTGTGTGTGTGTGTGTGTGTGTGTGTGTGTGTGTGTGTGTGTGTGTGTGTGTGTGTGTGTGTGTGTGTGTGTGTGTGTGTGTGTGTGTGTGTGTGTGCGCGTGCGTGCATGTGTGTTGTGAGTGAGTGTGTGTGTTGGGGATATGTGTGGTGGAGGGTGGGGGTGTGGCACATCCAGTACATGTGTGTGGTGCATACTTGGGTACAAGTGTGGGTGTGTGTGGTGGGTGAGGTGTGTGCATATGTGTGGTGCATGTGGGTGTGTGTCTCTGTCTGTGTGTAGTGTGGGTGTGTGTGGCGTATGTGTAGGTACACGTGTGGTTTTTACATGCATGTGGTGTATACATATATGTGGTGTGTGGGTGATGCATGCGTGGATGTGGTATGTGAATGCTTGTGGTGCATGCATGGGTGTGGCATATAATATTTCTGCATATGACAGTTAGCAAATGCTAGGGCTTATACAATATTTATAGGGATTGTTACAGAGAAATCTAATGTGAGAGACTCCCTGTTTGTGTATGAACTGAGTGTCTTGTGCAGTTTCATGTTGGCCTTTGGCACACATGTAGCTGCGGTAATATTTGTACTATCATTCTGGCGAAATCTGTGTATTAATTTCTTTGAAACCTGGCACAATCATAGATTGTGACCCAACTTAAGACATGGGATGAAAATTTAGGAGAATCGTTACCATGGAAATGAAAAATAGCCAAATATGGTATTTTGCCAGGAAAACCCTTGGAGCTACAAATCTAAAATTTGGTATGCATATACAACTTCAATCTGGGAGTAACATGGGCTGAATTCCACTTGGCTACACCTCTCCCTTTTCCTGTTTAAGGGGAGAAAAAAAATGCAAAAATGGTATTTGAGCAACAAAAAAACCTAAGGAGTTAGAACCATGAACCCCTATATATTAGGAATTGATACAATCTTTGAAATGATTGAAGTACATGTATAAGACTACACCCACTACTGTTTTTATGTCAGGCCCCCCCCCCAAAACACCCAAAATGTTACTATGATCAGACAAACCCTTGGAGAAATACATTTAATACATGGTATGTACACACAACATGACATTTGGAGTGACATGGGCGGAGTTCCTTCTAGTTATAGCTCTTTCCATTGGAGTGTAAAGTGAAAAAGTGCCCCCCCCCCCCCAAAATTCTGAATAACGCTTGGACCAAAGGTTTAGATCCATGATCAGACTATGGTTTATAAGTATGTGTGTCTAGGCATCACATCTAAACAATGGGACTGAAAAGGCTGAAATTTGGCATGTACTCTTCAAGAACCTGGGTGAGCATTATGAAACACATGTAGGTATGGTAATGGGTGTAGTTTTGTCAGAGCCACACCCACAGCAGGGTATTATGGCTGAAAAAATTTAATCAATGATCAATCAGGAAAAAATTTGGCATGTGGTCTCCAAGTACCAGGGAAAGCAATATTCACCAGTTATGGGTGTGGTATGGCCTTAGCCACACCCACTGTAATTTTTTTTCGCTATTAAAAGCTAAGTATATGACCAATAGGACTGAAATTTGGAATGAGACTTCCAAGCAACTTGGTGAGCAGTACTAATCACATGTGTGTGTTAATGTGCATGGTTTGGTCATTGCCACACCCATAGGACATCATTTAACCTTCCAAAACTCATTTATGGACTAATCACACTGAAATTGGGCATATGGAGTAATCCAGTGAGCATTATAAATGAAAATTAGGTGTGACAATGTATGTAATTTCGTATCAGCCACAACCACAACCACAGGAAGTAGTTATGGCTGCCTAAAATTAATTCAAGGGCCAACCATGCCAAAATATGAGTGACTTCTATAATGTTTCATTGTTAAAATTGGCTGGCAATGCCGGATATATGCTGCTAGTATACATATAACCCCCTCTGGATTGGGGAACCTTTGCCTCACGTTGTAAAAAAGGAGGAAAAATCTGTAAAAATGTGCATGCAAGATAATTTTTGTAATAACTTTGTATAGTGCACTACACAGTGAGGCATCACCTCCTTACGTCTGCCACTTCCATCTTGGTGACCTTATATGCCAAGTAGAGTGTGTGCATCCACGCCCCCAGTCAGCCAAGAGCCTCTAAAATTTTTGACCACCTCTTCCTAGCTGGAGTCTGTGGCTGCACACATGGGGGAAAGGGAAGAGAAATTTCAATAGACTGAGAAGAGCTTATCACAATAAAAATTTATTTTCAATGCTTATCCAGAACACCTTGTGCTGGCTTCTTTGGAAGAGCCATCGTTGGAACTGATGGGGGACTGTGGATGATGAAGCTGGGAGGACTGTGGGTGATGGAACTGGAAGGGGTGTGGGTGATGGAGCTGGGGGTGGGACTGTGGATGTTGGAGAAGGGACTGGCAGAACTTGATGCTGTAGGGTTGCCTCCAGTGTAGCAATCTGCACTAGGGGATATGCCACAGACATTCTGTACAGAAATACTAAAATTTCTTCCTGCAATGCATGAAACACATCCAGGGTGTATTGTGCTCGTATCTATTATTTGTTTGAACAATAGTTATCTCAGCAACATCCCAAAAACTCTGTATATATAAGCTCACCTTCAGAAAAGCTTTGGCTTCAGACATTACTGCTACAGTTTCTGCAGTCAAAATTCTGGCTATTCATAGTGTGATGGCCTAAACGTTGTTTTATTACGCTAAAGTGAGTAAGGGCAGGCTATAATGCGGTTACTGTGGGTTAGGGAAGAATATGGTAGTGAACTGAGGCAGCAGAATAGATGAGCCCAAAAAAACAAATTTACTGGTGATTTGAATCCTCCCGCCCCAGGGTCAAAGTGCATGCCACACCACCCCTTTTTATACCTGGACTCCCTGTGGTTGCCTCAGAATCTCTCCGCGCGAAGATACCAAAGTATTTAAAGCCAACTTTAACGTCTCAGTGCCTCGCAGTTTGTTTGCGCTGGCCTCACAGCCATTCAAAATATCTAGGTTGTCCCAAGTGATGCAGTTTTGTACTTAACGGGCCTCAACCATTGTTGGAAAGTCGATAGGAATTTGAGGAAACCTGGTGAAGAGGAGGTAAGAACCTAACCCTCTACATTTATTTAAAAAAAAAGAAAAAGCTTCTTATCTCCTGTTCCGTAGAAAGTTGACGCTCTAGAATTTTTCAGTTTCAGAAGTGAAACCAGAAAAGTAGATTGCACAAAAATTTATATGCCATTATATGATGTGTGACACCAGTTTGAAAATTGTGGTAGGTCTGCTGCTAAAGTGATGGAGCCTAACCAGGTTGTTAATACTCCTGCGATCAAGCTGCTATCAAGTGGGAATACTTCCCTTGTTGATGCCTGGTTTACACCCCCAAGTTCTCCCCTTGAATCACATAGTGATATCTTGATGACAACAATGGAAACTCCTGACAAGATAAGAAGCCAACGAAAGCAACCACCCAGGAATGCTGCTAATGGAATAAGTAGGTTTTCATGTTATTGTAGTCTTAAAAATTTCACATTGATAAAATCGATCACCTTTATATGCTCTTGTGTTTGTGTTTAACTTTAAGGGTATATTAACCTCCCTCCATTATGCAAGGGTCCTTATGATGTTATAGCAGTTTTATATTTAGAATTTGTCTAACGTGTTCTATTTGGGTTAGATAAATCAAGTTTGGAATTAGAAAATTTCAGCTTCATTTCAACAAATTCCTTTAAAATATGCAATAACTTGATCAGATTATAAAAATATTGTTGCCTTATACTCACAGTATCGCGTAGATACACCTATTCACTCTGCTGGAGACAGACCCTGAAAATGTCATTGACTAATGCCATAAACAAACCAAAAAATCCTGGGCGCATAAAATAGGAAATGGGGGGAGGGGGGGGTAAATTGTTGAACCTCTCACTTTTTTTTTTTTTTTTTTTTTTTTTTTTACCCATTATTTTTACAATTTGAACAACGGTCCAATGTCAGAGGGCTGAACCTTTTTTCAGAGTGAATGGGTGTGGCTACTTTAGTCTATATGCTTATGAATTGCATAAACCTTGCCCCAGTTTTGATGTAGTAACTTGTGCTTGAATTAGAAAAAATGCTCGACCATTAAATGTTGATTTTTGAAGGTTAATGAAGCTCCAATGAGTAATAATAAAATACATGTTTTACTTCAGTTCTGTATAGTTGTTGATTAGGGCACTTAGTCAGGTGATTCAGATGAGAAACATGGCACTTAGGTTATTGGTAAAGTGTCTCAATAGAAACCAGATAGAAATATGTTGCTTAAAAGGGAAAAACCACCTGATAATTGAGGTGTGAGTGGCTATTGAGTTATTGAGATTATTCAAGGCTTATCACAATTGTGCAAACATAATTTTGAGTATATTGGGTGAGAAGTGCTATGCCAGAATAGTAAGCAATTTTTGTAATAGCAGGGATTGGAAAAAGTCATTAGAAAGCTATGTAGAAACATCTATAAAGTGCTGGTATGACTCAGACTGTTAATCTAATATATTTTTTTGATAAAAATTGCTGAATCACAAGTGAGCAAGAAGTGGGCAAAGTTTAGGAATAGGTGAAGAGAATAATTTGCTAAAATTGTACCTCAGTTGCCCACTACTTAGTGTGAATTGGAAAGACCTAGTGAATTTGTGAGCTGGCCAGACAGTATGTGGTATTTTCAATAGGCTGATGGAAGTGGTGATGGATTTTGTGGATGGTGTGGTCCACTTATCAGTCTGGTATTTCATGTCAATGGCACCTTATGGAGATGGGCACATTCATTCAGCTGACTGTGTATGTCTACCTAATGGAGGTTTATTTAACCTGGTTCTGATTTCAGATTAAAGTTGTGTAGTAACCATGGTGGAGCTATGGTTACCATTGCAATTCATATCATGACCATGAAGGTGGATAACGGAGAGTGGAACTTCCACAAAGTTGTCTGACTGATTTAGGAAGTTCCACCTCCTGGCATAGAGTCCCTGACCTGCCTGACCACTGAAGGTGCACCTCATCTTACTTCAAACTCCAACTATACAGTTCTAGTGAACACATCCTACTGTATAATGAAATTTCTTTTGACCACCAGTGCAGTCTATATTTACAGTCCTGTCTATAGTTACGTCTGTACAGAGAACACAGCTCTGTGTTCTATGTCTGAGGTGTCTATCTACAACCTCAGCTCTCCATCTTAAAAATGGACACCTAACCACTACATTTAATGTGACTAGAGGGTGTAGTAACCTCATTAATCTGGGCAACATCAAAGAACAATATTTATTGCAATTTCTAAGTTGTGAAAGACCCTCTGGTAAGGGTTATTAATTATCTGTGTTATGGATAGACGTAGGATTTTCATCTAAAACAAGGCTCATGAATCTACCAGCCAACATTTGACCAATCTGCATGGGATCAATCTTGCCCAGGGGCAGACTGCTATTTTCCTGTGAGAACATATGCAGTATTTCCTTATTTATCCATCTATTTGGTATTTCTGCACATGTTTAAAAAAATTTTTTTTTATTTGCAAGCACCATGCCCATTAAATGAAACATGTAAATATAGAAATTAATTTTATCATGTATATCTGAATGTAGAGATCAGTGTCAGTGATTAAATTTTTTTTTTCCTATTAATATATATATATATATATATATATATATATATATATATATATATATATATATATATATATATATATTATTATACTTCACAACTGCACAGGTCAAGTAGAGAACCGAGTGACACAAGTAGTTTGAGATGTAGCAGCAAGCTGGAGTTGACAGACACGTGCCAAGAGCTGGCATAGCTGGAAAATAGAATGGAAAAATTGACGTTAAGTGAAATTGTGAACTAAAGTCTAGACTGGCAGTCTGGCTTAGAAGAAGAGGATTGCTTCTGAGACACCAGCCTAGAATCACAATTCACAGTATGGCAGCTCGACAGAGGAAAAGGCTTTGCAGATATAGTTTGGCATGTCATATAAATATTAATTCATAGCCCTAAACCTATACACCTCTCCAAATTGGGCATCTCCCTTAAAATCCTCCATGAACCCAACCTCCCTCCATCAAATATCCCTTTATCCATCACACACCTCAGGACAATCATAAATGTTGGGTAATTTCATTGTTCACAAAAGTTGTATGCAGTCTGTCATATAGCTTCTTTGTCAATGAGTCAGGGTGAATTCTAATACTCTTTTGTGAATCGTTTAATAAAAGTAAGTATTTCTTTGTCTTCAGTCATAGTCTGGTAGATTAGTTGAAGTGCTGTCTTGGAAATTCTTGTTGCCATTGCTTTCTGTGAAGTTGTCTGTTCTTCATGAGTGACTTCCCAGTCCGCTCTTCTTATCAAAATAGCTTATCACAGAGGTAAGGATATCTTTAGTATGGGAAGGTAATAGTACACCTCTTCCTGGCTTCTTCTTTACATTCCTCAATGGACCTCCAGAGGAAGAGGGTACTTTCCCACTCATTACTGTATAGCATATATTAATTAGTGCACATTTTAACACCATTTAATATATTGTTTTGTCTTATCACAAAAATAAAGCAACAAAAACCAGCAACAACAACTAGCAACAACAACTAGCAACAACCAGTCACAGCAACTAAAAACGACAACAAAATGCAATCATTGGCATTAGCTAACAGAGTTTTGCATAATAGAAGACTACAGTAAAACAGCTTAAATATGAGTTGAGAAGTTGGAGAAGTCTTATAAGCCTCAGAGGCCTTAAAAGTGCAAGTCTTGCCAACAGTTGAAAAAAATCCAACCTCCATGTGGTACAGCTAAAATGAGTTGTTGTGGGTGTTTTTTTAAAAAATATTTTTTTTGTTTTTTAGCGAAGCATGCCTTAAACTTTTTTTTTTCTACAGACATTCTATTTTCTGTCCCAAGTGAAATGTGTTTCCATAGCTGATATATCAGGGACACATACCTGAGTTTGGCTCAGAGTGGAGGTCTTTCCTTCAGCATCCATTTTGGTCTCCCCTGAACAAGTTGCAGTTAATAACCATTATAGATGCAACAAGTTGCAGTAATATGCTGCACCTGTCTCTTGGGTGCATGTTGTTGAGATGTCTATGAAGCTCTCAGGTTAGTTGCTTGATGGAGGTGCGCCTCCCTCTGTTGGCCTTGTACTCTCCCCCTTAGAGTGAATTTCATGTTGTTGTAAAAGGAATCAGACAACATTATATGTGATTGGAAAAGGAATGCATTAAGGCTAAACTACACAGCCGCCCAGCCCCCAAATTACTTGCCAATAGCAAGCACAGGCCTCCTGAATGCTACCTGGTGTCTCTTTATTTCTCCTTGTGGCTGGCATTGTCCAGTCCATCTGAAGATTAGAATGTCTGATAAATTGTCTGAGACTCTATCCTTTGTGTTGCACTTGTATGGGGGCACCTTCGAGGCTAGATTGATGTTGTTCCAAGGGCAGCAATGCAATATTTATAATATTTTATAGATAAGATTATTCTGAAATAGCACAGGTTACCTTTCTGTCTGTGGCTCTTTCTGTGTTCTCCTTCTAGTGGAGCCGTTTTTTTGTGGCCTTCAGAGTGTTTTTATGAACATATGCTCTCTGCTGGCTTCATCCTGGGTGTTTTTCTAGATAACTTTGTTTC
The DNA here is from genome assembly GCA_963969325.1 of Lycopodina hypogea. Taxonomy (NCBI): domain Eukaryota; kingdom Metazoa; phylum Porifera; class Demospongiae; order Poecilosclerida; family Cladorhizidae; genus Lycopodina; species Lycopodina hypogea. The sequence continues at coordinate 670,733 of OZ017792.1, read as the reverse complement.
TTGGTGGACATAATTTCTCTTAGGGGGGAACATAAAGCTGAAATAGATAATAAAAAAATTAAATTTAAAATGTTTGTTTGTTGTTTTTTTTTGTTTTATTTCAAGAGAGTGTATATAAGTTTGTGCCTTAGAAATTTCTGTTGCATTGCTGTTCTGTGATGTGGTCCGTTCTTTATGAGTGATTTCCCAGTCCGCTTTTATTCCTCAAAATAGCTCCTCATGGAGGTAAGGATATGTTTGGACTGGGAAGGCAAATGTATGCCTCTTCCTGGTTTCTTCCTTACATTCCTCAATTGACCTCAAGAGGAAGAAGGTCCTTGCCCACTCATTACTGTAGTGCATACATTATTCAGTGCATATTTAAACACAATTAAATATATTCTTTTTGTATTATCCTGAAATAAAGCAACAAAAACCAGCCACAGTGACTAACAACAACCAGTCACAGCAACTAACAATAACCAGCCACAGCAACTAACAACAACAACAAAATGCTAGCATTGGTAATAGCTAACAGAGTTTCGCATAATAAAAGACTACAATAGCACAGCTTACGTATCAGTTGAGAAGTTTGAGAACCCTTATGAGCCTCAGAGGCCTTAGAAGTGCAAGTGTTGCAAACATTTGAAAAACTCCAGCTTCCATGGGGTAAACTGCAATGGGTTGTTTTGGGTTGTTTTAGATTTTTTTTTTTTTTTTTTTTTTTTTTTTTTTTTTTTTTTTTGCACAAGCATGCCCTAAACTTCTTTTGGTGAAGTTAATAGACTGACACATGCACTACACCATTTCTGTAATTAACCACTGACATCCAGGGCACAAATCAGTGCAAACAGAGATTAGCATTAGTTAGCTATGCACTCCCAACTACTACATTTAGTTCTATGTTTTTGGGAAGAATAGAGCCATACTTGGGTAGACAATCCATCCTTACCTTTTTATGTATCAGTCGAGAAGTTTTAGAAGCCTTATAAGCCTTAGAAATGCAAGTCTTGTAAACATTTGAAAAAATTTAGCCTCCATGCAGTATGACTGCAATGGGTTGTTGTGGGAGAGATTCAATTTCTGGCCCAATGGTGCAGTAAAGTGCATGCATGTACAGTGTGTTGCCATAGCTGAGATATCAGGGACACATACCTGAGTATTGCTTGGAGTGGAGATCTTTCCTTCAGCATCCATTGCAGTGTTCTTGTGAATGCATGCCTGGTGCCAGCCTCTTCATGGGTGTTTTCCTAGATAACTTTGTTTCTTGATGTACATTATTTCTTTTAAGGGGAACGTAAAGCTAAAATAATTAATAAAAAATTTTTGATCTTAAAGTTTTGTTTGTAATTTTTGTTTTTGTTTTGGGTATCAAGGGAGTGTATATTTTTGTGCCAGTTGTGTTTCAATTCTAGAGCAGGGGACACTCCACAAGGTATAGCTATTCCCATACCATGCTGTATTGTTTGTCTTAATTCCACTTCCAAATTTTCTCCCCAAGATGGGCTCCCCAACTTCGAAGACAATTTTGTGTATAGCAAAAAATGTAGCTTGGTTCAATACACTCCTTACCTGCTATATGCACTCCAGAATTGATTGGGTGGAGGCAAGTGTGCATGTGATCATGTGACCATTCTTTTTTAACATTTGAACTACAAAGTTTGAACCCCCAAAAGGCATGTTTGAAGATACACTTTTTTTTCCTTGAAAATATAAAAAAAGTTCAGTTCAAAGTTAGTGTCTCTGTTGATGCATTCACCAATGAAGTTACAGCCAGGCAGTAGCAATCAATTGCCTAGGAGGAACAGCAGCTGCATTTTTACATTTTTACCTTTGTGGGCATAATTGATTCCACTTTGTGTCTGCAGTTCATATATAGAAGCATGTATGGGCAATATAAAATATATAATTATAAAGCTTATTTTAAGAGCTTACAAGATGGTTTAGTTTGGTTTGGAAAGCATTGGGATAGGAACTGAAGAGCTATGAACTTTGAAACATTTATGGTTAGTGTAGCAAATGTTGTGGTTTGTTCATTTAAAAAAAAAAATTTTTGTTTACCTTTTCCAGAAGTCACCAGGAGAGTATGGGAGGTAAAATGTCTAATTGCCAGAGATTAGTAATCTACAGTGCTTTCTAGTGGCAATTCAAGGTCATTAATGTTGTCAGCAGCTTCCATTACTATATATCTATCTATCTATCTCCCATAGTTTTGTGGCTGTACACTGGCCAACTTCCAGGACCAAATGGTCAATGATGAAAATTCACCACTTGTGAACCTACTAATTTTACCGAAGATAAAACACAACACAATTACTCAAAATTTATCAACCTTGGCATGAGAGCATCTTTTTGGCATTTTTAGCTCAAACTTTTTTTATGCATTTTTTGGGTTGTGGGTGTTGGAAATTTCAGTTTGGCAAAGAGTACCCCTGCAGTGGCATATCCAGAACTAGAATTCTGGTCAGGATCAATATTGGGGGGAGGGAGTGGAGGTTGGGAAGATAAATTCCCATTCAGGAAAAAAAGTCACACACACAAATACATTTTTTTGGAAGAATAGAAGAGGAAAAGGAAGGAAACATAAAAGAAGGGGATGGAGAAAACATTTCTGAGTCTAGGAATGGAATTTACTATAGCAAATTCTGTGTTTAACCATTTGACCATTATTTTTTGAAGCCTTTTTTTTTTTGTATGAAAAATGTGATTTCGTTTTTTTTCCACCATGATTTTGGAGGGCATTTCCCCCTAATTATTGTGTAGTACATTCAGTATGCTACTAAATGTGGAGCTTTTCAATTAGGATAACATTAAAAATAATTTTAAATGTTTAATGACAGACCCCCTATGATGCAGGCACTGGTAAGAACCCAAAATTGGATGACACTCTAACCACACCCACTCTGAATGAAGTCCAAGGAGGCACAGAGAGAGATGCAATGGCCACCTTGGCTGGTGGACTAAGATGTGAGCCCGTGAGAAGTGTGGGAGGGATTACCTGCCCAGTGCTGGTAAAGAGTGTAGAACAGAATGGAAAAGAGCCTGTTGTGTTCAATCCTCTTTCTAACAAGAACAGCTCGGAAGCAGGTGAAGAGAAAGAGGCACAGGACATACTCAATACCATTCAAGAAGGAGGAGGAGAAGAAAAGGAAAGCTGTTCCTCTATTTCAGCAAGAGAATCATATTTTGTACGGTTTTGGAGGTCATACTAATGCTGACAGTGCTGAGTCTAAAATAAGTATGAAAGCAAGTGATGTTGACATAGAACTTGCAGACTTGGGAATAAGTTTGACCTCCATAGCTGCAACAATCCCACCTGCAGTTTCTGGGAATGTTACAAGTAAACTTGTTAAAGAAGTGTGGGGCCATTTCCTCTGGTCAATGACTCAAGCGTGGAAGTAAGATAGGTCACATTTAGATACAGTGGTCCCTCTTTTGAGAGAGCACCCTTAAATCTGATAAAAATTGGTCTCCTAAAAGAGGTGGCTTTCTAACAAAGGTAACTTCATACAGCAGATGCATCTTGCATGAAAAAGAGAAGTGGTCTCTTGAAAGTGGTGGTCTTCCCATGGAGGGGTCTCTCAAAAGAGGGACTACACTATATATCAGAATGAAACTGCAGATATTGATACTATAAATGGATAAAACATTTCAGTTCTGAATTCAGATTTCATAAATGTGTCAGTATAGCTGTTGACATATCCTATGTTGTCTTGGGGTGTGGCTAGTGTAGGGATATCCCCTGAGGGATAATTAGGTAGGTCCTCTTTCTGTGATGACACTCAAATTCTCCCTAATTGTACAAACACATTGCGCACATGATGTCATTATTTGTATATTTCGTTCTCTCTGCACACAATACAACTAGTAGAGGCGGATCTGAATTATATACCATCCCCATCCTATACTGAAATCTCCGCCAGTGGTCCAGGCAAGGCTGGCGTGCTGCAGAACAAGTTTGACAAGGCCCAGAGAAACAACTTCAAGAGGTATGTTATCTTAACTTCCTTTAATATCCTCCCCCTTCAGCCAAGCCACCTTCAGTCATCTTCCCTAGTAGGTCACACTAAATCGGTTTCTATTCTCACCCACACTTGAACACAAATAATATCCAATCTTGGTGTGTTCTATTTAGAATGATGTTGATTGCCAGCCGCCATCCATGGGTGCAGATAAGTGGCAGTAGAAGGAGGAATAAGACCTGTATTTCCAAGAGGAAGAAATGCAGGAAGTCCCTTGTCCCTCGAGTACTTACCAGACCAGCAAATACCCAGAATTCTCATATAAAACCAATTGGGCAGGCTGGTATGTCTTCTGGTTATTGTGGGTGTATTATGCAGTCTAGAGTTCAAATATAGAGGTCCAAACATAACTGGTTATTGATGTCCATGGCCCTGACATTTGGCGTGTGTGGAGCCTTTCAATTATTGCCTGTGGCTGGTCCACTTTATAATGGCGTTGTGATAAGAATCATCATCCATCATGTGTGTTTCTGTGTAATTAAATTTGATGGTTTCTACCAGAAGTTCTGTTTGATTAAACCAATGAGGGGTTGGGGGGAGGGAACCTGCCTATATATAGTATTCTCACTGGAGCTAACAGCTGGTTCTGCTGCTACGAGTTTCCAGTGTCTACCTATTCAAGGCTGTGTCTGTTGTTTGTGTCCATCTGTATTCACTAGGAAAGGTTAATTGAGTCTTTTACCATTTGAAAGTTTTTTCTTGCTGCTTCTCATATTATTATTGTGGTAAATGTGATTATCAATTGGTCATTGCGCCACAGTCATCATGATCTTGACTTGTGGTTTATTTTGATAGTTCACTATCTAATTATGCATGTATTTTCGATAGAAACTGAAGACGATTATCAAGGATGTCAGGGGAAGTTCACACTCGGCGATAACTTTTTGAGTAAGGAACTTGTTCGCTCTGACAGACAATCCTACAAAAGGAAGAGTCGAGGCTATGACCACAACCTCGATAGTGCAGGTGCTCTAAAGAAGCCGAGATTGGATGTTGGCAACATAGACACACCCACTGTGGATGACATCCCAGGAGAGAGACACAAGACTAAAAGAGATGATGATGAGGTCATGGCAGTAAGAGGTGTGGCTGGGATTACCCGTCCAGTGCTGGGAAAGAGTGTGGAACAGAATGGACAAGGGTCTGATCTGGATCTATTCACCTCTCCTGATGAGAACAGTTCAAAGAAGTCCAAAAGGAAGAGATGCAGGACTTACTCCATACCATCCCTAGAAGAAGAGGAGGAGGAGGAAGAGGAGGGCAATGTTGTTTCTTCTGGTAGGGGCAGCACAATTGTTATTGGCAGTGATATTATACCTCCTACTCGTTATGTTGATGCTTGTGTTGAAGAGGGTGATGTTGATCCAGTGTGTTTCCCCATGGAGCTATTGTCCACCTACTTCAACCATCCTCAACATATTGTGATGTTTGTGCAGTGTGTATTTCCATGCAACAAATGTCAACCTACTTCAACCTGCTTCAACCTAATATGATGCTGGTCCAGTGTGTTCCCCCATGGTGCCAATTTGAACCTAGTTCAGCCTGCCTAAACCCAGTGTGATATTTGTTCAGTATGTGTCCCTGTAGAGCTATTGCTAACCTATTTCAACCTGCCTCATCCCAATGTAATGTTGGTCCAGTGTGTATACCCATAGAACTATTGTCAGTTTTCTTCAAATGGCCTCAAACATTTGAAGAAAATTGACAATAGCTCTATGTTGATTCATTGTGTGTCCCTGTAGAGCTGTTGACAACCTGCTTCAACCTGCCTGAACCCAGTGTGAAGTTGGTCTAGTGTATGTCCAAGTAGAGCTATTGACAGCATGCTTCTTTTAACCTGTAATAAAGTCTGCTTTGCAATATGATGATAGCTCGTAGTTTTGTTTCCTTTTGTCACCCACCTTAGTATTGTTAGTTTGTGAACATCATCCGTCATCCTCCGTTTTGTCAAGCATAACCAAATAGTCATTGACATTGGATTAGAATCAGGTTCTAATCCAGTTCAGTTCCAGTATGCCTGACCAATCATATGTTTCAAATACATGCATGCCTCATAGCTAGTGGAGTACTTGCAGGCTACAAGTGAAGTTAGAGTAGTATTTTTTATAAGCTAAGAGCGTTAATTTGAACAGAGCAGATGGCAGTAGACATTAACAATTGAATAGAGACAAAAGGGAACAGTGATCATTCACGAGCTAACTTCATATTGTGTACCAGACTTAAGTATTTGCAAATCTCTACTGTCTCAATCTCTAATTCTCGAATATCAGTGCAATGGCATTTTTCACTTACTTTTGTGTTTCCGTTTTCTTTGCACACATGGTAACTGGTAGAATGTAGTTCCAATGATGTTCCATTCCCATACCTACCTCTATGCCCATCTTGTGAGCCAGGCCGGGCTGAAGTCATGCAGAATAGGTTCAATAAGGCCCAAGCCTCCATGTTTATCAAGTAAGAGAGCTTTCTTTCTTAAAAGTTGTGTTCTTTCTTAATTATTGTGTTTCTTTTTTTATTGTTGTGTTCTTTCTTAATTCTCTTTTGTATAGAACAAAATCCAATGTGGAATACTATGAAGAGTTGCAGAACAATACCAACAGGAAGCCGGTCATTGTCAATAAAAAGAAATGTAGGAAATCTCTTGCTCTCAATTTAATGGTAGGACCCATTGGACAAGTACTTTCAGTTTGATGGTGTTATATCAGTGATGGTATTATATGTATATTTTGTGTAGTCGGCTTCCGTGGTGAAGAAGAAGGGACCTAAACCACTTGCTCCTGATGTACCAGTAAGGCCTTTAAATGTTATGACAATAATAACACTGAAATTATGAAAGATATGTGACATTTACTATTCTTTGTCTTCTCCACCATCACCATCATCAAGAAGAAGAAGGAATGTCCAAAAACTCTCCTCCCTGAAGCACTGGTGAGTTTTTCTGTGGTTCTGGCTATACTATTAGTGATAATTGGATAACGATGTGTTATATCTGGTAATTAATTTGAACTTGCATAGCCTGTCACCATGGTTAAGAAGAAATCACAAAAATCTCTCCTTCCTGAGTCACTGGTACATAATATTCAAAAATGGATGGTTATTGTTGAAGACAATATTATTATTTTTCCTTTGTGTATTCTGTTATTCAGAAGAAGGAGCAAAGGAAATCTACCCTATCTAAGGTAATGGTAGAATATTTATTTTTCTGATTAATTCTTGCAGTCTTGCCAGCAATTTTGGTATATATAGGTTAGGTATTGGTGGTACATTATATATATTATATTGGGGACGGGCTTTTCACAATGACTTTTGTCAATATCTTGCCACCTCATTTCATCCTTCTATCACTGACAGAGGTATGTGTGATGTAATTAACGATACTGAGGGAGGGTGGAACAGATAAACTGTGAACACAATATGTAGATGTGCTGCATTATTTTACCTTTACCCACCAAGTTCCACCCACACCATTTCTTCCTTCAATACTGCCTTCCGATCATCCAATCAGTGTGCTGTATTAATCAGTTGGATATGGGGTGGTGGGGAGAATCAGATGACTGATTCTAATTGGTTAAATATCCCATCTTACTTGTGCTCTGTATAGATCCCATATTTCTTCCTTCATTTTTTCACAGGTCTGGTCGAGGCATACCACACCTCCTTGGCAGCCAGAGAAGTCTCAGAACCAGCGCCCAGAGCCCACACAAAGGAGACAATCCACCATCAATCAGGAACCATCCAGCGCAGGTGTATTTAAGGCTTCTGCAACATATAATATTTCTTCCAACTTGTGTTCCTCCCCCCCAAAAAACAATAAATATATGGTCAAGTTTGCAAGTTTCTCTACATGGACCTTAATTAAATTATTATTAATTTTTAAAGCTATTTATTTATTATTTTTCCTCTGCAGAGAATGTAGGTGCAGTTGCCATAGACCATACCAGGAATTCTCGTCGGCCAGTAAGCTCCAGTGGCAAGATCAAAAAACCTCTTATTAAGCAAAGTCAGTTTTCCTGATTCATGTGGGAACATTGGTGGGGTCATAAGTTTATACACTTAGGTGAGGCTGGTCTGAAGGAGTGCATGGTCCTGACAGATCTGGCCAATTCCATCTATTTATATCCAGCCAGGAAAGTTTGACTTGTTATGTGCTATTGCACTCTCTGTGATAAAGTATTCAATCGATTGCAACAATTTCACATACATGAATAGTTTCATACCATTCTTATCCTTTTTAAACAAAGGAAAAATCAGTGAATAATTCATGAGTTTTAAGATAGACAACATACAGAGATGTCAATGGTTTTGTGATAGTACTCCTGCGAAGACATGCAATGCGTATGCTCAAAATCATCACAATTTCCCTTTGTGCTTCTATTAATGGCTGTTAAAATGGCTGACTACCAGATCTTCACAGAGCATACTCGAAGCCTTTCACAATGATTTTGTCAAATTCTGTGGTCATAGCTATTTCCTGGTCCAACTAAAGTTCAACAAATGTTTTCAGTTTAACAACAAGGCCCAGCTCAGTATGAGGATCACATTATTTTGAGAGTATCTTTACAAGTCTTGTTACCTAAAGCTTGTTTTGTTTTCACTGTGTGGGTATGCAGCTAAAAAATATGGTGTAGGATACATAGAACTCATGCCAAGTTGGTGTGAGGTTGCTGGGAGAACTTTTAGCGGTATTAAAAAAAGAGCTGGAAATGTATAAAGTGTAACCCGCTCACTGCAGTTAAACTAAGACAACTCACTACTGCTGCTTTCCATTTGTCAATGAATGGGTTTCTCTTCTTTTTCTTCAGAGTAAGTAGCTATGCCAATGATATATACATTAGGCGATTTTGTGAATTTCCCATATTTTGAATATCTGAGGAAGTGGCACAAGAACAATAGCAACAGCAACAACAAAGTAACTTAAAGACTGTGCCAGCTCCATGCTCATGGGTAAAAGTGCAATTCTGTCTGTTCTCTGTATATAGCCCCCCCCCCCAAAACCCCCCCCCCCCCCCCCCCGGAATTTGCTTGCTTAGCATTTTTATAGATCATTCTCTCTCCCCCCCCCCCCCCCCCCCCACATAATGTAATATCTTGTGGGATTCCATGCTTGGGTGACTTCTACTGTCTTAGTGTGGTAAGGTTATGTGTTTAAAAAAAGTATCATAGACCTAGCAAAATGGGGTTTGCCAAGAGTGGTACATCTCCCCCCTTCCCTCACCCATAACATATAGCATTATCTTTCAACTGTTTACTTCATTCGAATATGTTTGTGACTCGTGATAACAACTCTGATAAACTGAAAGCTCTACACGTAAAAGCCAAGTAGAGTCAATGCTCAGACTTAATATAGCACATATAATGACTTTTACTTGGTAAGAGTTCTGTTATTCTGCTAGAAATAACTATTAAAATGCCATATTTTATTGCGTGTATGATGTGTTTGATGTTCATGATTACCCTGCAGCCATCAAAAAGGTTCTGCCTGTGAAGACAGTTGGTGCAAACATACCTCCACATGAGAAGACAGTGCAGAAGAGGAGGAGAAAGACAAGTTTTGACGTGCAAACTTCTTTGAGGATAAAACCAAATTACACACCATACTGTGGTGAGGACTTCGTTTGTTTGTCTTTTATTATTATTATTTTTAAACAATCAACTAATGACTAAAGATATCACTGACAACTGATTATTGATAAACTAATTTAATATGAGAGGAAATAGGGTTAATATTAACCTTTGCTACTGTGAGTGTCTCTATGCAATCCCTACAGGTTCAATAGATCACCCATACTAAAGCTATTAGTGCAGTGCTTCTTTGCTTGGGGGGGAGGGGGGGAGGTACGCCTGGAGTTGCTAAAACGATCTTAGGGTGTGCTGGAAAATGTTTTTGTGCAGTGCAATAATTTTGTTGTCTAAATTAACATGTGAAAGGCTGGGCAGATGTGCAGTAGTTGTGTGCAGCCATGTCATTTTCCCTGTATAGTGAATTGGTAAAGGGTCTGACTACTTGAGACAAGGGCAGCTGCTTCAGCATATGTATGTATAAACTGTCTTTCCAAAATCATAAAGGCTTAGAGGACAATTGTGTTTGATATGGGATGGATTCATTGCTATTATATCCATGATTGGCTAGAGTAGTACTGAAGAAAGTTAATCCATTTTGTGTGAAACCATTCTTAACCATGCTTCAAATATTATTTAAAAAAAATATTTAAAAAAAAAAAAGCTAGCAGCAACTGTCTTGGAGGTGACCCACTCCACTACATGGTAGTGGCCTTGGCCAGAACCAAACCTCAGCTCATACATATGTGGGAGCCACAGACGAACAACAAAAATCACAGTGATGTGTGTAAAATATCATTATACCTCTTTTTATTTATAATTTTGAGTAGAAGGTATTTGTTTGCAATCCTTAGTGTTTTTTTCCTTCTTTTCCATAAGTGTTTTCTGATAGGATGGGAGAATGAGTGGGTGGGTGGCACCTTTGGCAGTGTAGCCTGAGAACAAAAAGGGTATTAGTGCTGATTATCATTTTATGGAAGAATTCACTTCTTGTATATGTGATTAGTTGATTTTTTGAGTTAAGTTATTTCATATGGCAGACAAGGAAGAAAGTGCTTGTATGATATATCATTTGTAAAAGGAAAAGAAAAAATAAGATCGGGGGGGGGGGGAGAAGGGAAGATGGGGTTGTCAACATGCAAATCTTGTTTATTTGCTCCACTTGCTGTTTTATTCAATTCACTTGCTGTTTAATTGAAGTTCACTTCCTGTTTTGTAACTCTTTTTCCACTGCAGGTAAACTGCCACAGTTCAAATATTAACTCCATCACATGTACAAGACATTTTCTGTTGTCCCTATTAAACTGTAACAATGGTAGTGCTGATATCATATGTATTCATGCAATTATTCACACACAGTACATGCTCACACACACACACACACACACACATGATCATTTTTTTCTTTCCCTTATTTCTCTTATCCTTGCACACCTCCGTTTATTCTTGTATGATGTTAGGTAGGAGGGGTGGCTTCTTGTGTTGCATAGCAACAGAGCACCAATTGATTTTCTTTCATATGAATAGGTTTGGTTTCAAAAGTAAAGAGTTGCTGGTACACTGATGTTGATAACATTTTATAATAACCCATTCCAACATGTGAGTGTAGTAAAGATTACAGTGTCATGTCATTGATCACTAAACCTTTCTTTTTGCAAATAAAGTATTTAAATTTATATTGCATGGTAAGTATATAGTCTGAAATTGTTTTCTTGGAGTATGAATCAAAGTTAGCTTTGGAGACAAAAACTGGATTATCTGTGCCAACATATTCAAAGCACACATAGGTGATCAAGGTGGAAAATGCTCAAACAATTTCATCAACTGCTCTGGGAAGTTTGTATTATTCAAATCTTCTTGAGTTATTATCTAACCCTGCAAAGAGCATGTAGCTACAAATAGAACTGGCTATTCCCATAGATGTTGGATATGTTTTTATTCAGGCAACATACACTGTTGAAGGAGATGGCCCTTAGTATTGCCAACATATGAACATACATCCTTTCTTTCCTCTATTGCAACTACAGTGCCTTATTCCAACACTGCTGCTACTTGCTATATGATTGATCACTTTGGTTGAAGTTTCACAATAATCTCAAGTACTGTTGAATGCATTCAAAACATCCCTATATAATTTATCCTGTTAGAGTGTGCGAATTTAAATTGATATTGAAGATTAAAGTCTTCCTCTTTTTCACTCTGTTAATTCGAGATAATATGAAAGCTGGGCCACTCATATATTGATCCCAAGCTGTGGGTGTGTCTCAGATGTTTTAAAATTACAGTGGTGGCAAAAACACTGAGGTTGAACTACCAAGGTGGTCCAGTGCTGGTAAGCAAGTGATTCCAGTACCCCTTGGTCAGCTGCAGCTGAAAAATACTAAACATTCTTTCAATGAAAGACAGAGCTGTTATTGGGAAGATTATTGATTTTTTTGTGATTGACACTTTTATGAATTTACCTTTCATTTGAAATGAAAATTTTTTTTACCTTGCAAAATTGACAACCTATGTGTGGGAATAATTAATTAAATTTTAAGCATAATAGGTACTTCAGAAGCATAATTGGTAATTTTCAGAAGCATAATTGATCAAAAATTGATGGGTAAGCTCTATCCTGAAGGAGATATTTGAACAGCACTTCAGAGAGCATATATCAAGACATCTTATATGCTGCACATTGGTAAGAAGTCAGCATAGCATTTCATGGCTGTGGAATTTTCAAAATTATTTGGCATATATATTATATATTACCATATCAGTTTGAAATGTTCCACAGTCTACGATATCACATATTGTTCACCTCCATTTATTGATGGAGAAGGTAGGGATGGCAATATCATTGATGAAGATCAGCTAGCATCTTATCCACTGGTGTGAAGTCTGTGGAACTTACTGCTAGCAACATGTTTGTTTAATATGCTCATAAATATGAATGATTTAATTAATCCTTTGTTTAATATTAAACTTAGGTATTCAAAATCTTATGCTTCTGTGGGTGACACTCTCTAAGACACTTCAAGACCATATTACTACATATGTACATGCATAAATGTATTACTATTAGTGAATATAACAGTTAAAATATGAAAAAAAGAGAATTTATTATTCAAGCTAATCAAGATAATATTTCACTGTATTTGGGTGCAATGTTATAATCTAGTGTGAAAAGAACAATTACACAGTTTTCCTATATAGCTAGCTGGCTATGAAATATCTAGCTCCACACCAAAAATGGCCAGCTAGCTAGCAAGTATTACCATACCAAGATACTCATTTCCTGTAGCTATTTAGCTAGCTGGCTATTAAATATCTAGTTTCACACCAAAAGTAGCCATGGCTAAAAAGTATTTTACAAATAGCTATATTTTATCATGACAAATCAGAAAGCCTTTGATCCTCATTTTCTGTACCTGAATCAGAAATAGATAAATTGTGCCTCCTGACCCCAGGAATTGTTGAAGTTAGTTGAAATAGGTGTCACTGCCATTGAGTTCTGGCTGCAAAAGTCCACTTGGTGACGTCAATACATAGTTATACTCCCCACAGGAAGTATAAATTGTAAGCTAAGTTTTCTTCATGAATATTGGACTAAAAGTTTCAAAACTTTTTATACCAGGTTATGCATCTAGGACAACAAAATAAGACAATCAATTTTTTTTCCCTGTTGAGTTACCCTTTAAAAAAGTGACTACTATCATGTTTGAGGTCAGTGAGTTTGGTTGACTTGGATACAGCATGCATTTTCTTCCAATCCAGTTTAATATAGCGTAATAAGTTCCTTCCCAAGAGGCTTGGACCATCTCCTGCAGCTAGCAAGAGGACTAGGCGTTTGCCGTAGTGTACATAAACATTGAGTTGACCAAGAACAGCTATGCTTTCAGTTCTATAAGACTTTTGGAAAATGTCTAAAGAATGAAGTTTCATTCCTGAGAATTCAGAATGGTACATCTGTTCAGAAATGACAAGGTAAGCTGCTCCTGTATCCAATTCCAATTGCAGTGAGATACCTTCAACCTCCAGTGTAAACATGATTGGCTCTCAGGTCAGCTCCTTCATTGTATTGAGACACAATTTTGGTTCTGAGTTGCTGTCTTCAGATGCTGTTTCAATATGTTTGGTTCCTTATCTATCTTCTTCTTGAGACAAAAGCTAAATGTCCCTTTTTCTTGCAGTAATGGCAACTAGCGTCTGCAAAGCTACAATTTGTAGAATTGTGATCACCTTCGCCATAACGGAAGCAAGGTTTAATTTGTGGTCTGTGGTCAGAAAATTGTGGATGTGGCTTTGCACAAAATCTTTTAAGTGCCACTTCCATTCCATTGTGCGCTCTAGCATTCTTGTCGGCCTGCTCAAAACTCTGGGCCAACTCAACAGCCTTTGCAAATGGAGTGGTGCCTTCAGCGTCATCGATCAATCTTCCAACTTTCATTAACTAACCCACACACAAGGCCATCAAGTGCGTCGTCTATAAAATCTTTGAAATTACAAGTAGCTTCGAGGAGCCTTTGTAACACTGCGACATAATCAGCTATAGACTCACCAGAATGCTGGTGTGTCAGATTGAATAAATATCTTTCAACTATAATCAGCCGCTTTGGTTAATAATGTTGCTTTGGTTAATAATGTTGCTTGAGAGACTCAATGAAGGCCTCATAAGACTGAGACTGTGGAATTTTAGGTGCTACAAGTCTACCCAGAACTCCAGTTGGTCTAGTGTCCAGTGTCTGATTGTGCTAACATGCACCAAAGAGGGTTTCTCTTCTGCTACAGCATTAGTATGCAGATAGGCATCTTGCCTTTTCAAAAAAGCCAAAATAGGTTCAGTGCCTGGCTGAAATTCCTGCATTGTTCCAATCATTGCAGTAGCCCTTATCCTCCTCGCCAGATATAGTATCTTAGAGAGTGCACACGTTTATAACGTGAAAACAACTGAACCAATATGGTCTTTAAATCTTATTCAAGTAACAACACTATTGAAACCTCAAGAATTGACAATCAACTGACATAAACTGATGAACAACAACTGATATAAAAATGTAGGCAGGTACATTATATACTGAGTGAATAAAGAAAGGATAAGGGTAGAAACACAAAGGAAGTAAGGAACAAAAGCATGAGCACAAAGATTGAGTGCAGAGTCAATCACATGATATTAATGTCAATTGATCATTAACAATGGAGATGCTGACAGATCTGTGCAGACTTCAAAGAGGTCACTCTGAGTAATCAGAGTTATAATGGAACTTTGGCACAGAAAATATCACAGTTCCTGATAGTTCCTGCTGGCTTATTGTGTTACACCCAAAGCTACGACTGGAGTTGCATCCTGTGATCTCTTTCTGCAGCATAAGATCAGAACAAGATAGGACTTACTGAAACCAACTGTACAGGAATATATCTATGAAAAATAATTGAGAATAAGATGAAGTACTACCAACCTTCTCATGAACAAAGTTCTAAGGTGTAAAACAAGTGTTTGTCAATAATTTAAAGGATACACCTAACTTTTAGTTGGCCTCGTGGTTTCCAAGGTGAGAATTGTCATGCAAATCAGTTACAATTTTGCCTCAAGGCCTAATTAGGAATCAAATATTGGTTTGGCTTCATATCCAGTGACCTTTACTCCTTTGGTGTTTCCCCTCCCAAGTGCTTCAGTGTTACGGAGTTGGTCAAATCAATAGAAACAAAGCCGTTGCAGACACCACTTCTGATCTAACTGGGGGTTCACAATATTTTCCAGTAGTGGTGACCACAAGTCCACTGGCACAGAGGGAAGTAGTAACTCTGAAGGTCTATCCTGTCATGATCATTCCCAGTCAAACTGATATAAATCCACTCTCTGATTAGGACAGAGGAGTGTAATGTATTGATAAACTATGATTGAATTTTCTATTATTGAGTACTTCCGGTGATTGTTACACAATTAATGCACAATGATCAATGATCACTTGTATAAAAGATTGATATATAATAATATTAATCATTTTTATTTAAGTTTTTACATTTATTTGTTGATATACTTATATTTGTTGATATACTTATATTTGAAATGATTTTTTTTTCTGAGAGAAAATTCATGAATCTGTGGTAAGCATACACAGCTACTATGGTAAAGTTGACAATTTCCTTTAAAGGTAGAATACATAGTATTTAGGTATGAAATGAAAATTAAAAAAAGTATTACTATTTAGGAAGCCCAATGCACTTATGTTAGTTATGGTGTGCATGCACCTGCTATAAAATTGTAGCTGGAATGAGCAAAACTATGATGATGGCAGGTCCAGCTGCTACCACACATCACTAAGATGGGTTTAAATCATTCTTAGTATAATTTTCTTATTAATACTATGTCTATGACTTCTTATGGCACACTGTTTAGGGGCTCTTCAAACACTTTTCTCCCTTAAAAATATTTTGCTCTAAAAATGGTATCTGCACTAATGTGCAATTACTAATTTGATGAAATCCAATACGGTTTAGATTCTGGTAGTAGTGGCAGCTGGTGTATCCCATACAGTTGAGATCCCTGACCTACATAATTACAGGAGTTTAACCAAGTAATTTTATTGAAAATGTCCAGCATCAGATTGAGAACTTGAGTTTTGTTGAGTTTAGTTATTGAACGTTCTCTTCTAATCAAGTTAGAGCTGAAGGGAACATCAGCTAAGGAGTCATGCACAGCACCAAGAAGGCATTCCAGAGTTGGAATCTGCATTAGATTGATTCATGGCCCAACAGCTCCTGGTAGATCAGTGTAGAACTGACTTTGATGAAAGGCGACACCAGAAGGATAGTAAACAAATTGCAAATCACCAAGAACAGATATTACAGATCATCCAGAGACCAGGGATGACAAAACATCCCACCCCTTCAACACCCAAACTCACCCTGTAGTAATTCCAGGAGGTGTTCCATAGATTGTGGCTTAGTGCCACACTCACATGTAACATCATCATTGTTAAGGAAGACCTACTTCCTTTGGGATACTTTGCAACAGCCTGTTCCAGTCCTCAGTTTGTTATGGCACTTAAATTCTGCCCAGCTTGAATCAGCACCAGGTGGGAATTCTTCCATCGCACATATGGACATGATGCTCTTGATAGGAGATTGTCCAGCCTCTCAATCTAATAGGCAGATCTGATATCTTCAGGTACAGCACTTTGGTTAACAGAATTTAAGTAATCTTCCCTAGGCTTCAACCAGCTCCTTGCTGGTGCATGACCAAATAGAGGATGGCACTCATCTTTTGATAGCTGGTAACATTCTCTGCTGCTTTAAATATTTGGAAGCACTATACCCAAGTGTGTGTAATGACTATCAGTTGGAGTTGGCCTTGGTCATCCAGTGATGAGAGGGTAAGTAGCATTGAGTGTTGGGTTAATTTCCTTTGCATGGGTAGATCTTTCCTAGGATGGGCACTTATATTCTGCAGATGAATAGCAAAGTGCCAAGGCCGAAGATTGCAAAGTCGCTGGGATAGCATCCCATCTTGCACCAGTGAGCTTGCTAATGATGTTGTTCCTAGCATAGACTTTAGCTTTCATCTTCTCCCATGGGTCTTGGATGAGAGACAACAATCTAGGGTGACACCTAGGTAGATTGGATAGTTGCAGTCTTCATGGAGGGTACCAGACCAGGAGATATTCAGTTTGCGTTTGGCTTCTTTATTCCGTAAGTGGATGACACACACCTATCTTTGATGAATTTGTATGAGGGTAGTTTTCTTCATGATAAGGTGTAAGTTCATCAAGATTGTTAGAGAATCTTTCTTCAACAATACTGATTTTCCTGTCCTGACCAGCTAAAGCAAGATCATCTGCATAGATAAAGTGGCAAGTACCTTCACTTCTTGGTTGGTCATTGGTATAGATATTGAAGAGCAATGGAGAGAATAAACTATCCTGTGAGACACCATTCATTTTTATGAACCATCTATTCTTCTTGCTCACAAGTTCAATGTGGAAGTACCCGTTTTCAAGCATGCTTTCAATTAATTCTGTTATGGTAAGCAGGCTGAGCTGAGGTTATTAAACAATCATCTTGAAAACATCACTGTTTAAATGTTTATTTACATACATACCACCAAAAAATTAAATTTCTTTAAAATTTGCCTAGTCTTTTCTCTCACCAATCCCTTTGTATCATGTAGTTGTAACAAGTCAACCATTTTACCAAAGCAATTGTATTCATTAGTAAATTTTTTAATTATTTGGTGCTTTCATGCTGTTATGTTACTAGGATGTTGATGTAAAAAATGTTTCATCAACACTAAACGAATTATAAACTTCAGATAACAGAAAATATTACATTCACTACCTGCATATATAATGTATTAATGGTAATATATGACTTCCTGCACTAAATGATGATAGATATATCTGAATAGGGTAGCATATTAGGTCACTGACAATTAGAATGCTCCAAATTGTATTAGAAGATCAAATCTGAGGTGCCCTTGCCAAGTACAGAAGAAAAAACAAACAAACAAAATACAACAGTATCATAAACAAAACAAATAATAATAAGATATATTGTAAGTCATCATACAAATATTGTATAATGAATGCAACACTGGCATTACTTCTTTTTGTAGTGTTAAGTATAAAAGTTGGTAAATTCTATCAAGAATTTCTCTGTGAGCACAGATAATGTTCAAAAACAGTATATTGACAAGCTGAACTAGAAAGTTTGCATCCAAAAGAAGAAAAAAAGGTAGCATGACATGATTGCATATTCATCTAGGTTGAAAAAGCCTAGGTCTCTTTAGGCCAAATCTCAACCTGCTGGCATATCAATACATGATACTGTATGTTCCACAACCCGTGATTTAATTATTGCAAGTGAAGCTGCTGGTTGGAGTAAAAAGTTGAAACTTCATGAAGAACTGTTTCTCTCACCCTTTCATGCAGAAGATACACTTTTGAACCTGAAGTCTTTACAACCTACAGTGTCTTATTCATTCAAAATTTTTTGGCATTTCAAAATTTAATTCATTGAATTTTAATGACAAGGTTTGTTCCAGGAAGCGGAATGAGAAGCAAAATGATCACAAGTTTTATTACAGAGTATAGTTCAGTTGGATGAGCATTAATAATGTATCGGAACTGTTGTAAGTTGTTAATTCATGATGTATAGACATCCATCCCGTTATGATTAGACACAGGTCACATCATGGGAAACTTCAGGGGTTTACCAGTTTCAAGCTACCAAATCATGCAGCCATGCCTATTTGGATCCAAGCTGTTATTTTAAAAAAGAAAAAAAAAAGTATTTAAAATTCAGCAGCCATAGAGCAAACAAGTATAAAATGACTGTACCATCATATACAATTCCTATACCATATATCACAGAGACTAAAATGTTTTAGAGTATTGGATATCATTTCCTATAAATTTATCAATTATTATATTAGAGACCTTCTAAAAATGGAGATATAATAGAAAAGAGAATTTGATGAAAAAATGCTATTTTTCATATCTGTCCGCTATGTCCAATTTTTTGGTTTACACCAAAAAAAATTGCTACTCCAGTGGGTTCCTAGGCAAACATTTGTCAACATGTTTTAAGGTTTTCTCTTTCTAACTTCATTGTTTTATTCAACATGTAATAGTAATCTCTAAATAGAGCCCTAAGCAACCTCACTATAGCTAGATTACGACCTGGTATACTTTTGGGACACTAAATTTTAGGAATTTTCTTAATTTACAACATTTCTGATGTCCTGCTGAATACAAATGGCAATATTTATTCATATGAAGAGAAAAAAAAATTTTTTTTCTCATTACCTGAAAACTTATCAGCAACATTTTACTTAATTATTTTGTGGCCTACATTTCTGACCTGTTCCTTGTTTGTCTTATGGTTAAACCAGCATTCCCATTCATGAGAGCTAAGTCTGTTTGCACTGACTTGGGGCCTGGGGAAACGTGCTAATAGTCAACTAATTTCCAAATTTCAAGGACCAACTAACTCATCATACTCCAGACGTTCTTTTGGCACTATTCCTGAAGAAGTTGACATCTCTAAGCAAAGTTAGCTGTATGTCCCATAAGCAAGTACACAACATTCAAAGGAGCGCTAATTGACCATATGAAATGCAGGCGCAAAAATATCCCTTGGAGGCTAACGTCCACCGCAGAACTTTTACAATTCTTCGAGTGGAGCACATCAAATGAAGCACAGAATTGATTTTTCCTTGTTTCAACTGGATCTTAGCTTATACCTTACAATAACTTCTCCCTTGGCTCAAGGCAAGTGGCTGAAAGTAAATCTGTTGTTCATGTCAATCATCTCAAGTGCAGTATGAAGTATCCAATTTCAGGAAGTTGATCAATAAGAGCAAGGAAGGCAATGTTCATGCTTTTTGCAATTTGTTCAGAGGGATATACCATACCTATTAAAGATAGCCAAGTTTGTCACATAAAAATCTCTCTTCATTAAGAAATTTATATTACTTCTGTATTAATTTATGTATATTCATTACCTCTTTGGTGTGTTCTTTATCATTTCAATAAATGAATAAATTTGTGTTAGACAAGAGGAATATAATAAAAATATATTCAGAGGTAGAGAAACAACTTTTTCCTTCTTTTTTAAAATTTTGTTGAATACAAGGGAAATGAAATCAATAGCAAAAACCAATTGTGGAATATATGAATTAGTGGAAAAATGATGATTAGGTGTAAATAGCTAAATATAAGATACATGAATTAATGATAAATAATGACAAGGTGAAAGCTTGAAGTGGACTGTTACCAGGAATGAGATAGTAGAATTAAGGTAAAATTGGTTGTGTTTTTTTAAGGTGGAAAAGGATGAAGATATTCTAATGTGGAATGAAAGAGAGTTCCACATTTCTGTGGCAGGGGGAATGAAGAGAAGGGAATTTCAATGTTGAAGGGGTGATAGTGATGAGAGGATGGGATACAAATTAATACTAGGTGGATGATGCCTGGAGGAAAGTAAATAAAGTAGGTAAGTATTCCAATGGGAAGTAGAGGCTTGAGCACAATCTACAATAGAAGATACACTAATATCTAATATGTGAGAGAAGTGAGTTAGGAAGGAATGGGACAAGTAGATTGCGGGGGGGGGGGGGGGGGGAAAGGAAAGACAGCAATGAGTAGTTGATATTGAAATAAGCTCCAAGAAAAATGTCTTGCATGGAAAGGTAAAGGATTGAGAGGAGGATAAAAAGAGTGGCAAGTAAATGATCTAAATGATCAGGTGAGGAGGGGCATCCAGTACAGGAAAAATAATATACATTTGTTTTTCATATTATTTCCATTGATGTTGTTCCATGTTTTGGAAAGTACTTAGTCCAGTCTTGCCAGGTACATAAGTGTCCCAACGATGAAGGTATAAGTTCTTGATGTGACCCGGTTCACTTTGCTGAGGTGTACTAAAATCTGTATCACAATGATGTGTCCATGTTTGCATTGTTGAGGGGTTCAACTCTCCCAAAATTGAAGGAAGATAATTTTCAGTATTATCCTGTTCTTGTGAGGGCAACAAATCTCTGTACTTGAAAGATAATAATTTTCAGTATTATCCTGTTCTAGTGAGGGCAACAAATCTCTATACTTGAAGGAAGATATTTCACGAGGTTATGTTCATCATCTGTGTATTGAACAGTTCAATTCTCCCTGAACAGAAGGAACATAACCAAGATTTGATGAGGAGGCTCTCTTTTAATTATTGAGGTGTTATTGGTTTTCTGTGGAGTGCTGGTTATCACAATTGTAAGGAGTATTGGCATGACATTTTGTCTCAGAATAGGTATTGGTCTGGCAGTTAGACTAGGAAGGGTTGCTAGATTGGCAGTTTAACTTTAAAGAATATGACTGCTTCTGAGACACAAAATCAGTATCAGAGTTAACAGTGCAGCAACACTACCTTGGCTTTTATTGAAGACTGCAGAATATATAAAAATTTTTTGGATAATAATTGTCTAGAAGCAATATTATGCAAATAGTAATGGTCAGGTTTGCCCTAAATAAAGATTGCTTGCACACTTTCTCTATGGATAGTAGATAATAATGGTTTAAAAACCAAAAAGAAAAACAAGTTTATATTAAACTAGAAAAATATACTCTCATTTCCTGGTCAAGAAATGTATTTGTGGATGATGATATAATTCATGAGCATGGATGATTTCCACTACGGAACAAAATGTATTAAATATGTTAAATTGTATCAAAAGACAATACCATCACCAACATTTATCTTTGTATTACAAAATGTGATACAATCCCTCTTTATATTTCTATGATTCAATTAATGATCATTATATTAGCAAGCCCCCCCCCCCCCCCCCCCCCCAAAAAAAAAACAATGCACAAATGCCACAAAAATATGGATAGATAGAACCTGACTGGAAATTTCCACATATAAACGAAGTTGCTAACAACTTTATTTTTTCCTAGCTTAGGGTTACTTTGATTTAAATTTAGATCTAATTAACTTATTTTGACTTAACTGACTGATTTTGACTTAATGACTTAATGGAGTTATCATGATTTAGTTGACTTATTTTGATCTCATTGATTTAATTCACAATTTTTTTACTAAATCATCTCTGGGATGACATAATGTTCACTATTGAATTTACAAAGTATCACCAGAAGAACAATAACATGGACCACAAAGTAATGTTTGGAGTCTGTGAAACACTACGTGAGCTTGCAGATAAAAAGTGGAACCATATCTCTCTCACAAAAAACAGTGGTCAGCTTGAGCCGAAGGGATCTAATTGAATTCACAATTCTCTATATTCACATATACATTATATATAAATGGTCTAATTAATGAGCATAGGGTTTGTATATGCCAAATACATAAATATTGATAGATATGAAAGATATACAGTGCTGCAACTGCCTCAAAAGCAAAAGTACTCTGTCCATTAGGTAGACAGATCCAATGAAGACTAGCTATGTAGGGCTGTAATGTTGTTATCAGTATTTTCCCTACTTACTCCCCCACTTAACAGTTTTACTCTCTAGCAGTTGAAGCTTTCTGTGACAATCACCCCCCCCCCCCCACTTCCATAAGGCATTATGAATTTTGTCCTTATGCATTAGTTTGACTACATGAGACTAACCTGAACTGTGGTTATGAGAAAAACTGGACTTCTTCTTCCAAAATCAACAGAAAAATACCTACTTTAGCAAAATAAAAAAAATTTTTTCCATACAAAAATACAGCACAAACTTTCTCTAGCAAGTGGGGCCTTAACCACAGAGTTTCATTCCAGTTTGGTCTGGATACAGGTTGAATCTTGCAAACCCAGTCATGTTGTTACAGTGGATATAACTGCTATTCAATAATATTATAAGTTTCTTTCCAGTGTTACATTTACACTTAATGAAGGCATTGAAACCAGTACTCAGCCTTTTTTCACATATAATGAGCCTTCATACTCAGGAAAATCGTGTTAATTTTATTTTACAAATCATAAGTCAATCATTTATCATCTACACTAAAGTTGTTATTGATAATCTCATACCATTATGAAATATGTTTTAGAATTGTCAATAGTGACAAAGAGTTTATGTAGAAAAGTTAATTTAATAATTGTTTATATTAACACTTGATTACCTTGTTTGATCAGATGATTGAGTTAATATCAATCAATAACCACCTGGGTTACATGTGAGTAGCTTCACTCAGTGCTGTTGTACGTCCCTTCAATGAAATATAGATTGAGAGGGAACCAAAGCCTATGAAGAAGGAAGAAAAGGAAGGAGATAAGAGGATAAAGAAGGAAGTCCATCTATCTGGGCTGGAAATTGGCGGAGTTCACTGGAATGCAGGGAAACACATTCTTCATGACACTTAGCAAGGTACCTGCAGCCTGCTGAGGGGACCACTGACAGCAAGATTGGTGTGGTCCGAGTGCCTGGCCCATGAGATGAAGGTCATTATCATCTTCTTGCAGGGGATTCTTTGCACCTATGCTGATAAGATACTAATTTCAAACATTACAATAGCTGGGTCATGCATGCTTTAGCCTATTCACTTCGCCAAAAGAGGTTTAAGGTATGCTTGTGCAAAAAAAAACAACATGAAGACCCACAACAAATCATTGCAATTTTACTGTGTGGAGGCAGTAGTTTTTCCTAGGGTTGCACAACTCGCACTTGTAAGGCAACCCAGGCTTTTTAAGGCTTTTAAGGCTTCTGTTGAACTTCTGAACTTCTCTACTGATAAGTAAGCTGTGCTATTGTAATCTTTATTCATGAGAACTCTGTTAGCTAATGCTAATGCTTGCATTTTTGTTGTGTTGCTGTGCTATTGTTGTTTGCTATGGCTGGTTGTTGTTAGTTGCTGTGGCTGGTTGTTGTCATTGGCTGTGGCTGGTTGTTGTTATTGGCTGTGGCTAGTTGTTGTGCTTTATTTTTGTGATAAGACAAAGCAATATATTTAATGGTGCTAAAATGTGCATTAAATACTGTATGCAATACAGTAATGAGTGGGCAAGGTCCCTCTTCCTCTTCTTCTTATGGTTTGTATATCTGGATATGCTTATATATTTACAGTGCCTTCTTCTCTGTCTAGCTTCCCTGAGCTCATGTCTGACAGCCAGTTCTCAATTAGACTTGCCTGATTCTCATGAGTTACACAAGTGAGAGCCAGACTAACATTGGGGAAATTATATGTTTAGGGCTAGGGATTATTATTTATATATAATGATATGTTTATATATTTATAGAGCATGCTCCTCTATTGTGTTACTCTACTGTTAACTCTGATACTGACCTTGTGTCTCAGAAGCAGTCCTTTTATTCAAATCAAACTGCTGATTTAGCAACCCTTCCAAGTCTAACTGCCAGACCAGTACCATTCTGAGTCACAATATCATGCCAATACTCCTTACAAGTGTGATAACCAGCACTCCACGGAAAACCAATAATACCTCAATAGTTAAAAGAGAACCCCCTCATCAAATCCTGGATATGACTATGGGATGTATCCTTGCAAATTATTCCTCCTGTACAGGGAGAATTGAACCATTCAATACACTGATGATGAACATAACCTTGTGAAATATCTTCCTTCAAGTATAGAGATTTGTCGCCCTCACTAGAACGGGATAATACTGAGAATTATTTTCCTTCAAGTATAGAGATTTATCGCCATCACTAGAATGGAATAATACCAAAAATTATCTTTCTTCAATTTTAGGAGAGTTGAACCCTCAACAATGCATATATAGACATATCCTTGCGATACAGATTTTAGTACACCTCAACAAAGTGAAACAGGTCACATCAAGAACTTGTACCTTCATTGTAGAGACACTTATGTACCCAGCAAGATTGGACTAAGTATTTTCCAAAACATGGATTAATATCAATGGAAATAATATGATAAACAATTAAAAAAACTCATATATTATTTTTCCTGTACCAGATGCCCCTCCTCACCTGATCATTTAGATCGTTTACTTGCTTCTCTTTTTATCCTCCTCTCAATCCTTTATCTTTCCATGCAAGACCTTATTCTTGAAGCTGATTTCAATGTTAACGACTCATTGTAGTCTTCACTTCTTGAAATGACAACATGCACATGGGGATACAAAGCCAATACATCAAACAGAGAATGTTATTTGGATGGGATGGAAAAATTACACAATTTAATGGGTTCAGTCAGTTCTACCTCATGGCACTGGAACATCAGAACCAATCCATTTCTATTTGCACCTCTTCCTCTAAGTGTATGAGGCTGGAAATGCCAAAAATTGAACTTGGACAGACTCTGGATATGGTCTGGGTCACACTTGGCCACACTACTTTTCTGCTAACTACCAATCCAAATATACCTAGCTCTTTGATATAAGCAAATTCTACTCTAATGAATGTTTTTTTTTTTTTTTTGTTTTTTTTTGTCAAAAAGCTGTTGATCACTTTCTGTGGACACCTCCAGTCAAAAAAGTTCAAAATGTTGCGATTTAATTGGGATAAATATGTATCTAATTGGGATACAAATGGATGGGCAAATTAACGAACCAAGAGACCCAGAAGTATGCAAACACAACTTAACCGTTGCATGGAAATGGGATGGACAAGATTTATCTAATTGGATATTTTTGTGACTATGAACAAATGTGATCCACATTTACAAGTAATTCCTGTAAATGTCCAATTGTCGATACCAACCCAGGAGGTTTCTCCACTATGGCTGCAATTTCTGTCAGAGGTAACCAACTATGTGCGTCTGCATTCACATGTGCTGTTGTACTGCAGGACCTGATAGTGTACTCATACATAGCTAAAATAGTGCCCAGGGCCATATTCTAGTTTATGCTGAAGTGAATATGCCTTAGTATCACTGAGTAAACCCAACTGTGGTTTACCATAGGTGACAAAGGTGAACTAATAAACAAACATATATAAGAAAATTTAGTGTGAGCCATTGCTTTTCCATAGGTTAGGTCATTTTCTGCCAATAATTTGTTATGAATTCCTTCAATGTTTAGCCCACAAACTGGATGGTCACTTGAAATATATCTCCAGAAGTTGTCAGAAATGGGTTAAGGAGGTCACACCTCTGAAATCAGTCTGTTATCTTCTAGAGGAAGAAGAGGATGAGGTAGAAACTCATATTTACAATATGAATTATTTGAAGGGTTCTATCGATCCATTAAGTGTTCAAGTCAAATGAAAGGTTGTTGAATATGCATGGAGATTGATACAGGTGTGATCATGTCGGTTATGTCAAGTAGCATAACTTTAAAATTTGCACCAAAATTGTAAAAAGTAGCCAGTGAACATAGCACCACTACATAAGTAGACACATTCTCGTCTTCTTTTCTCACTTGGCTATGGAATTTGAACATTTGCATGATTTCTTGGAGTCTTGGATCTTGTTGTTTTTTCCAAAACTCCACCAGCTGCTGATAGCTTTTTTCTCCTGGTTTTTCTGGTGATATCAAGCTAGTTATTTGGTAAGACCTTGGTCAGAGAATAAATAACTCTCTTTTAATCCTCATCATCAATGATTTTTGAGTGCAAAGGAATGGTTTAGTAGCTTAATATACTCTGACCACTCCTATCTCTTATTATTAAATTCCTTGACCTTCGCAAGGATTATTGCCATCTTAATCCCAGACTTCTTTACCAATTGGTTGTAACTTTATTTAGTTTGTTTTTGTAGATTTAAAATGGATAACTTATATGAGCCAATGAAGTTGCACAATAACACGATCAACAAGCATGTAACTAACAAAAATCACTGAATGTGCATGCACAGTATAATAATGAAGTTATGACTAACTAAAATAATTTTAACAATGTATTCACTACAAATAGTATGCCTGATTCATCCAGTGGACACCAGTCAATATTCCATTAAAAATGGTTGAAGTCAGACAGGTATGCAATGATATCCATTTTGTTGTTACCCACAGGAAGCCAACCTACAATGAAAGTCTGGAGGACATGAGTGATGCTTGGTTTCTATCTGAATACACTGGAAATATTTATATGGTTCGCAGTTATCCCAACAAAACCTTGAAATTTGGCTTTATTCAAGTAGCCAGTTAAAATATTACATTCAGATAAGTTGGGCAAACATGTAATCATACCCTTGAAATTTACACTAAAATATAAAGGAAACATGGTAAATACCAATGATGCTGATATGTTAAATTAGACACATGTCTCACCCAGAACATTAATGAGAGCAACATACTTAGGAGTCATTTGCACTTGGTAGATATTCTTGTATGTTAATTTAGAGGGAATTGGTAGCACATATAATTCGAACTTGTAAATGTTTTGCCATCCATCACAGAAGAATCTGGAGTACCTTTTATCTAGTTTGTGTCCCTATTTTTCTGAAGATATTACAAAGGATATAGTTTACAGCTTAAATCATGCCATTTTTCACTACATATATTCATTATGAAGACAACAGAGCACAACACATGGTAAATTCAGGTTTTGTAGTACTAATGAAGTCTAAGCATAGAAGTTATTATGTTATCAGTCAGCTGAGTGAATGAATTATGGAATGATTGACAGTCTATCATTGAGACAAAACAGAATTGGCATTGAGCCATCACTGGAATGAACTTAATCTCTATTCAAGCAAGCATAGAAAGCAAGGTAAGTTCCCTATATAGTATAGACATATTCTAAACAGGCCCCTAATTGATCAGTATTGTTGCTTTAGGCAATAAACAATGTCTCACATACATTAAGACATATTAGAGGTTACAGGCCCATGATAATGGAAAGTATTATATTCATAGCATCTGAATTTCTCTGTCAAAAGAGTACAATTATTGGAAGATAGGTGTTACATATATCTAAATATTTGAATTATAACATACCATAGTGCATAAGTACTGTGAATATACCTATCCAAATGTGAATATAAACATGCAACTCAATGTGAAAAATCATGACATGAGAATAAAACTCCAACTATGGCTTCCAACAGTTATTTTTCCTTTATTTAAAAAAATTTACTTCACCTCTTTAAAAAACTTTGTGGGGGGGGGGGGGGGGGGAGGACTGGACAACTTGGAAACAGAATAAAATTGGAGTGGTGGTTATAGGATACCCAGGCCTAAAACATTCTTTTTCTTCTGCAGTTACAGAAATAATATATGGGGTAAGTACTCCAACCACATTTTTGTAAATGCAAATCAAGTCAGGTCAGCTTTGCCCAAATTCTATTAACTTAGAAATTTTTTTAGAAACTTTGTTTGGTGAAAACCTTGCCAGAATGCTACCATTATGCTTATTTTCCACATAGTGGGGCAATAATTGAAAATTTTCCAATGATCAAACTTGAAATAATTAAATGGGAATGTTAACTGCATACTTTTTCATAGCATATTAATTTCCAGAATATATTCATAAAGGCCCCTTCTCCAAGTATTTTTGTGTGCAAGGGAAGTAACAATTTACATTATGTTCCACATTATAAAAAATATGCAGTGTGTGATTTCTATTACATGGTTGCCCTGCAGGCCTGATCATCAGTAATCACCATGTTCTTTGAAGCATGAATGAAGTGTTGATAGTTGGCACAATTTTATAAAGAAAGTGCTGATGTGCTGGAATGTTGAACTGTTTTCTGATTAGCACAAGCTACAATTGTCCATAAAATAATTAATTCTGACAGTGGTGATATGAAAACATAATATATGATGGTGATGACAGATAACCTTGATAAAAATGTTTTCAATGATGTTTATTCAGTCATAGTCCTGATCAGTCCATCCAACTCCAACTCCAAGTGAGAGTTATGGGAGAACTACCTGTGTACTTTTCCTGTGCATCACCCTAAAGTTCTGATGTCTTTTAGTTATTTCATGTTGTATTTATTTTTTATTCCTTCCATTTAGATTAGACTTGGAAGTGTGTGAAGTGAAAAACTATATCTATCTAGAGGATAACTAAAAGATATTGCTTGAATTAGTCAACTGTGACTATATCAGCCATCTCTTTCTTTATCAAGAAAACGATGTTTGTCTTGCTACTCCTATTAAATTTCAAAGACGCAATTTATAATTATTCATTTCCTCTTCATTTATATATTTTATTTCCAGACTTTCAATTTTGAAAACATGTTCAACAGGTCATTCAAAGGGAAATTAAACTAGTATATGGTCTCTAATCAGTGTCATTCATTGGGGGACTGAACTCTAAAGGAATGAAATGGCTTTATTCTGAGCTCATTTTATCTATGGTATAATATAATATAATCAATATTACATCATGGATGATGATTAATTACTCAGGTCAGTCACTGTTTCTATGTAAATATTTACTAATGAATTACTTTATTATCACATTGCAGGAGGAATTGGAATCAATGAACACCTGATGACTCTAACTCTCCATAAAGAGCTCTACCTTGGTCTGAATTCATCAAATATTATGACCTCTACCTTTCTCTATGTTCTGATTATTCAATAATGGTTGCTCCAAATTCATTTATGCTTACAATGGATGTAAACACCCTCCAAAATATCGATAAGATAAGTTCTAATACTAAATTATTGAACTATTATATAAATTACTTTCACTTGAAGGTAATTTTTATAAATGTGTAATACTCTAGTATTAGAACTTACCTTATCAATATTTTGGGGGATATCTGATGTGACCATAATAATTGACTAGACTTGTTCCAACATAATAACCTTGATGCAACTGAATGATTTATGCTTGGACCAACCAATATCATAGCACACAGATATCTCAGTTTAATTGTTAAATCTTGATATATCCTTAGATTTGCTTATCGTTATGTTCCTTTTCCTGGCAGACTGCACTCAAATGCTGACAAATAAAAGAATGGATAATTTTGGAAAATATTGATTAGTATTTTCATAACCTTGTTGCAGCGCTACATTTTTAGTATACTTTTCATGATAATTTATAATAGAGCATGAGGTTTAAAAAACAACAACAACAAACAAACAATCATTAGAGTTATCATCTTAGATTTTACATGGTTCTCCTTTTTCCCCCACACCCAATGAATTAAACTTCCTACTCTACCGAGGCAGTATATAATTTTAAGTATAAATGAATTAAAGGTCCAGAAGAAAAATGGAGAAAACAGGGAAAAAAGATTTACAAACAAAGAAGTTGGCTTGTGCACTCCTATAGCACATCACATCTCCTCACACTGTGATGTTGAATTATATGTTCAATAGATGATTTAGTGATCATTGGTTAGACAGGCAAAGATTAATTATAGCCAAATATTCTAAAGCTGCAAACCAATATAATTTATATATATATATATATATATATATACTAGCAGCATATACCTGGCATTGCCCAGCCAATATAGGCTAAAATTCAATAGTT
Organism: Lycopodina hypogea; assembly: GCA_963969325.1. Classification (NCBI taxonomy): domain Eukaryota; kingdom Metazoa; phylum Porifera; class Demospongiae; order Poecilosclerida; family Cladorhizidae; genus Lycopodina; species Lycopodina hypogea. Next base: position 640,336 of record OZ017792.1, on the reverse strand, counting down.
GAACATATCTTGCCAGTAAGAAAGGTGATGGTGGAGAAGATGTATTATTAAGAGAGAAGTGGCCAAAGTATCATTTTTGGCTTTTTCTCATTACCATGGTAACCATTTTGTGAAATTTTTAGCCCATGTTTTAAGTTGGGTCAAAACCTATCATCATGCTGAGTTTCAGAGAAATCCACCTACCGGTTTGGCTGGAATGATGGTACAAACATATAGACAGACAGACAGACAGACAGAGAGACAGACAAACAGACAGACAGACAGACAGACAGACAGACAGACAGACAGACAGACAGACAGACAGACAGACAGACAGACAGACAGACAGACAGACAGACAGACAGACAAATTCTGTATTTTCCTAGACATGCCACCTGGCTTGAAACCATCTCAGGGTAGGTCTCCTCCATCCCTAAAAGTTTGGTCAAAATCTAACAGAGGGATTTTGAGAAAAGGATGAACATAATTACATAGTGGGTTACACAGTTACATAGGTCTTCTAATATATATATATATATATATATATATATATATATATATATATATATATGCACACACACACTATGTGAGTACTCCCTGACTCCTGTCCCCTGTTACTCAGGCAACCAGGGCAGCAACATGATCCCTGACAAGCAAGTTAGGTCTCACTATCCACAAAGTGAGTTCTCAACAAAGGTAAGTATCATGAACTGATCCAGTGAATTGCTGGTATCAAGCAATAGCTTCTTTGACAATACTTGGGAAAAAAAAAACCAAAAAACTATGCACAATGATACAATCTTTGGTATTAGTGAAGAACTTAATTATATTCAGCTATCTCTGTCTTTTATATCTTATATATAGTTTGTGGTTACTTCCTGGGCCTCTGCTGGGGGGGGGGGGGCGCGTCATAATAATCCTTATCTAGCATCTCTTGGTTACCCACATTTGTATTAGTTTGGGATTGGTCCTCCTCCTGTGGCTCTGACAACATATATATATATATATATATATATGTATGTATGTATGTATGCACATATGTATATATATATATATGTATATACATATGTAAGTTTAATGGTCCCCTGTATTAGTTTTGTTTTTAATAATAATAAATCTTTCTGAAAAAAGGACTCCTTTATGGAGTAGGCATTGCTACTTAGCCAGCTCCAATAATGAATTTGTAAACCTGGCCAAGGTTGGTAAAAAACAACCTTGAAAAACAATAAATAATGACTACATAATAAATTTTTTAAATTTTTATTACTTCCCCTAGATTGCTTACTTCTCTCTCTCTTTTGATCAATTATTAGTGTCCATTATAACTATGGTACACCTGTCCTGCCACTAATTATTCCTCCATTTTTCTTTAACAATATTATATTTAACAAATGCTCTTGTTTATGCAGGGAAATCATGTGATCCAGCTTCAAACTGATCCTGTTTCAGGTGCTCCAAACTCTTGGCTGTGTGAATATTTTAACATAACATTCTATTGATGCCTTTTTGTGTGGGCTTATATTTCTATTTGAATTATGAACTCAATTTTGTAGCTGATTCTATTCTATACTATAAAGTAAAAATAGTCTGACTGTCCATCTGTCAATGTTTAGTCTGTGTATCATCCATTCACCAAACATTTGAAGTTAGATCCAAAAACCTATACATATCTAAAATCTGTGTCACCAGGGAAAGAGCATGAGCATATCTATATGACCACACACTTTTGTATTAAAAATGCCAAAAGTAGTACCTTTGCAATAAAAAAAAAAAAAGGGGCTACAGGCCTAAAACTTTGGCATGAAGACACAATCTGACCCCTTGAATAACACAGGGGGGGGGGGGGGCCCCATCTGGTCACACCTTTCCGTCTTTTATGTAAGGCTAAAAATGTCAAAATGGAAAACTAAAATCAAAAAAAAAAGTAATCACATGTTCACATTTTTAAAAAAGCCTCCAACATATGTCTTCAAAGTAGACACCTTCTGATTACAGCCCTTCAAATATGGCTGGGTTTTTTGCTGGTACCTACAAATGTTAAATCTTGTCTGTCTGTCTGCGAACTCCTCCCAAAATTTTTGGTCAGAATACCTCCAGATTTTATAGGCAGTATGTGGGCATCCCAACTTATTTTTATCAGAGAAAACTTTTTTTCTGAAAGTGGCACCCTGGGTTGGGAAAATTAAATTCAAATTTTTGTACCAAAAAGCCTCTAAAAAAATGTATAAGTGGTTAAGGCAAATGTCAATAATGCAGTAACTCCCTGGTTCAAATCTATGTCTGTGTTCTTTCTCTTCTTCTCCTTCCCTTACCCCTGTATATTTTCCCTTCCTTTTTTTTTCCTCTATCTTCACTTTTTTTTTCTTTCCTCCCCTTTTCCCTAATTTTTTTCACCTTCCTTTCCTTCTCTATTCCCTATTTTACTTCTTTCAATTTTCTTTACCCTACCTTTTCATTCCTCCTTTTTCTTTAGCCTTTCCCCTATTTTTTTTTTCCCTCTAATGTTTCCTAACTTTTTTTATTCCTTTTTTACCTTTCTCCATTTCTTCCTTTTTCCCTTTATTCCTTTCCTTGTTTTATTCTCTTTTTCCCCCTTCCTACTCTATTCTTTCCCCCTTTTCCCTTCATTTCTTCACCCCCCCTTTTTCTTTCATTCCTTTCTTCTTTCCACCCTTCAGTTTCCCTCCCTTCTTTCTACTTCTCCCCATTTCTTCCCTTCCTTCTTTTCCTCTTATCCTTCATCCCTGTTTTCTTTCTTTATTTTTACTTTCAACCAATACTTTCCTTTCATCTTTTCCTTTTTCCTTTCTTTTATACTCTCCTATCCCCATCTTTTTCTCCTACTTCTTTTCTTTTTTCAAATACCAGATGGAAAATAAAATTTCTGGGAGGACCCTTAATTTTTTTTACTCCTTCCCTTTTCTTTTTTCTCTCCCACCCCCTCACCCACTTTTTCTCCATATTTTTTCATCTTTTCCTTTTCTAATACTTAATAAAAGAGACTTAGAGAGTGTGTAGACTCTTTTTAATCTCTAAAGAGTGCCTTTTTATTCTATTTTTTCTTCTTCATGTCAATGATCGTAATATGTTGTGTAACTAATTAGTGTCCACTAATTGCATCATGTTTGTTTGATTATAAAGATTAGTGGTATTGTTTTTATTGTTTGTGTGACTATCTAGCTATATGCAAGTATTCTGTACTGTTGTCATATCACAAGGTTTATTATCATTAGTGGGCCAGTGACTGGTTGCCAGTTCTGAATCCCAATAGTTCAGAACATTACCTCCAAAAGAAGTTACCTTTCAACTGCAAACCTGTCAACTGAAAATCTATCAACTGAAAACCTATTAACTAAAACCCTATTGTCTGATATCTTTAAATGAAAACCTATAATATGGAAACCTGCTAGGTAAAAACAAGTAAGACGAAAGTCTGTTAACAGAAAACCAGTGAAAAATGTAAAACTCTCAACCATCAAATCAATTGGAACTACTAATCTGGGCTGCACACCAAATTATAGCCAATCGTACCTAACCACAGTAGCTACACTTTTACAGTGTGATGCATCCTTCCCATTAAAGAGTGCTACCTTAATACAGTAAAGGTGCTTATGCTGTATAAGAGTACAGTGACTTAAATCACTCACATGGCAAAATTCAGAATCCTAGATTTTCATCTGTCTGATGTATAAAATCTTGGTCAAAATGGGTATACCTGCTAGTATAAATCAATGACTGTAAAATCTATTTCATCTATTAAAAATGCTATTGTTATGAGTAAATAACAGAATAGAATATTTCATTTTTCAATTCTCCAAAGGAACTCCTTGAACCCCTCATCACCCCCACACTGAAAGAAAATAGGACCAAAAATATCAAGTCATAAAGTCTGGAGGCAGTGATTTAGGGATTTAGAATTAGGCACATAATAATCAAAGATTCATGCCACAATTCAAATTTTCTTGGGTAGGTATATTCTTGGGGGACACCTAAATATTATTTTTCGATTTATTTTTAAATGACTTTCATTAGTATATAATTCGATGATGGAGGAGTATCCAACAAAACCAAAATTACTATTTGCTCATCGATACAAAATTATTATCTCCGTATCACACTAAACTTTATTGTTAATTTTTTTTACTTACACGTGAACAAGAATAGATCAGGTTGGTAGACGGGCTATGGAGAGGTAATAGATGTTGGGTTGGTTGCAAATTTCTGACCTGAAAATAGGGAGGTCGAGCTTTGGTCTTCAATACAATATATAATTTTTTTCCTGTCTCTTCTCTTCACAGGTATAATACGTTATCGGCTGGACATGCTATTTATATGTGGCAATGTGCTTTGAGGATTTTACTCGGCATTAATAAAAGTCTCTGATCAATGTCAATATTAATAGAATCTACCGTATGGCATCGTTGTTCAAAAATTAACTTTAAATATTTTGTAGTTGTGCTATGACAATATGTATATATACTATGTAGATATTGTGGTTAAGATAATTCCTGTATGCTTTATATATTGTAGTGGCTGTGATGATTGAGTCAGTCTGTTTTGTCAAGTCATTAGCTATTAATTGTTATCACTCAGGCCATAAATTGTTATCACTCTGGTGTCAAAAAATGAGATGGTTACAATCCACCTTGAACCACAAAAGCATTTTAATTTGAAGTCCCAGATGTATGGCCTAAGTGGAAGAGAAGGTTTGAAGTAGTTTGTGCAGCTTCAGGCCTAGGTGCCACAAATTTAGATCAGCTAATAAACACTCTTCTATATTGTTTGGGTGAGGAGACAGATACTGTCCTGCTATGTACTAATATCACAGAAAAAGAGAGAGGAGTGTATGAGACAGTCATGCAAAAAATTAGATGCATTTTTTCAACTTCACAGAAATGTTACCTTTGAGAGAGCAAGGTTAAACGGAGAAAACTAGCAGGAAGGAAAATCTTCAGAACAATATATTTTAGAATTTTACCACTTATTGAACGATTGTAATTATGGTTATCTGAAAGATGAATTGCTGAGAGAAAAGTTGATTGTGCGAATCAGGGATAAAGAATTTTCTAAGAAGCTACAATTGGACCCAGACTTCACTCTGGAGAAGACAAAGAAGACCATTAGTCAAAAAGAAGCTGTTAAGAACAACACTTTGCATCCTGCAAGGAAATTATACTAAGGATCCTTCTGTAGAATAAATTGGATATGGAAAATGGCACATGAACCCCCCCAGACCAGAGATCAGACCACAGAGGGACACTAGTAACATGTACTTAACTAGGGCAGATAACTCACTATGTACAAGGTATTGCTGCTCCAAACACTATGAAGGGGAAATGAACCCAGCATCAAGTGCAAGATGCTATAGATGTGATAAAAGGGATCATTATATGCACTGCTTTTCAGGGAAAACCTCTGCAGATGCTAATCAAGTAAGTCTTGATTCTGCATTCTTAGACACTGTGGGAACATTTATAGACTATCAATCCATCAACTAGAAGAATTGTAACATTGTCACAAACAGGAACAACAATTAATTTTCCTACTAGACTTTAATGGGGAGATATGGCATGAAAATATGTATAAAAAAACTATGTAGACTAGTTAAGGATAGTTCCTGTTTGCTTGATATATATTGTAGTTGCTGTTAGGATTGACTCAGTAGGTCCTTTCTACTAATTGGTTATAGACTGCTATCACTGTTGTTGTACTGGTATCTATTTAGCAACTGTTACAATGATTACAGAGAGGATAGGGATCTGATAAGCAGCAGTTTATATGCACCACTTAAAATAATTTTAATACTGATTGTCCATGAGGTAAGTGTTATTGCTGCAGTCACTTCTCCCTTGCAGTATTGGGGTCATTTTAGCTTCTCGTTGACACCACACACTAGCCATTATGACTAAAGTTCCATTCTGGTGTTGGCATGGAATAGATGGTGGTAGCTCTACATTCACTCTTGTGCACATATACATATCAGTATTTTGGAATACGTTCTTCCAAATTCAATCACCCTAACTGAGAGAGTATAAATCTAGGGATTGAAATTCTACTGTGATTGCTAAACAAATGAAAAAAAAAATTCTTTATATGATATAATTATATTATCCGATTTAGAAATATTTCTACATGATATTAAACTAGATGAAGTTTATTATGTAATGTCTCACCAAGGGCTGATATTTACTAGTAATGTTGTATTGATGTTGGTACAGGTGTTTCCTAATAGGTGAAAATGCATTCTCTCCATTTTTATTATGTGCAATATTATATCAAGTCATCATAAAGTAAGACGGCATAACAGTTGTATCCAATCACAAATTATTATATTACAGTAAAAATATTATTTCCATTCTCTTTAAGCAGTATACGATTAAGTTGCATTGAATGCATTGTTGCACACTTTCATCTACTGCTCCTTGTCTTTTTCATCCACCAAATGGGGGGCCATGGTGCAACTTCGGGTGTAGGTGGTGGGAAAAGATTCAATGATATCATGGGGTTTTAGCATGGTGTCCTTCTTAATGAATCCCAAAGGTTGTTCATTGGTTGAAAATGGTGATGCATCTGCTTTATAAAATGGTATATAGTGTATTGATTTACTGTCAGAACTTTCCCCTAAAATAGTATAAGCCTCAATAATTTTCAAAGCAGTTGGCTGCTCCTAAAATATATATAAAAGTATAGATATAAAATTAGGTATAATAGGAGTTGATATAAACCAAACAATTTGTGCCCACACAGCCACGATAGTATGTAAATATATCAAATATCAATAGTAACTACTAAAAGTTAATCCATATATGTTACTAAACATGATTGCCATTAAAATATACTAAACCTGTATACAAAAATTATCATTATATGCACAGAACCCTAGTTACCAAATGTACCTAGTTACCAATGTAATATGAAGCTATACCTTCTCTCACCATCTGAATTCTTCTCTCCAGTGTTGCATCCTGCTTTCTTTTCATTAGAGTGAAATTCGTCCACAATTTTCGGAATGTCAGCAGTGAAAGGACATGCTGTTCCTTGATGACAATAAAAACATTTCCAATATGCATCATTCTGCAATTCACTGTTGGTTATAGGAGGATTGTGGCACTCGCGGTGATACCCTAAGCAATAAATATTGAACAGTTCACATGGTAATATGATTTAGTAATACCTAATATAGTGACACTAGCAGATATACCCAATGTTGTCCAAGATATAATGACATGCCAACAGGAAGAAGTTGGGCCTACTGTTACCGAGCTCATTTCTCAACTAAAATTAGGTTGTGTTGCATGTTCCTAGTTCTATAGGTTAATGAATTTTGCCATCCACAAATATCATAAATAAATTGTACCCTTATATATATGTGTGTATATATATATATACACACACTTAAGTTTCTTGATTTTGTTATGTCATTCATTGTGTGATTGTTTAATGAGTATCAACAAAAAGTTTGGCTATATTAATTATTTTTTGTTGGATGGCAGTAGTATCTGAGTGCTACAAATTTAACACCAACTCTACCATCCATCCAAATTGTAAAATACAGTGGAATATTGATGTCTTTATTTAAAAAATTTCCCATCATATCAATCACTTATGAATACATGGTAAAGTTGATCATAAATGCTTAATTTACCATTTTCCCCACGATAATAGAAGATATTAACCATTGCAATAATTACTGTTATCAAAAGTTTAATATTTTGTAGGACTGTCTAATTTACTGAATGAAAAAGGAATAGATATAACAGCTATTCTCTCAGCACTGAGTATAAATAACACCAAAGTCCATGATAAGTGATCATATACAGAGTATATAATCAATGCTGTGAAATAATTCAGTGTGATAGAATAAAATGAGTTACATACATCACATTATGCTTATTTTGTTAATACCAATGATTAATAAGAGAAAGGGGATAAAATAATTGACCATTTCAAATTGAAGGTAGGAAATATATGCAACCTACCACATACTTAAGAGTATATGCAACACCATGTACTGCAAAGTAAATTACATATAAATTTACAACTTTTCCATTGTAAAGATGTCATAGAAAAGAAGGAAAAATATATTAATAAAATTAACAGCACCTAATTATTGGCAACTGAACTGAATGTCAGTCAAACAGATGTTGACAGCATGCAAGGAAGGTATACTAAATTAGCTATCTTACTAGGTTTTTTTTTTCTTTTCTCAAAATAAAGAATATGTGATCTAACATCACTTTTCATTTTAATGATATGATACTAAATATCTTAGCTAAGACTGAACAAGAGATTAAGATGAAAGCCAACAGGAAGAAAACCATTGCATGTACATTGGTACTATTCTCTTACCATTCTAGAATTGGTGTTACCTATTGCTGCACAACTTTGCTTCAATCAAATGATATTATGAGTTTGCAATAATTTCAAAATACTGAGAGGATGATATGGTAGGACCAGTTGGTCCTATGCTTTGTATTGTATAGAAGTGGTCACCAATTTGGGGAGTCATAAATATCAATGAGAGAAGTATATTGCTTAATCAAAACATAGCAGTATGAATATTCATAATTCTGACTTACCTAGTCCGCAATCCATGCACATTTCAATTCTATTTGGATACTCAGAATAATTCCCCTTGCATCGAATGCACCTCACTTCAACACCAACTTCATCAACTGCAAATTTGTACAATTGAAAACAGCATCATTAACAAATTAGTAAGTAAACCATTGACTTGGTTGTAAGATCTATAATCTAAAGAAGAAGTAAATAATTTTCTTATTAATTATTCATGAGAATATGGTTTTCTGTTAGGTTGATTTTATAGATGCACAACATCTGTAGAAGCTGTGTTTCAGAGAAACTTGGATGATCCATCGTCGAGTTATGGTGAATTTGATAAAGATGTGCTATGGAGACCATGTCAATTTTTCAAAGTAAAAAAAGATTTCCTGTTAATGTAGATTTTGGGTCTAGAAACACTTGAATCTTTGTGAAAATTTTAAGAAATATACACAAACATACATCATTCTGTAGCTCTTCTAATATATTATCATTAACTGCTGGGTAATGGACTTTTTTTGGCTTACTTATTGGAAAAATTTAATTCCTTTTCCCTCCAACAGGGGGCATATTTCAGAAATTAAATGTTTTTTTTTTAAATGATGAACCGAAATATAATATCAGTTAAGTTTTATTACTATCCATTTATTTGTTTGGCTGAATGGATATTAATGTATGTAAATCCTGCTTCTACCCCATAAATAGGCCTTGATGGATTATGAAGGCAATTTTAATGAACATAGTGCCTCTAAGAAGTGAAAATGATGCTGGGAAAATAAGTTATATTTCAGGAAAAATAGGTAAACTATAAAGAAAAATAGGTTGACCTTTAGAAACGAGAGGTCTCGCATTAAAACTGTGGCGTTTAATGACTATAATATTCTATACAAAAAGTATTGTGTAGGTTCATCAGTCCCTAATGCTGAATGTATTAACAAATCAAAAGGGTACTTCCTGAGTTCAAAGGTAGATAAAATTTGTCACGAGGATGTGTAGTGGCAAGGTTAGAATTTTGCTAAAGATAATGTCAACAGAGATAATTAGCATTAAGTGTAATTTGATGACTGGCTAGTCCTATATAAAAAAAAGAATGTGTATGTCGTCCTTCTGTAATGAAAAATGTGTTCTCAAATTGAAAGGGTGCTTCCTAGGGTTGAAGGAAGATGAAATTTGGTATCAAGATAAGTGTAATGGCAATGTTAATGGCCACTGCCTTAAAATTTCACAAAAAAATATTTAAACAGAGATAACTAGTATTTGGTGTAATTTTGACCAATTTTTGGTCAGGGATGAACTCACTACACCCATTTAATCTCCTCTTTTTCGAGTCTGGAGGCCCCACATTCCCATCCTGGGGTTTTAATACTGCTCATCTTGCATTCCTGGCCAAGCTGTGTATGCAAGCATTGTTTTAGGTATCTATGATCTATGGTTTGGCAGTGCATTTGCCAGTTAAATATATACAATTTGTAGATTGAGCAAAGTGGGGTCATGCAGCTTTTACACTTTGTCTGCTTCTTAAATTTTATTCTTCGACACTTCAGAACAGATGTCAGGTGTAATTCTAAAATTAATTTTGCTGTTTACAGTATAATATTTTGAAAAATGAGAAAACTACAACAACATATGAATAAAATTAAAAAGAAAAAATTCAGGTGGAGTAGATTCAGCCTTAGCTTTTGGATAGCAGTTGAGGTTATCTGCTCCAAAATGTATCCATTTCCCTCTCTCTCTATCTCTTCCTTTCCTCCCCTTCCTCCCCATTCATATAGACACTAAACACAGTGGTGTGACTGCTGTAACTTTTTGGTACTAAAAATTATTTCTAAAAGTTGAGAACCATGTAAATTAAAGAGTACTGCTTAAGATAGTATGTAGATGAAAATTAGTGTGAGGATAGGTGTAGTGATAACTTTAATTCCCATTCAATTTTAATTTTAGTAAAGATAATTTTAACAGGGATTACTAGCATTCTGTGTTACTCTAACTATTTTTTGTGGTCAGGAATAGATTCACATCATCCATTTAATCTTCCTTTTTTTAAAAATTTTTTTAGTGTCCTGAGGCCTTCAGAATCAATCTATTGGATTTTAACGTTGGTAAGTTACTCCGCTGGTCAAGTTGTTCATGTAAGCCAAGTTGTCTCTAGATCTAAGTGTTTAGCAGTACAGCCAAGTTGACACTACAGTGATGAGTGAAACAAGTCCACTGGCTAATACAGTGAAATACTTAGTTGTAATTAATTAGTTGTAACAATGAACCTAGGTGTTTCCAAACAGTAAATAATTAGTAAAAAAAATCCATTCATGAGCTAAACTTGTCAATGGATCCACTCCCTCCCATCATTTAAAGTGTTCCTAGATCTGTGTGCCATAGGTAGCATATGGGTTGACCATCAAGAGAAGAAAAAGAAATTACCTATTACATAAGATATCAGAGTAAATGATTGTGTAAGAGTATCAACTCATCTACACCAATCAAATCCAACTTTAAAAAAATTGTGACATACTTAGCCAAAATCACAATTAAATATAATTTTATTTGTTAAAATGCTTCAAATCTTAAATAGCGTATCCCTTTTTATTTTATAAAAGTTGTGTTTATCAGTGAGTATAATGAAACAAAATATGCATATTGATAAGAAAATTAGGTATAATAAAAAGAAAACATAGATGCATATTAGGAGCATAAAATGAAAAAGAAATAAGCAGAAATTTGAGAATAATCCATCAAGGCTTACCCATAGATAATATATAATTTTAGTGAAATGGTTATACCAATGATATCACACTACTATGAACAGTTTCATTATCATCTATGTCAGTGAAGTCACATTGAAGCAGTTCATAACTCTTAATGTCATATGAATAACTATTTCTCCAATATGATATATGGTTGATGTGGTGGGACAAGGATTGAGAGAAAGGGCCATAGGTAAATATTAACTGAAAGCAACTGTGAGGGAGATGGTGTAGGAGCATGGAAGAATATTTATCCATTAATAGGAAGAGTGGACAAAAAATTTTTTGTTTAAACTTTCATGAAAAATGGAAAAGTAACTGGGATGGATCCCAATTGCTCTTGTGATATAGTCATTTTAAGATGTGATTCGAAATTGTTTTTAGTATTGGGTAATGATTACAGGATATATAATGAATGAAAACATTAATTGAATATTAACCTACAAACAGGGAATAAGGTACAGATGGAAAGGCAATTGAACAATAGATAAAAACTTTATCAGTTCTATGACCAGCTGAAGAGGAGACTACACAAAACTCCTAGGATATTTCTTTTTTACACTCAATCAATCTATTTTGGCTTATAAATATTTGGTCAAATCCACATGGATAAAATTTAATTCAAGCTACACGTTCCATCCGTGCATACATCTGTTCTAAGGTCTAAGGTTTCATGGAAAGATTTTTGCTACCCTGACTTCATGGATAATTTTTCCTGCCTCCCTATATACTTTTTATCGTTGCAAGGCTTCTTCTCTGCCACAGATTCTATTGCTGCTCTCTAATCTCCACTATAGTAAATTATTTGTTCTAACACTTTTCTCATTGTTGGCATTTTAGGGATTAGGTAAGGGTTATCCATGAAAGACCTATATTCTGCAGGATAGCTTAGCCCATGATGCTGCACTATTTCAAGCTCTAGATATCTTTAATCAGACCCTAACCTCCTCTGAAACTGCTTTGTAAAGTTCTGATACTCAGACAGCAGTACACTGAGAGAATCCTCCAAAAAAATTTTTTTGGGGGGGAGGTGAGGTTTAATGGGAATAGTCATGACTAATGAATGGATGGACAAAGGGACAAGCACACTAATGTGTAAGAGATGAACCGCATAAATCCTCAGGCAATAGCGTTAGAGTAGGAGGTCACAGTAGGACAACAAGCAAAAGTATGTAAACTTACCACCCTGGATATCACTGAAGTTGGCTTCTTCACTTTTCTTGTCCATGAACTTAACCAGGCATTTTCGACTGCTCCAATTTAAATTCACTATCTTAGCGAAGTATAGCATTCCATCGCACCACCTCACTATAACGACGTCCCCCACCCCGAAAGTAAAGGTTTGGGGTTCCACCCGGTGATCTTGAGAAGACTTCGTAGCCATGCTATCTTCCCTCTTCTTTATAATATCTGGAGGAAAAGTTGATCACGTGGAGGGGTGTGGTACATCCGGTAATGCGTAATACGTAAACATGGGGGGTGGAGATTCATGACATAACGCATTACCGTGGTTAAAAAAAAAGTTCATTAGTGCGGTAGCCACGTTTGCTAGAAGAGGAGCGTGGGTTCTAAACTGTCACTTCAGCTAACTTGAGTAAGAAATGATTGCAAATGGTTCAATTCCAGCAGCTACAAGTACAATTTTACAGCAATTTTTTTGGTTCTACTTCCTAAATGACCAAGATGCATATAACCAGCAGAAGATCCTCCAATTACAGCCAAAAGGTGTACCTTCAACTAAGAGTCAGGTAATAAATTACAAGAATGCAAGTTCTCCTATTAACTATGAAAAAGGGCTTGCATGTTCTAATCCCACTACAGTATACAAACCAAGTCTACCTCAGTGATTATAGTATCCAACCTGGGCCACATTGAAGACATAAAAAAAGGTCCTTTATAACCTTCTACACTATAGAAACCAAAAAATGATAGGAAAAATAGACATATGCAGGATTCAGTTTAATTACCTTGTGTAAAAATTGAAATTATATGATGCAATAGGTGTACATTAAAGGTGGAGGAAAGATCATTTATTGCATTTATCTATTTCATGGAAATATCATGTAGAGAATAGGGTGGAATTCCAGTTACCTGGAATTAATGCAATAAAAGTACCTATAATGGGATTTATTATAATTCATATTTCAGGCATTCCTATAACATTTTGACATATAGGGTATATTGCACAGATGAAACATTATCCATAGAGATTCTGAACATGTCCTACAATGGGAGATATTGACTTTTATGTCCATGAGAAGCTTCAGATGTGTTAGAAGTGGATTCAGTATTCATATCTACGCAATTGAACTATCACTGGTAAAAAATACTGCTCTAAACTACTTTAAGTGCCTTAAAAAGAAACTATAGCATTAGCATATACTAGTTTAAAGCTGATTTATTACTTATATCTTGCATATAACATGGAATAAGGAAAGATTAGTTACATATTTGATGACAATACCATTCAGCAATGAGGTATATGTCAAAATTAGTTAGATATTATTGTTCTACCATTATTCAGAATAAGATGAATCAAATTCAATTTAACGTGACCACTAATTATCATGATTGCATATCTATGTCAGAATAGCAGCATGAAATAGTTTTACTGTAGAGACAACATATTTTTCCTTGTATCATTTAAAAATTTTTTTTAGTGATTCTATTCAAGATAATCTCCAACTTGTGTGGTGCTGAATTAATATCATTATAAGTGTTAAATGGTTTTAATTTCATGGCCTCCTTTTATTTTACCATCTCTGTATGCCTCTTAAACAGTCAAAAAATAGAAATTATAAGGAATTGTCTATAGTAAAAGATTTTAATGAATAATTTCTATTTAATTCTTAAAGAAAGCATTAGTTTACAAGGTCTTATATATCAATATACCAGCCATAATGAAAATAAATGCAATACATATTACTAGAGTGTATGACCTAATCACTCTAACAGAATATGCCTATTGCACTCAATCTATAGAATTGTCATGGTTCTTAAAAAAGACCCTGTTTAAAGCTCTGGAAGGTTCTTTTTTGTAAAGTTAAGAACCCTACATTTTAACACAATCAAAGCATGCTGAATTAAAGTAGACCTGGCCCCAAACTTAATTAAAATTTCCTGATCATCTAATTAGCGCAAACAAATGGCAGTCAAAAAATTTTTTCCCTCTAAATTTCTTGGTACAGGCACTTTTACAAGAACAAATTACTGTCATCATAAATGTTTTTCATGAATGCCTAACATGTTTTTGCCAATTACATTGTATTCATGCTAGAATATCATCATTGCTCTTTTGCTGGTATGCACACAAATATGTGCATCGTAATCTTAATTTCTGGCATTTGCAGCATAGAATCGTACATTTTTTCTGACTTACTGGCTATCATATCAAGGAAGCTATCTGGAATTGTGTTTAATGACATCAATATGGGCTGCAATCCTGATTCCACAAGTCTCCATCCCATTTTAGAGGGTGCAGGGGTGAAGGGTTACCTTTGCTAAAGAGCTTAGACAGATCTTTCTATTCTCCCTTCTGTTAATTGTAGATACTGCTATCAAAATAATGCTCCTATAACTATTCCCTCACTACTATCCACCAGAGAAATTGAAATAATTGAATCTTAGCTCACAGAGGATATAATCAATGATAAAGACAATACAAACTAAACTGAAAAAGAGGACTTATATATCCTCCCAGACAGAAAGCATGACATCCTATATCTATAATAAGCATACATGAGTTCAAATACACGACAGACTTGTATATGAATATATTAGATTTAATGATTCCATCAGCATATAATTAACATGACAGGTGTGTTCTGGTTAGTCAGGTCATGTTAACAGACCCACACATAGACATCAACATATAAATGACAATCAATGGGAGGTGAATTGTAGTTTATAATATATGTTGAGGGACTGTTAACATCATAGTGAGCGACCCTAAGCAGATGGAAGCTGAGGTATGAGGATGTGGGAATTTTTCCATATTCCACTTCTTAATGTACTCTCCTCAAAATGAAATGGAGAGCATCATGATTGTGGCTATGGATTCTGTTTTCCCTATCTTGGAGAACATTAAATATCATGCTGCATCAACAGAGGCAGTTCTGTGCCAGATTGTATAATTTGTAGATAAGTATTTCTGAAAAATTGATTGTTTCCTTTTTGAATTCACCAGTGCCCTAGTTATAAGCAATTCATGGTGTAATCTAAGACATTCATTGATGCTTACTTGGTGTGATTCATGATGTAAGAAGTGGTATTACATGAATTCATGCAGAGAACTAATTGTATCCTGGAGTTTCTATAATGTTTCAATGGATTTCCAGAATTACATGGATAAATGAAAGGAAAATATTATCTTGGGGCTCATAGTTAGAAAGGGTTAACTTTTCCTTACTTTTCATCTAAAAACATGCTGTTGGCTGATACTTCATGGAAATTAATATAGTTTTTCATTCTGCTATAAGCCTGCCAAGAGGTAGAAAGAAATTGAAAATGCCTCAAAGTAATGACATACTAACACAAATGTCCAATTCAATGATCAATCCTCTAACTATGCTTACATGAGTGTATGTGCAGATATATTTCATCCTACTCAGGCCAGTAATCTACACGTAAATAGAAGCTCAATAAGTAATAAATCAACTTGAGCTATAATCCATGAATAGCAATGTAATCAGATCTTAATTAAAAGGTAATATAGAAGGTATCTAAGTATATATATCAGTATGTTCTTTATAGAACCAACTAATTTCATAGTAATTTTTTTTTAATACAAAAGGAGGAAAACAATGCAGGAAAAGTGTTGGGGGAGGGTAGGGAATGAGAAATGAGGTAACCATGGATGAAAGAAAGGAAAGATGGAAGCAAAATAAGGAAGCAAAATAAAAAAAGGGGGAAAAAGAAAAGAAAACCAAGTCCAGGTTTGAAACCACCAGGCCATGATCCTTTTACTCTTTTTAGGTAGATTTTGAATTATTTCTTTTCTCAACCAGGGTAATTTTTTTCTATTTGTGTAAGTAACCTTAGCTTATCTATTTCAAACAGATACCAGCCTTTTCACATTTATACTTATGTGTGTGTGTATATATATATACTAGTAGCATATACCCCGCCATATCAACATGAAACATTTACAGAGCAGTGAAATAACAAGAAAAAGAGAAGGATAAATGGAAATGAGGAAGTGAAAAAAGGGGTAAGATGAAAAGAATGACAAAATATATAGGTAGGAAAGGAAAAAAAAAAGGAAAAATAGGGGGTGTGGGGTAGGTGAAAAAGTAAACAATTGGAGTGGAAAAAAACACACAATCAAAGTGGGAAAAAGAAGGAAGGGCAAAAAGAGAATAAAAAAAAGATAAAAACGAAAAGAAAAAAGGAGCACCGTTCTGGATGATTTCAAAATTGATAGTTGATATCAATTAGAAATATTGAATAGCAATTCAGTTGTTATTATATTTGCCCAAAAACAGAGTAGTATCAATAGATTCTATTACTGGAGTGCCTGCTGGTGTACAACATCAACTTTTCTTCTCTTTCCAGATTCAATATGCAAGGATAATCAGAGTTTCTGACTCTGGTAGACTGCACATAAAAAATTCAGGATATCCAAAATTTAAGGAGTATGAATTGGAAAGGTACATCACTTGGAATCATGGGAATTCTGGGTTTGAAGACCTCTTTTCCCTTGTCTTTTCCTGTCATGAGAGTGGCTTGAAAAATTTTCAATTATTATATTGTTGACAGCAAATCTGCTACCTTTGCAGACCTTCAGTGGCTTCAAGTTTCAGGCAGCAGTAAGATAGACAGACAGACAAACAGGCAGATAGAGATAATAGAAATGCATTCAGATAAACATAGAGATGGAGTGATAGATGGATAGACAGGCAGAGAGCAAGCAGATTGAGAGACAGACAGACTATTCCCACTTTATAGTATAGTGGGAGGAAGTGTGAAATCTGGCAATTGTTTGATAATTGATTTATACATTTAGCACTTTTTTTATTACTTTTTAGAACACCCTTTGATCCCATAATCTGGCAACATTCTATTGCCTTTCTTCCTATATACAAACACTTGAGGGTATGACTCTTACATACAACAGTATGCCTGGTCTGGAACAAACTCTGAACTCCATTTCTTATACTTCTACCTTCATTCAATTAAAAGAAGCTCATAAATATGCATGCAACCTGATGAATAAATACAGTAGTGGAACATTAACTTAACAGTACAAATGAGGTAAAGTTAAAAAAGAAATTTAAACAATTGATAAAGAGTTTGTTGGATCTGATACTAACCAGTTAAAAAGGAGACTGCTTACAACTTTTAGAGTATTATTTTAGCTGTCACATATGGGTGTAGGAACACTTGAAATGGTGGTGAGGGGGTGACAGATGTATTCATGCATTTACATCAAGGATACATTTTTGACTTATTTTTGATACAAACTCCACAGGGGCTCACATGGTCTAAAAGTTACTTCATTGTCATTGTTCTTGTGACACTTTCTAAGACACACAAAAAATTGAAAATTTATAAAACCTAAGAATTATATTTTTTACATATTTAAAAAATAATCATGTGCACAAATGAGCAAAAGTTTTAACGCTAATAATGAATCACCAACATATATCTCATAGGCTATAGGCATTGTACACTTCGACATGCATGTCATATATCCATCATACACAGTAAGTAGGATATTCTTGATAAATTCTAAGCCTGTTAGTTGTATGGAAACCCGAAGGTTAGTTGTAATCTTACCACAATTTTAATTTCATTATAAGTGTTCTAAACAATTATTTCCCTTGGTCTAGAATACCCATTTTATTATATACTAGCCGAGATTTGCTGGCCTTTGGGGTGGCTACCTCGTCTAATATAGTCACACAATTTTCATTTATGTTATAGACTGCTGTTTGGAGCAATCTGTTGATTAGCACTATTAATGGTGACTATAGCAGTTAGTTTCATTCATGGTTACACATGTTGTTATTGATTTAATTATTTTGTACTCACTTGTCACTAAGGTTAGGGACTTAAGACCTGGATCCATGCTGCTATGAACATCTTCAAAAGACTCGGAACAGTATTTATGGGGAAGCCTTTGAACTGATTATTATTTCTTTTGATGCAATTGTACTGGCACTAAATAGTGAATAACTTTGTGGCAAAATTTTGTAACATATTTTTCTTGATGGTATGTGTTGAAAATAAGGAATATAAAGTATAGAATTTCATAAGCATAGTATACTTGTTAAAATGTTGTATAAGTGATATACAAAATATCTGTACAAAGGGTATGTGTCTGATAATAGATTCTTCCCAGGTGATTTTCATGATGATATAATGGTGGATAAACTCTGTGTCTTTGTGTAATTGATGGGTACAGATAGGGCCCAATATTTGGCAAAGCTGCCTGCTCCATAGTAGTTTCCCTGTTGCTGATATGTCCATAAATGTCGGGGTTCTCTTGCATGATGGAGGCGTACCTGCCTCTGCACAGGAGTCTCAGCCTCTGTCCTTGCTGCTGACCTTGTGCATTCACCCTGACGGCTAGTATTATGTTTTTCTGTAGGAGATAAGGTAAAAATGTGATCATTATACATTGGGAGATAAATATGTAGTGGCTATCTGGTGTCTCTGCAGCTTTTCTACTGGCATGCATTCCCCGTTCATCTGAGGAGGAGACTGTCTTCTTGCAGCTGCACTTATGCTAGCATCATCAAGGCGAGATTAAAGATAGTATGTTGATAGAAGATGTTATGGATGGATGGAGCAGTTTATATGAGGTGACACTTAAAAATTTATTCCTGGCCACACCCAATTTTATTGAGTACAAGCAGTTTGATTATTCACATACAAATTTTGACAGCAGTCAAGCAAAATTAATGGTATTGAATGACTAATAATATGGCAGCTGACTTTCATTAGCTATAGTATGTAGG
Organism: Lycopodina hypogea; assembly: GCA_963969325.1. Lineage (NCBI taxonomy): Eukaryota > Metazoa > Porifera > Demospongiae > Poecilosclerida > Cladorhizidae > Lycopodina > Lycopodina hypogea. Next base: position 621,093 of record OZ017792.1, on the reverse strand, counting down.
GAGAACTACATTTTCAGTTTCATTTCTACATGTGGTGTGCAGGTTAAGGTACACTTGGAGTGGTGTGTGTGCATGTTGGGGATGGACATTCTTCCATAAGTTTTTCTTAAGAACAGATTTTTTAGAAATATTTACAGTATGTAAATAATAAAGTTAGATTTAAAGACATTTACTGTAGGGATAACAATGCTATTATATGCCAACTTTGACAGCAGTTGAGAAAAATTAATATTACGAAATGAAAAATAATATGGCAGATGACATGTACTTGCTATAGTATGTGTAGTTACAACTGACTTTGGAATTCCATGTAGTTGTACTTAGTATGGATTATTTTTTGAAAGAAGTTTTGTTCATTGCTAGATCTTTAAGAATTTTCCAATCTCCCAAGTATGGTTAAAGAAATGTACTTATAGTTCTAGCAGAAGTATACTGTAGCTTGACTATCAATAGCTTTAGTAATATTATACTACAACCACTCAGTATCTTCTTGGCCTAATGCCTGATTTTAAGGAACAGAATGAAATTATGCTCTGATTAAGAGTCCCTGCTTTGCAACAAAATATGGGGTAGCTTATTGTAGAGCTATGATGCATGGATACCTCTTGTCTCTGATGCCCTTTTTTTAGAGGTTGTTTTCATATGGATTGGTGTGTTAGAATGTGGGGAAGGGGGGGGGGTGGGACATATCTCTATAAGTTTTGCTTAAGAATGTTTTTTTTTACAAATTGTTTACTCTATGTAAATATTAAAGTTTGTTGTAGAAGCACTTGGGCATATGCTGTAGTTGCAATAACTTTGGAATTCCATACAGTTCAATTAATTGCTTTCAATTACTTGCCACAGATGATAGTGTGGACCAAATATTTGATGTTATTGTTAAACCTTAAAGAACCTTCCAATCTATGCAAGCATGACAAGAGGAATATATATTAAATTTTAGAAGAAGTATACCATGGTTAAATGGTCGATAGCTGTAACAATATTGTATCACAACCACTCAGCATCTAGTTATTGTACTTGCTTAATGTCTCATTTTAAGAAACAGAACAAAATTATGCTCTCAATAGGAGTGCATGCCCTGCCACAATATCTAGGGTAGCTTATTATGTAGTTATGTTGCATGGATACCTTGCATGCTCTACCAGAATATCAAGGTTAGTTTATTGTATAGCTATGATGCATGGATATTTGGTGTCTCTGTAGCCCATTTTTGAGCAGTTGTTTTCCTAGAATCTGCTGCAGCTACTCCTTTTGATCTTCAGTGCTCTCACACAACGGCTTACCCTGCACCAGACTAGTTTTAGGCATTTTTCTGGCAGGCTTCAGAAAGGGTGTTCTTGTGGTGAGATTTGGTGCTGCCTTTATATCTGTAATGGTTGACTGAGTCGAATGGGACCCACCCCATGACATTCTACACCTGATGTATCCCTGTTTCACCTAGCTTAGTCACCCTCGAGGAATAGTTTGGTTTATCCTAAAGAATTATAGTAATGATTAGTCACAAGTCCTAGTGCCAATAGCTCTTGTTTTATACTCGACCCATCCTGTTCTTTGCTGCCAAATAGCTGGCCAACACATAAACAAAAGCTCAACTAAGCTCTAGGTTTAACCAATGCCTTTAATTGCTATTAGTACTCCACTGGAAAGATTTTTGCACTACTGACTTTCCCCACCATGATTTTTTCATGCCATTACATAATTTCAATTACAGTAGCCCTCCTTCTGTTCCTATTTGTCAGTCTCTATTGCTGCTCTCTTAGTCTCCATTACAATACAATTTTTTTCTGGAGTCTAAATGCTCCTTTCTAGGGAATGTTGTTCTTGTTATTGCTGTGAAACTTCCTCTGACCACCAGTGCTGAGGTCCTAGGTTCAACTCTTGCTTATTGTTGATTTTTTTTCCTTTTTTTAAAATCCAATCCCTAAAATTGGGGATTCTGCAATAAGAGTTCTACATTAAAGACAAACCTTCACATGGATTGCATAACCCTTAGTGCTACACTGTCCTTCATTTTAGATATCTATAGTCTGAACATAACTTTCTGCAGAACTGTGTTATGAATTTCTGTTTGTCATAAAGACATTAGCCAACAAGTTTAATGCAGATTAAATGTTTAATTTTAGTGTGTAATGTGACAAACACTTATGTACAAAGGGAAGGACAAATGGACAAGACAAATAATATATAAGATATTAATCATACTAATCCTTCAAATTCTATAGCAGGGAGATTGCTAGGATTAAAAATGACCAAAAATGTATATATACCAATTTAATTAAAGAAACAACAATTTTATCATGAACAACTATGATGCAGTATGATAGTAAGTAAAAGTAAAATTAGACCACCACTGTGGATATCTTTGAAGTCCTATTCTGGATTATTGTTATCAAAGAAGGTAACCAGGCATTTTTGACTGACCTGGTTTATATTCATAAAATGAGTGGAGTATATCAAGCCTGCTATCAAAGAACTTCACCTGGTATTATTGACTTCCCTAGTTTATATCTACAATCCTAGGGAAGTATATCAAGCCATTAAACCACTTCGCTATAAAAATGTTATTCACTTTTAAAATTAAAGGTTGGCAGGCCCAGGGACTTATTTTCTGTGGTATTGGTAGCTAAGCTATTTACTTATCTTCTAGATAAAATAGTTTGACCTCGTGTCCAGTTTGTTGCACCATAGGGTTACTCAGTTTATATTAGAAGATTTTGAAAAATAATGTTAGTTTCTTGGGAATCTTGTAGTTGTTCTTGTTCTTATTGAGAAACTTCCTCAGACCAAAGGGCTAAGATCCCAGGTCAACTCTTGGTCATAGTTTAGTCCCCCTTTTCCTCTCAAGGGTTTTTTTGGCTGGATATCTCCAGTTATGTTTATTGAACCTGTAAACATCATAGGTGTTGGAACAGATATCAATGGGGGAGAAGGGTGAGCTGATGATGTATAGATTAGTGAAATGAAGGGTGCAGTTGCACATGCAAATTTATTGAAACATTCCCACTCCATTAATGCCACACCCACTTTATAGCCACTAAACTTTTCAAGTGAATTATTTGTTAGTTATAATCCTATATCAACAGTTGTTATTTGTTCACTCTGAAGTGAAGGAAATAATTGCAAGCCATTTTTGAATATATTTTGTAGCCAACCACTCATTTTCAAGGGAATCATTAACAGTCACACTTGAAACCATCTATTGTTGGGCAAATGCTTCTGCTATCACCAACAGAAAGTATCCTGCGAAACATAGCCAACAAACTTGTGACAGGACCAAAATTAGTTTCCCATGAACAGTATTCCTGTTCCCTAAAAGCAACTATTGAATATGTAGTTAAACTACCTAAATGCCAAATTAATTAACAAAAAAGTCAAATAATGTACTCAAATATGATACTAGTCTCAAACTAATATACACACAAGAGACTCAATTCAATTTGAGTTCAGTTTTTCTTGTTATTTTTCTTCTCTACCTTTTTCTTCACCTCTCTTTATATAAGAACTGCCATGCCCTACCTTGCTCTAAGATGTGGACCTGATTTCATCATTTCTTCTAGATGGTTCTCTGTCAAAATGAATGGTTAGCTCTGTTTTGGTGTCCTGACCACTTGTGGTGAAACTCGAAAATAGCCTTGGTCAGATGGTTTTCCTTTGGTGACTTTTTCCAAGGACTTTAAGATCTGCAAATGCTCATTAGTGCAAATATCATTTTTAGAGCAACTATTATTTTATCCACAGTCAGGTTAGGCTTTCCTGACACCACACCCACTTGATAGCCAATAAATTTTCATGAGAATTATATTTTTGATAATTTTGTCAATATTTGTCATGTATTCACTCTAGATGGATGGAGGTAATTGCAAGCCTTTTTTGAAGCTATTGATTGTTACCACTCCTTTGCAAGGGGATTGTGCCAGCCCACTTGTTCTATAGTATTTCCATAGCAAATCTACCCACCCTATCCAATTTTGTTCACTTATAAGTAAAAAAAAAAAAAAAAAAAAAAAAGATCATCAGGTTTATTTTGAACTGTAAAATAATGGTGGAAAAATGAAATATTTTCACATGGATGAGCAAATAGTACTTATTCTTCTGGTTACATACACCTTTATTATTGATATATGTAAATACATATATATATAATTTTTTTTGTTACACTTTCATTGAGTTATATTTTGTGTAAAAGCTAATTTTTTTTTGTCTCTAGAAGAACTAATGTTATAGAGCCACAAACCATCCTTATCGTTAAATGTCAGATATTTAAACCATGAAGAGTTAGTAGGATGCTTCTGTGATGGAGCAGTGAATACCTGCAGATATGCATATATGCACAAAACATTTGTATCCTCACACTTACAGAGGAAGAAGTGTGGCCATGTTGAATACCGCTCATGCTGCGCTGAGAGTACAAGAGTTTTTAATGTGAACATGGAAACTGATGCTGGAGCTAAGGTTCCCAATATTGCAGAGGATACTTTAATAGCTTTATTCCCTCTTTCTATATTGTCTCCTTCAAACATTGTTCTGAAAATCTATATACATGAATATATTCCTCTGATGGGTGAGGCTCAATTTAGTGTGGGGCATGAAGTCACCAGTCAAAGGCTAAGGCTAGTGGTGGTAGCTGGAAAAATAAATTGTTAGGGAGAGAATGATTATAGAAGCTTTGGCTTGACTGGCACAGTATCTGCTATATGAAGACTGATCAACCTCCAGATCAGGAAGTGAGCATCAAGAAAAAATGGAAAAGTGTACAAAGATGAACCAGGTATAGTTTCTGCTCATTGAGCTGCATTGCTGTCGAAGGGAAGTTCAATTCTTAAGTTTCTCAAACCTAGATCTGTTCCTTTTCACTATAAGACATGGAATTGGATGACAGCTTGACAGGATAGAGTGTGGAGGTGTCATCATTAAGATGTCTCATTGTGCCTGGACAGCTTCAATTCCAATAATACTGAAAGGTATTTTTGTTTTCGGATTTGTGGTGGCTACTTACCCTTCCTTATTGGAGGATCAATATCCATTTCCAAATCCAACTGATTTTTATGTTTCACTAACTAGAAAGCAGAAGTTCACTAAAGTGGACATGTCATAAGCATAAAAAGGCCATTCTTTATTGGACCAAACATTGCTATAGCTGATCACCATTACCAAGTACCAAGGGTTATACTAGTATACTTGACTTCCATATAGAGTGACTTCAGCACCAGCCACCTTCCGAAAGACAATGGACACTATTCTCCAAGGTGTAACAAATTTCATTTTGACATAGATGATATCCTCATAGCAGGTACAGAGGATAATCAGCATTTGAGAAATTTAGCAGAAGTTCTATGTTGACTTAAGAAGCATAATCTATGGCTTAAGAAATACAAGTGCATGTTTTTGCCAACAGATGTGTAGGATCTGGGTCATAGAGTAGATACTAAAGGTCTACACCAAGCCGAGGATAAATGAGATGCCATTCTCTATGCCAGGCATTACACCCAAGAAATTTACAGCAATATTGGTAATTTTTGGTTTCAATAAATTACTATGGGTAATTAATTCCTAATTTATCCTTTATTCTGCACCCTTTTAACCATCTCCTTCATGAAATGGTCAAGTGGAGGTAGGATATAGTATGTATCAATGCCTTTGATTTCACAAATAAAAGTTCTTTGCTGGTCACATGTCCTTGTACATTACAACCGCAAATTTTCTATTACTCTCACGTGTGATGCCTCAGCATATGTTCTGGGTGCAGTGTCAGTGATTTCCCACATACTCCCAGGAAACAGTGAATGGACAGTAGTGTTTACTTCCCATACTCTTTCACCAGCAGAATGCAACTATGCTCAGCTGGAGGAAAGAGTAGCATATCATATTTTTTATTGAGAAATTTCATGGATCCCTCTATAATCATAAGTTTATCTTAATTATTGACAACAAACAATTGATGGCTATTAAAGGGCTAAAGAAGGCAATTCCTTGATTTACAGCAGCTTGCCTCCTAATCTGGGCTCTCTGTTTGCCGTCTTACACATATAACATTCCATTCAAGCCCACTAAATGTTATGCACTTCAACTACCATTATCTCCATGAAAGATTCAGGTTATAAATTATTCTAACATAATTAACATGGGTTAAATAGATGCCTTAACAGTTACCACTACTCTAATTCAATATAATGCAAAGATTGACCATATATCGAGTCAATTACTTCAATATACCAAGCCTGGGTGATCTAGTCTTACAAGAATCATTATCCTGAATTTAGTATCAAGGGACACTGCTATTTTAGGTGTATCAGAGTGGTTATTCCTGTAATGTTTCAAGAAAAATTTCTCCATGATTTACAAGGTATCCATGCCAGCATGTCAAGAATTAAATCTCTATCAAGAAGTTATATATTGTGGCCCAAAAGTTAGAAGGACATAAAGGGGGTGTTTCTATCTTGCAATGCATATCTCAACATTTGTCATGCACCAACAGTAGCACCTCTTAATCCATGAGTTTGGCCTTTGAAATCATGGCAGAGAATTCATGTGGGTTTTGCTGGGCTTTTCCAAGTAAAGATATATCTTCTAGTAGTTAATGCACATACCAAGTGGCCAGATGTAAGATATGTATTTGTTTACAATTTAACAGAGTACCATAACAGTGCAACGACATCTATTTGCAATGTACGGATGACCTTTGTAGTTTGTCTTTGATAATGGTCCTCAATTTATGTCCTCATATTTTACCGAGTTATGAAGAAGAATGGAGTCAAGCATATTAAGTGAGCTCACTAAAATCCATCTCAAATGGTTTATATGACTACTTTGTTTGAAATTGTTAGCAAGGATACTGTAATATCCCTCGAACAACTACTCAGCATACTTATGCTTCACTATTCCTTGGAAGAGACCTTTGCACATGGTTATATCAAAAGTAAATGTGAATTGCAAATAGCCAATTATTCTGCAACAGGAGATTCAGACTCTTGATAATGATGAACATGCCAAACCACGTAATTAAAAATTGGTGAATCCATAATGGCATGGAATTTCAATTTTAGAAGTAAATTATTACCAGGGAATATCAGAGAGGAACATTTCCCCTCTCCTATGTGGTTGAAATGGAAAATGGAACATGATGAAAGCATCATGACAACCACATAAATCCTTCTTGTAGAAATGCTAATATTGACCTTCCTGATCATGGCAATGAGGACTTCGAGGAGCTACCTTCATTTGGTCCTGATGAAGCAGAGCCAATGGTTCCTCCTCTACTCAGATCTCCTGATCCTTCTGTTTAAACTGCAAGTTTACTCTCATTGAGCCTCTAGACCATATGGACATTCCCTTAAACCTTTGGGGTATTAATTAATGGGACAGTGGTGCAGTATACCATAAACTCTCAATACTAATCACTATCTATAGTTTCCTGTATATATTTATATTATTTATTGATGCTATCATACATCAGTATACTGTAATCACTTTTAAACAAGAGTTCCATTCTTTTGTGTTATTGTACTTTTGTTATAATGATATTTTATTAAAATGCAATAAAATTAACACTAAGGCTTTCCTTTGCTTCATTTAATTAATTCTTTTGTTAAAAACTTTTCTATACTCTCGGTAAAGTGTCATATTGTTGCAGGTAAAAGTGACATCATATGGTAGGCAGAGTTTAATCTAATAGATATTGGTAAGGGATGTCCATAATGATCAACTTTGTCCTGGCTAGTTCAGCCCATTGCTCGCTTCTTTATTCTAAAGTCTATATAATTTCATTACAACATGACCACTTTCCTTACACACGTAACAAACCTTCACATACAGATGAAAGGAGAGATAGGACAAACACATTCATATATAAGATATGAATCAATAATTCGCATAGGCAAGGTATTACTATTATCCAAATAAACTACAAATTATAAATAAATAACAACAACAATTTAATCATAAGAAACTGTGTTCCATTAAATGAATAGTTAAGTACACCTACCACAGGGGATAACCTCAAAGTAGGCTTAATCACACCGGTCAGCAAAGAAGTTGACAATGCACTTAGGACTGCCTATGTGTGTGGCAACAACCTTGGTGAAGTATATCCATCCAGTCCCACCATTTCACTACAACAACATCGTTACTCCAAAGTATAAGGTGAGGCTCCCATGGGTTGATTTTTGGAGGAATTAGTAACCAAGCAATCTTCTTTTCTCTTAGTTTAATATTCTGCTTCAACTAGTCTGGCTAGTCATAACATTTACCTCCTAAAATGACAGTGAGAAGGGAAGGGTGCAGTCTTATCTGGTACTTGTTTTTTTTAAAATTTTTATGTGTATGCTGCGTTGTGAAGCTATGGCACCGTGTGGTCCACTTTAAGTGTCAGGTCATTTTTTTTTTCAAGTGCCGGTGAATGATATGAAAGCTAGGGATTTTCTTAATAGAAGAACATGATAAACCTTTTTTCAGTTCTGGTAAACGATATGAAAGCAAGATATTTTCTTTGTAGAAGAAGATGCACTTGATATTACCCAATTTTCAGCCCTGATTATTATAGGGAGGCAGTGGAAGGATATTCAACCAGTAGGCTGACCAAATGGCACCCTTCCTTTCTGGCAAATATGGAAGGGGTCAGGCACAAAATGGAAAGACCAGATTCAAATTTAAAAAACAACAACAACAATATTGGCTCCAATAGTACTGTAAACCACTTCTGGGGAACATTTATACAATTTGTCCACCCCAAAACATGCAAATAAAACTGTATTGATACATTGGGGAGTGCCAAGTCCAGTGTCACTGGCTGTCACAGGAGAGAAACTGAAATAAAACACTATATGCCTGCAGTCTCAGGTCCCCTAAAAAAGATATAATAGCAAGATTTGTCGTGATTAAGGATCTATATATTCTATACAAGATTTTTTAAATTTGGTTTTATTTTTTATTACTGAGGTTTCTTCAAGGTAAGGTATCCTTCATTTCTTTAGACCTTTCCATAACAGAATAAACAAAAGATTACAAAGGAAAGACAGTACATATTAATGAGTGTGATGTGTCTGAAGAGATGCATGAAAAAAGAAGAAATTTCCCAATACATCTTTGCTGCGTCAAAACATACAAAGGGTCTTATGCTTCAATGGAGTCAGACATCGATCACAAAACCATTAGTATCCATTAAAGTTTAGAATATTTGGCCCTGTTCAATGGTAACATGAAGCATAACCTGACAAAAGTTATCTACAATGAATAAGTGGAGCAATATTATGAGTCTGCCATTCTATCATATTATCTGCATATCTAATGCACACACTATTCTCATTGTCATATGTAATTATAATACTGCATTGACAATGACCTATATTGGAATGTGTATCTATTATTGTGCATATGTGCCAGTGAGAGAGAGGAGTATGTGTGAGTGCATGTATAGGTGGGTATGTATGGCCTGTGGGTGTGTGTATATATATCTGTGTGTGTTTGTGTGTGCACGTGTGCATGTGCATGTGTGTGTGCATGTGTGTGTGCATGTGTGTCCATGTGTGTGTGTGTGCATGCATGCACATGTTGGGGGGTTCAAGTTCTTGTAAGAGCTATTAGTCAGTGCCTCCTTGTGGTGACCCTGGGCAGTTGTTTACATAGTAACAATTGACTGAAACTGACTTAACTTGCAAAATTGGGAAATGTGATTCAAGAAAAGGATATCGAACAATGGTGTCACTTGTTTCACACCAAGTTTCTTATACTGCAGAGGTTTTGTGACCTCTCAGAATGTAGATAATTTGCACACAGGTCCAAGAAAAGGAAAACATTTCCATGGTGGATGGGCACATGGAATATGCATTTGATTGTGGAAACAGAAGGTCCAATTGAAGTAGCCAGCAGGTGGGGGCAGAGGGGAAAGGACAGGAAGGTGGACCTAATAGAGATGGAGTTGAAGAGATATGATGTGAAGGTGGCTGCATTGAAGGAAACCAAGAGGTTTGAAAGTGAGGTGTATCACGTGGGAGGAAGTGTGGTGCTGATAGCAGAAAGAAGAAAAAGGCTATCTCAGGATGATAACATAAAAGGGTTGAAGGGGTGGTGATTGTTCTCCTGGGCCCAGCAATCAATGCTTGGAAGACATCTGAGAAACAGTGGAAGGCATGGGATCTAAGAGCAGTGTCAACATGCCTACAGGTAGGAGAAGGGACAAACACAAAGTTGCATGTGGTGTCATGTTATGCTCCCATGAGGGCAGCAAGTAGACAGGTGAAGGACGCTTTCTTTCAAGACTTGAGAGCATCTTGGCTGTAATACCAACAGGAAGGAAGTATATACTTTTTGGTGACTTCAATGGTCATGTGGGGTCCAGGGAGTGCGTAGGGGATCGGTGGGGGTCAGTGAGAGGGCCAAATGGGTATGGAGTCATCAATTATGCTGGTAAAGATCTTCTTTCTCCTCTCTCTTTCCATTGGGCCACTCTGTGTAACATGTGGTTTGCAAAGAAACTCAAACACCAACAGACATGGCTGCATCCAAAGTCCAAGCATTGGAGTTGCATCGACTATGTCATCATGAACCAGAGTGATAGGAGGATGTGCCTGGATGTAGCTGTGAAGAGAGGAGCAGAGTGCAACACTGACCAGTAGTTTGCATGTGTGAACATCAGGCTTGCATGTGGGTATCACAGAAGGAAGGAGATGGTGGGCAGTGATGGGAGAAGGTATGATGTGTCCAAGTTGGTGAGTGGTGGCAGAGCTGAGGATGAGAGCAACCAAGCTTTGAGACTGCTGTTTCAGAAGCAGGTAGCAGAGAGAGCAGAAGCTGCATGGCCTGTGGAAGGTGGAGTGAATGAAAAGAGGACAGCAGTGAGTGGAGCCCTTATTGAGTCAGCTGATGAATTGATGGGCATGGTGAAAGGCCGCCAACCTGATTGGTTCAGGGAGTCAATGGGCACACTGAAGCCTCTCCTACAGAGTAGGAACTGTGCATACACCAAGTGGTTGGCCTCTAGGGAGGGAGATGATTTGACGAGGTTCAAGCAAGCTTGGATTATGGCATGAAGGGCAACCAAAGCTGCAAAGAAAAGTTGGTTCCAGGAAAAAGAGGAAGAGGCAGAAAAAGAACGTTTTGAAGGAAAGAAAGTTTGGAAAAGCATCAGGGACATGCAGAGTGGATGCTGAGGACTGTGGCTATCAAGAGTTGTGGTGATTGAGGGTGAGAATGGTGAGCCTTGAGCAGCTCTGCTTCACAACACCAATGCTGGAGAAGACACTTCACCATTGTTCTGAATGTTCAGAGACAGTGTGATGTTACTGCTGTGGAGAAGGTGAGGCAGAGGGAAATGAATGAAGACCTTGGCAGTGTACCTTCGGCAAGGGAGGTGACTCAGGCACTAGGAAAACTGAAGAATGGAAAGGCACCAGTCAGTTCAAATGTTCTCCAAGAAATTTTGAAGGTGGCAATGAAAGATGGAGAGTTTGGCAGATGGTCTTGTACTTGGTGAAGGCAGTCTGGAAGGATAAGCATGTGCCTCCGGAGTTGATAGATGCCATCCTTATCCCCATCCCCAAGAAGGGAAATTCGTGTTGCTGTGACATTTGGTGGGGCATAGCATTGTTGGATGTGATGGGCAAGGTGGTGGCGAGAGTGATTCAGGGGAGGCTCCAGAAGTTAGCTAAGAGAGTGTTACCTGAGTCGCAGTGGTTCAGGAGAGGGTGTGGGTTAACTGATATGATCTTCCCTGTCCAACAGCTCATTGAGAAGGCTATAAAGCTCTGTGGGTGGGTGGTGCTAAGCAAGCTTGGTGTCCCACAATTGCTTATCAACATCATCAGTTCCTTCCATGGGAACATGAAGGTGAGGATACATGTAAAAGGTGAGCTTTTGGAGGAGATAGAAGTGGAGAATGATTTTTGACAGGGCTGCATCATGGCCCCCACATTGTTCAACTTCTATGCATGTGTGGTGGCTGAAAGTTGGTTGTGCAGGATGCATTGTGTGGAGGGAATGGGAACATATTTGTTATATAAGCCTGATCAGAGACTCTTCAGATGATACACCAAGAATGCCTGTGAAGATACACTGTACAAGTATGAGTTTGGTGACAATGCTGCACTACTGGTCACAGCATGTGCAGCAGCAGAAACAGCTATCCAGACATGCTATTCTGAAGCAGAGAAGTTTGGACTGAGAGTGAATGTTTCCAACACAAAGTTTTTGCTTGTGGGACATGAAGTGCAGGACTTGGAAATGTTGCCAATGACAGTTGATGGTGGCAGCATTGAGTGTGTGAAGGAGTTTCAGTACCTAGGTTCTATAATAGGAGTGGATGGTCAAATTGATGTCGAGGTGGACAAGTGTCTATCCAATACTTCCAAGGCATTTAGTGCCTTGCGGAAGGCTGTTTTCACCAATACCAACCCTTCTCTTATCATCAAGAGACAGGTATATGAGGCTTATGTGCTCTCAGTGCTACTGTATGGAGGTGAGTGTTGGATTCTACTCAAGAAGCACCTGAAATGGTTGAATGCATTCCAACACCGCTGCATTCATACAACACTGGGAATCACCAACATGAGGCAGTGGGAAGAGAGAATCACGTCAAGAATTGCCAGAGATCAGTGGGAAAACCAGGACACCATCACTGTTAAGCTCATAAAGTGCTGTCTTGAGTGGCTGGGGCACCTAGCTAGGATGCCAGATCATCACATTCCCAAAAATACTCTATTTAGCTGGCATTCCCAACCATACCCATGTGGAAGATCAAGGAAGAGGTGGAGAGATCTGGTGAAGAGAGATATAAAGGCTGTAAAGATCCATGAAAGCAGCTGGTTTGAAGTGGCTCTCTATAAAGGGAAGTGGCACAGAGCATACAGTGATGGCCTGAATAATTATCAACAATCTTATCTGCAGCAAAGGGCGAGCCTGCATAGGGATGCCAAGTGTGATGTGTGTGGCTGGTGTTTCAGGAGGGAATGTGATAAGGTGAGGCACAAGTGTACTGCAGAGCGAAGCAAGCCAGTATGTGGACAGAAGGGAGTAGTGAGGTGTACAGTCTGTGGATGATGGTTCAGAAACAGAGGAGGCATTGCAGTGCACAGGTGTGGTGGACAGCATCAGGAAATTGACAGCCAGGATGACAATACTCACACAACTAGTTCCAGCATTGCAGAAACAGCACCCATATCAACCGGATAATGAAAGAGTGACCTGTGATCACAGCTGTTCTGATGGTTCCTTTTCTTTGCTCCCTAATATGGAGGGACATGTAACCAAATTTGGCAGTGTTTAGACAGGACAGGACAAAACAGGTATGTGTGTGTATCTTACACTCACAGCACACATGTCTATATATTATACACTACATATATTCACAAAATGCATTGCTGTCGGTATATGTATGCAGTAATTTTTGTAGTCCATAGCACCGGCAGTTCGCATATTTGATCCCCAAACCCTTACATATTTGGAATTAATCATCCAGAAGAACCTCTTTAGTATGTCTACTTATTATACCTGTTTTGGTGCATGTCAAGCAAAACAGGCCAAAAATGGTACTTTTAGCTAGATATATCCTTAGAATGACACACATGAAACTTGGCTGAAATATACAAATAAATTTTAGGGTAATTGGGATGAGTCCCACTTTGCCTCATCTCTTCTTCTTGGAGTGTCAGGTTAAAAATATTTTGCATGCATATCTTTGTATAAATCTTTCTTCTTAAACAACTGTACCAAATGGAACCATTGTACAGGGTAGGCATCACCAATACAAAAAGTTTCTTAGCTGAAGTATAGAGGTTATGATGATCACTTGCTCTAAGCCACAAATTTTAAATTGACTCATATAGCTAAATGGGCTGGGTCACACACATCATAATATCTCATACTGTGAGTATTTCATTACATCCTGGGCAACTTCAGGCATGTTTGTTAGTACAATACAAACTAAATTCATTCACAGTACATATGGCAAACAATAAATAAGGCATAGTAAATCTTAAACAAATCACGAAAAGTCATATCAGCCATACATAAATAAATGTAACACTCCTATATAATCGCTACAAATATAACACACCACCTACATAATTACATAAATAGATATGATCAACAATTTAGCTATACTGAAACACACAAAGCCAAAAAATGACCATAGATCTGCTCCACAATCACCGGTGCAAGCCAGCTGTAGGAGAATGAATGCCTAGGCTAAGCTCAGATATAAATTTCAAACAATTAACAATTCCTTATTTTCTTGAAGAATTAACAGCATACTTCAACATAGCTCCCTTTCAACTAGTACTGGAGACAATATACTTCGGAAATCAAAAACGTTTTCCTCTTTTACCAGGTAATGAGAACCAAATTCACTGCAGCAGAGTAAGGTTAAAACCATCAGGATTAATGTGGTTACAAATTAATCAACCTCCATCCCACAACAATTATTAAATGGCTATCACTTCAACTTTCTGCTGTCCCAAAGACAAAATACAAAGTAAGTGAATCTCTAGATATACAATACATATCCAAATTACATAAATATATAAAATTTACAGTCATATTCTTGTATATATCAAACACTTAATTTTCTCTCTTTTTTATTATCATAGAGTGTGTTAGAATTCTCTATTTAAGGATGACAGGGATGCATTCATTGGGTTAATAGAAACTAAAACTTTATGTATCTCTACTATATCTCACTGTGGGCTTTCATAAACACTATCCTATGGAAATTACTTGATAAAACCTAACAGGCTGCAGCATATGATTTAAGAGCATTAAAAGCCCAAGAAAAAGTGACTTCAACAAATGGAATTTTTTTTCTGCATCTAATTTTTCTTGAATAAACATACAGACTTACTTGTATTGCTAGTAACAATGATTCCAATATTATCTTACAAAGTGCTATTGTGGCCAGTATCTTTTGCTATTTGTTTCTACTTCAGTTGAGAATACAAGGAAAGTCCTGGGGATTGACTTTTACAACTCTCCCCAATATATGCCATTTTTAATTGGCTGCAGCTGGGGGTGGGTGTGGGTGGGTGTGGCTTGTTGTGCACAACCTCAGTGAATGCCAGGGTGCAACCATGGATATTCTAAAATATCTGAAACAATATCTAAGATTGCATATGAAGGCTAGGACTATAGGAGAATAGGACAGTTACAATTTAGCTCTCTGACCAGACTTTTTAATTTTCAAACTAGCTCCAGTCTGTTCTGTCTAAAAGGCATTATGGACCATTGGTATTGGAGTTCACTGGGGCCTTAGCTACACATCTAACCACTGGCATATTTCTTTTGGGTTCTAGAGAACTCCTTTTAGGGGCCAAATTAAAAAAAATTTTTTTTTATTGAAATGAACAAATAGACAAATAAATGATATAAGATTAATCCAAAAAAAAAAAAAAAAGAAGATAAAAAAAGGGGAAAGTAACTTTTCAAAGTCCTGCTGCAAGCTAAACTTCTTTACATTCCACCCTTAAAAAAATTTGAACCCAAAAAATAAAGAAAAATACAATGAAAACACAACCAAAGAAGTATCTGTTTTATGAATAAAAAGGTGGAGTAGGAGGGAAGGAAAGAGGAATCAGGAAAAATCAGAAAAAGATATGGCTGCAATGCATGTAAATACTTGGAGGTACTGTCCAGTATGCTGATTGGTTTAAAAATTCCTTGCTTATTCTTGCAGTAATTAGTGTGGTGTGCTAGTGGTTCACAGTTTCTATTTTCAGTGTCTATTGAAGATAATACATTGATCAAAGGCCTTCTAAGCAGCAGAGAAGGAAAAAAAAAATGAAAAGAGCAATATGAGCAGAATAAAGCTAAAGCACTCACTCTCGCAAAAATGCATCTTATTTCATTTGTTAAAATTTTATTTGTTTGGTAATAGTATGTCCATGGAAGCATTATTAAAATGGTATTCAGTGAATGTGTTAAAATAATACTATTTGTATCAGCACATCTTGGTAACTGTGTAAATGAAATGATACATATACCTGTATTTATAAACACATGACTAAAGATAAACTAATTTGAAGAAGGTTGTAAAAGGAATGATACCTCATATCATTTCGGTACACCATACTGACAAGCAAAAATAATAGTCAAAATCAATCATAGAAATTGGAATTATATTCTCTGTATTTCTTTTTTCTACTTGTCATTATTAATGCAGCTCTACAGTAAATAGTAATGAAATGAACCATAATGAAGATCAAATTGCTCCCCACCTCCTCCTTTTTCTCCCAGGTTACCTCAACAATCAATCTGATAGAAAGAAAATGGCAATAATAACAACAAGAATAGATGGGGACTAGTTACACAATGATGGGCAGATGTAGGGAATTATTAATATTGTCTGATTTGCATTATATCATATGACAGTCATGTGATGCTATAGTTAGGCACGTGCCTACACGATCTTTTTATTTTGATGATTTTTTTTTTTATGGTCACATCCCTGCATAACCTTTATATCTCCAAGAAAAATTTTCCTGTCACTTGTGTGTGTGTGTGTGTGTGTGTGTGTGTGTGTGTGTGTGTGTGTGTGTGTGTGTGTGTGTGTGTGTGTGTGTGTGTGTGTGTGTGTGTGTGTGTGTGTGTGTGTGTGTGTGTGTGTGTGTGTGTGTGTGTGTGTGTGTGTGTGTGTGTGTGTGTGTGTGTGTGTGTGTGTGTGTGTGTGTGTGTGTGTGTGTGTGTGTGTGTGTGTGTGTGTGTGTGTGTGTGTGTGTGTGTGTGTGTGTGTGTGTGTGTATTTGAACACATGGTATGATATATTGTTATCATAGATCATATTAATATATGAAAAGCAGTCTCCCTATATTTGGGTCACAACTGTTAAAAAAAATTTTTGAAGGAAGAGGAGATAAAGAAGTATGACACATCCATTGAACTGGATGAGAGGTCAGTCCACCCAATGGATGAGATTACATTTGTGTGCTTAGATCTAGAGCAACATATGGACTCATTAATTTTATGAAAATGTATAACATTAGGAAAGTCACTAAGCATACCAAATGGTTATGACATGCCATCACTACAAGAGTGGGAGACAAAGGTTTATATCCCGATTGCCAGTTCTCTCTTTATATTGTACAAAAGCCGTAAAGCCATCTCCAAGGTTTTAAGGCAAATTCAATTAAAATAAGCTAAAGAGATTCAGTTTATATCAAGGATTCTCCCACCTTCAAGGATCTGGGACTGTGGTAAAATCAATTACATCTGGAGTGAAAAAGAGGAATAACACATTAATGACCCACATAAGGTCCTGCAGACTCTTGTGGTTACTAACAATTTTCTGCAGGAGATAATAAATAATTATCAAAATAATCCTGAGATCTCATACGTGGACTTCCATCCATCATTCACTGCAGACCTTAACTCTGAAGAACAATAACATGAACTATGCTAATAATTCATAAATTATACATGTAAGAATGGTTTAAGTGTGGAATGATTTTGGTGACAAAGTAACATTACGAGATTATATTAAATGAAAAAATAACTAATTGTTATAGTTGTATTAATATTACTTACATACATACTAAGGTAGTGCAGTCAACACCCCATGCTGCACTTGTCAACAAGTACAAATACTTCGTCATCGTAAGAGTATATGCCTGTACA
Source organism: Lycopodina hypogea (assembly GCA_963969325.1). Classification (NCBI taxonomy): domain Eukaryota; kingdom Metazoa; phylum Porifera; class Demospongiae; order Poecilosclerida; family Cladorhizidae; genus Lycopodina; species Lycopodina hypogea. Next base: position 603,498 of record OZ017792.1, on the reverse strand, counting down.
TAAAAATATGACTACTTCTTTGATAATATAACTGGTGGTCTGCCTAAGTATAGCATTCTTTATAAGAATTAGTAAAATCCTGCTATTGTTATGTTTGCATTATGAGGTAACAGATAATGGTATGCTAAATTTTATTCAGAATTAGAAAATATAGGAACTGAATAAATAATAGTAAATAAACAAAATTAAACTAATGCAACTTTGCATTAAATGTTTTGATGACTGACATTGAATTTAGTAATGGCACATGTAATAATCTCTCACACGTCTGAAAAGTTTCATATTATTAATCTTTCTTATAATAATTTTGATTCAAAAGTCATAGTTAGGAAGTAATATACTGATATCTGGACCAGAATTTACATTTAATTTCACTATTTTTGTATGCACATTTTTCAACAACTTGGCTTTGTACTGGTAGTTAGAATAGTAACTTTAGGCCCATTGACAACTATTTGTCCAGACTATGTACTGTAACTGTTGAGGTTGCATGTAGTATGTTCACTGTAACTAGACTCAATGTTAAAGCTCTGCCATAACAAACACAAATATTTCTTGCTTGCAAATCATTATTAACTCTTAGTTGAAGCTTCAAATCTTACCTTTAAGCTCTCCAGCAGTTTTCTATGGATCATTCTGACATCTTAAAAAGTTTATCAATAAAGAGGCCCATGCCCCTATGCCAGTGCAAGCTAAACCTTCATTCAGCTTCTTTAATTTGACTTCAAAGGCCTCACGTATAACATCAAGTTGCTTAAGGTCTATTGCAGTGAGAATCTGGAACCACCCAATTTCTTATCTCTAGCAGGCATTTCATTGCTTTTGTTTTCTTCATGAAAGAACAAGTTTTAAAATGTACAATTTGGTGCCTGACATGGACCTTTGATATTGCACATGAGAATTATGGTGAGGGACTTCTATATTTCATGCATTTTATATTGCTCATGCAAATTATGGTTCTGTGATTATCATTAGTCAAAAAGATGAACTGCTTGCAGTTCAGAGGATAGAGGGTCTGATTAGTGAGACTAGATTTAGCATCAGGATTATTTTTACCATGATTTACCACAATCTGAATTAGAAGAAGTTAATCACATAAGCTATGTGGTCAATTTGGTAAAGATGAATGCTTAAACCTGTTAGGTGGTGGAAGCAGTCAAAAGCCTAATCATAAATTTTTCAATAAATCCAATAGCCAAGATTAAATGTGATCTAGAGTAATATCCATAACTAAAAGGAAAGGAAGGTGGGTTCAAAACTCACACAGCAACTTACTTTGAGAAACAGAGAATTTCATGAGGTCCCCCACCCATCACTTGTACCACAATCTTAGTAAAAAAGCCAATCTTTTGTTCCAGTATTTAAAAATGCTGAAAGTAATTAAAATCTGGCAGTAAATCCTTCAAAAACAGTGTGTGTACTTTCAAGCAATAATTTACAACTATGCAAGCTTTTATATGAATTCTGACTGCTGGCTTGCATACCCTTTTCCAAAAAATGCATACAACTTAAAGTTGGTTTGCTTTCACTTTGCCTGGTGAAAAATCACTATAAAAGTCTTAATTTTCACTCCTTTTCAATATTTCAGATACAATTCAACTCTGCCTGAAGTGGTGTTTTTTCTTAGGTTAGCCATGAAGCTCTTTGATGGACAAAGCACACAGGATATATTTAGCTAGATATTAATATACAGGTGATGAATTAATGCAGAAATTATTTAGCTATATAGACATTTAGCTCAGGCAAAGAATCAATTCATTAGAGCTAGCATGGCACATACCTGGCAGTCATGAAACTGATGTTGAACTTCTGGAGCAACATTGTGGCCATTGCATTGGAGAGAACTACTGAAGATGAAGGAGCTTAGTAATGAAGAACTGCTGGGGTAATATTGTCATTGAATTGAACATCGTTTGTGATGTGGAATTGCTGGGGTAACATTGTGTTAATTAATTTGAAGAGAGCTATGAAAAATGGTGAGCATTATGGTATGAAATTGCTGGAATAATTGTGTTAAGTGCATTACAGAGAACTATGAAACATAGGGAATATTGTAATATAGAATTGCTGGAGTGATATTTAGTGCATTGAACATGCTGAAGTTAGAGAGCGTTGAATGTAAAAGTGTTTGGGGGAACAGTGGTCAATGCATTGAAATGGTTGAAAAGGTTATGAATGTCATGATGTGAATTCATGGGGTACACTACTTAATGCATTGAAGGTTGCTGAGGGTGGGTTATCAAGAAATGCTCATGATTTATGAGAAAGCTTTGAACATTGCTGAGGTGGATGACTGAAGTATTTTGGTATGGAGATAGTTACTTGATGTGGAGGGCATGCAAAGGTAGGACACAGTCCAGGAAGTTGGGGTCTATGTTCTCAACATAGTTGGGGTGCATATCTGTGAAGTTGTGTTTTGAGTTTGTAGTTGTAGTTGTAGTTGATTCTGTTGTGTTAGCTTCATTTTTTGGGGATAGTTGAAGTGCCATATCAATTAAGTGTCTGCCGTCCTCATCTACAAGTCATTCTCATCTTCATCCTCCATCTCACCACCTTTGTATTCAATAATTATTTCAGCTACCATATCATCCACCAGTCTGTCATTGTCAAAATAGTCATTTTCAATGTCCACCATGTGCCTACAAAACTTCCTCCACATGTCAACTTTTGTATGCTTGAAACCTTCTGGAGTTAGTCATTGTACTTCTGTTAAGTTGAACTTCACGTTGTGTTTAGCCACATAGCCCTGATTGATGTCCATGCTAACTCAATGGGCCATCGGCAAGTGTAGCACTGTATGTCCATGTTGTTTTGCTGCATCATTTGTCAGGTTTATAGGTTTGGGTCAATCTGGCCAAACTTTGTCCAGTACCGTCTTTTTTATGTCTTTTTTATGTCTCTGTCAGCAGCATATTGCATATTTTGTCTGTTTAATCATTGTTTAATGTCGTATTTTTGGTTTGCTGTTGCTGGGGGTTCATCCTTTTGTTTGTTATGGTATGTGGCATTGTCTACAATTATTGCAGAATTAGGTGGTAAGTTTGGCAATAATTGTTGTATAAACCATTCCAATGTAGTTTTCAGTATTCATCTCATCGTGGTAGTCAGCACTGTTGGTCTTAGATTTAAAAACCAAATCTACATCATCCACCCAGCCTTCAATTCCTCCAGCATGAACCACAATCAACCTTTGACAATTCCCATTTGGTACCTTTCATCCACCTTTGCTGTTGTAGTCCACCCATATGTATTCATTAGTGTGACCACCACTACCCCATGTGTTCCACTATAACACATACCCTTAAGAAGAACGTGTCCTCCACTAAGACATGTCTTCCAGTAAAACAAACAAATTGAAAGATATGCCATCCCTGACATGCACTCCACCAATACACAATCTTCCATAAAATATTTCCTCCTACAAAGCATGACTTCCGTCAAGACATATGCTCTCATAAGGCATGTCATCCTGAAAGACATGTACTCCAGAAAAAAAGGTACTCCCATAAGACAGGTTTTCCTTAAGTATCCATAACATGATATATTGTAGAAAACCACAGAGAACTCTCAACTGAACTAGCCAGATTAAAATAATAGTACTAACAATTTAATCAAATTTAATGCAATGACCTGTTCATCTATCTTGGTCATGTTCAATAGTCCTGGGTCATGATGGCATACTTGCTAAAGCAAAGTTAAGCTATCATGTGGTAAGTGGTTGCTAGTGTCATTGTTTGGTTTACTACTACTAATATATATTACTAGCAGCATATACCTGGCGTTGCCCGACCAATGTCAACATGAAACATTATAGAAGCCACTTAAATTTTGGCATGGTTCGTCCTTTAATTATGTTAATCAGCATTTGATAGCGAAACAACTTCTGTGGGTGTGGCTAATGTCAAACCACACTCATATGTGGTTAGTGATGTTTATCTGGGTAATTAAAGACAACGTGTTAAATTTCGGCCTGATTGATATTTTAATTGGCTTTTGACAGCCAAAACAACTTTCTGTGGGTGTGGCTACACAAACACACCAATTACTACACCAAAAAGCCCATGTCATCCCCAGTCCAAACTGTGCTCACATGCCAAATTTTAAGCAAATCTGTCCAGTGGTTTAGTCTATTGGGGACCACCTGGGACCAACTAGACATACCAGAGCAATTTAGGTTTTTGGTACTAATTTTGAATGTCTTCAGAACAGCATAGATAAAGCATAGCATCACATAACAGAACCTCCCTCAAAATGTCTTTTAAAAGCTCAGCCATACCTCACAAAAAATGACACAATTACAATAAACAGATTATTAAATAGAATGTTCAACATTGTTTCTGTTACATACACACAAGTCCTCCACCTTGTTTTCTGTTATCCACACATATAGTTTTGCCTTATTAGATTAAAATATGTTTGAGGCTGACCCCAGCATCTCTCCCTCATTTGCCAATGGCGGGGTCACCAGATGGGTTGTGTGTATCAGTTGAGTCCCACTCCTGCCTTGATTGCCTGTCAGCATTCTGGTGGCTCTCTCCTGAGTGGTGGGAGTTTGAAAAATCATAAACTTGTAGAGCCAAAACCCATCTCATCAGCCTTCCATTTCATTTTGTTGAAGTTAGTAGGGATGTTAGAGCTTGGTGTTCTGTTACAATCTCAAAATGAATGCCCACCAGATGAATGGCAAGTGGTCAATTAACTTGTATACAGCCAGGCATTCCAGCTCTGTGGCTACATTGTTTCTCTCCACTGCAGAAGTTTCATAGAGTAGAATCCGAGGGGTCTTTGGACTCCATACCTCTCAGCTGATAGTACTGCTTCAAGGCCCTCATAGGATGCATCTATATGGACAACTAGGCGATCTCCCTCTCGGGGTAACCACAGAACATGAGAAGAAGAGAGTGTGTCAATTAGGTATTGAAATGCATCAACCATAACCTCATCCCACACCAGGGTATTGGGAGTCACTTATCTTATGGCATCATACAGTGGCACAGCCCTCCGGCATAGTCTGGGACAAACCTAGCTAGTGGTACCAAGAAATGCACGTAAATCCTTCTTGGTGTAAGGCCTTTTGTAGTCTTTAATAGCCTTTACCCTTGCCTCAGGTATCTTAATCTTGCCTAGACCTACTTCATACCCTAAATATGTAAGTGCATTAGCACCACACTCACGCTTAGCTGAGTTTTCTGTCATGCCTGCTTGTCCTAAGGCACCTTACACTCCCCTTATGTGTTCCACATACTCTTCCCACATGTTAGAAAAAATGAGAACATAATCTATGTAAGTGCTCAAGAAACCAGTCTATCCCTCCAGCACCTTGTCCATGCATCACTGAAAGGTGGCAGGTGCATTCTTCAGCCCAAGGGCATACGTGTGAAAGCATATTTAACCCAGGGTATGCAGAAAGAAGGTTTATGTTGGCTCTCCTTCTGTACAGGCACCTGATAAAAACCTTTCTTTATGTCTATTTTGGACAACCATGTGTCCACCGCAACTTTGTCTAGCTGGTCGTCAACCCTAGGTATCTGGTAAGGATCCCCTACTGTGACCTGGTTCAGTTTGCAGTAGTCGATGCACAACTGGAGAGAGCAATTAGTCTTCCTGATGGATCCCATGGGAGCAGACCAGGGGCTGTGAGATGGTTCAAGAATGCCCAGGTCAAGTAACTGCTTAATATCCCCATAAAGCTCCTCCTTCCACGCTGGAGCTATCCTATAAAGATATGATTGACCTAGGGGTGATTGATCTGTGTCCATAACATGACATGTAGCATTAGTTTGACTTAACTTCTCTATCACTACCTCATCAAACTCATTGAGTATCCTGTTTAATTCCCCTTGCTGAGCTTCTATCATTATCATTTTTCCCAGTGACACCTTCCTTGGTGGCTCTCACTATGCATGCTGTCATAGACTACTACCTCCCTGAAAAGGTTGGCAGTGGGTGTGTGCCAGGATTTAAGTCAGTTAACATCAAGAATTTCCTTTCTTCTAATAGTGGGAACCACCACCCTTTTAACCTCCTTCCCTGGGGCTACAAAACCATCAACCTGCTCATCACCCATTCTTCTCATCTCAGTCAAACTATTTTCTTCCTTCTGCTGATTGGCCAGCACATGAGCCTCCTTTCCTTTGGCTAAATTAGATAGTGGCTGGTCACTAGCATCAACGTCCTCCCTCTCTAATCCAATAATGTCATCTGACCTTACCTTTCCAACCAAAGAGTTACCCTTTTCCACATCTGCCTCATCAGTTTCTGCCTCATTAGTTTCTACCTCATCAGTTTCTGCCTCATTTGTTTCATCTGATTTAATTGCCAGAACATCAACCCCCACTACTTCTGTCCCTTCCTCTATCTGAGGGGAGATATTTTGGGTTAAATCTGGGATGGCACCTTCTAATTGGCCTGCCACCACAAGTGGTAAACTCTGCTTGGTTGTTATACCTTTACCCTGCCCTGCTGGAGGGCTGCTAGTGGGTGCTACCAACTTAACTCATTCAGACACTGCCCCATCCCAAGCATCTGCTGCTATGTTATCAACCTGTTTCTTCTCCCGGGTCTTGCTCTGAGCCCTAGTAATGGCCCTGACCTTACATTGTGTTGAGTTGAATATTTTAAGATTTCTTCCTGCAAGAAGGGACCTATTTAAAGGGTGGTTTGTGCCTAGTAGAATCTCAGGGGCATTTTCCCTTAAAACCATGGCTTTCACTTTGGCCACTTTCCCTTCACAATCAATTTCTACCTCAGCTTCCTCTAAGTAGGTAACTGAAAAATCACCAAGGGTTACCTTCATTGCCTTCCTGTAAGTTGGTTCTTCTTTACCAGCCTCCCAGCTATAGCTGACCTGGTGGCTCTGGTATCAAGTATGGTAGGGAATCAGCCTCATTTACTCTACCCACAGTCTTATCCTCTGGTAAAGAAGGATCAGGAGAGTGAATTCTATTCTACCTGACCCTGGGCTCAGAACACTCACTCTTTTAATGGCCCAACTTCTAACATTTCAAACATGTCATACTACTTTTATCAAGTTTGATCACTCTCTCTGTACGGCTACTCAACTGGCTATACCTTTGGCCATCCCATTCCCAGCCAGAAAATTGACCACTGCCCCCGCCTTATTACTCGGTGACTCACCTTCCCTGGGTAATTGGGTTGTGTGGTCCTTGCTTCCTCCAGACCTCCAGTTGTACTTCTGGTATCCTCCTTCATGTTTCCACAAGCTGACTTGCTGTGTTGAGCATTGATCATGCCTCCACATCCTCCTACATGCGTGGAAGTTCTTGTAATCCCATGGTCGCTTGATGGTCATAATTTGTTGATGTGGTATCTCCGCTCTGTTGCTATCCAGTAGCATTAAAGTATCTTCTGTAAAATGCCGGTGGAGGAATCTATTGAAAATTTCTTGTACTGTTGCTTCTGGTGTAGCTAGCTTCTCCTTCAGCATTGAGAGTGATCCCAAGACACTTTTGAGCAGGATTTCTGAATCTTCTTCAGTGGAGAGCTTTGCAAACCAGACAGTCCTTCATGCTTTGTCCACTCTGGTACCCATCCATTCCAGCAGAGTTGACTTAAAGACTTGGTGTGGGGTGTCCCTTTTTATAGCCTCTTTTTTAAATGCTGACAGTGCTTTATCCATTAGCTGTTTCCTTACTAAGTTGACCTATTCCTCCTGGGAAATCTTGGCTTCCCTCATCACCAGTTCAAAATTATCAAAGTAAGCAATTGGATCTGTGTTGTCATCCCAATTCTTTAGCTGTTGACATGCTGCCTGTCTGAACTTCTTGTTATGCAACTCTCTGTCAAGCTCTAGCTGTCTAACCTCAAATTCCAGGCAGTCTCTCTCTTTCCTTTCTTCAAATTCCAAGCGCTTTCTCTCGAATTTGGGGTGTTCTCTATCTTTTCTTTCTCTTTCCATCCCTTCCCTCTCATCTTTCGCCATGAAATATATAAGCAGGGCAGTCATGCCCTCTGCTTGATGCATGGACTGTGTCTCTGGTTGTGACACCTCTGGCCTCAATACTCCACTCAGTTCTGCTGGAATGGTTGAGTCGGAGTACTCACTGTTTGGTGGTGAAAATTCTGTAGCCAAGGGGTCATAAACTGGCATTGCAGAGTTTTCCTCATGTCGTGCAGCCCTTATACCATAAGGGTGCTGACTTCTGTTCATCTCTCCCAATTCACTTGAAAGTTCTCGATGTATTCAAAATGAAATTAATTGAAATATTAGCACTAGCTGGCTAGGGTGTCTTTAGCATTAGCTATAACTGCTGCTACCATATGTTGGGAACCACCTGTAACAAACTAGACCAACCAGAGCAATCTAGGTTTTTGGTATTAGTTTTACATGTGTTCAGAACTTTTAAAGGCTCAGCCAGACATCACAAAAAATTACATAATTACCATAAACAGATTATTAAATACATTGTTCAACATATTTTTCTGTTACATACACACAAATTTTCCACCTTATTTTCTGTTACCCACACACATATTTCCCCTCATTAAACTAAAATATGTTGGAGGATGATCCCACCATATGTGCCTATATATAACAGACAAATGGACACATAGACATTATCAAATATGTATTAGATAAAGGGTGTATAGTCTGTGTGTTGTTCGGTCGGTCGGTCGGTCGGTCGGTCGGTCGGTCGGTCGGTCGGTCGGTCGGTCGGTCGGTCGGTCGGTCGGTCGGTCGGTCGGTCGGTCGGTCGGTCGGTCGGTCGGTCGGTCGGTCGGTCGGTCGGTCGGTCGGTCGGTCGGTCGGTCGGTCGGTCGGTCGGTCGGTCGGTCGGTCGGTCGGTCGGTCGGTCGGTCAGTCGGTCAGTCGGTCGGTCAGTCGATCGGTGAGTGAGTGAGTGAGTGAGTGAGTGAGTGAGTGAGTGAGTGAGTGAGTGAGTGAGTGAGTGAGTGAGTGAGTGAGTGAGTGAGTGAGTGAGTGAGTGAGTGAGTGAGTGAGTGAGTGAGTGAGTGAGTGAGTGAGTGAGTGAGTGAGTGAGTGAGTGAGTGAGTGAGTGAGTGAGTGAGTGAGTGAGTGAGTGAGTGAGTGAGTGAGTGAGTGAGTGAGTGAGTGAGTGAGTGAGTGAGTGAGTGAGTGAGTGAGTGAGTGAGTGAGTGAGTGAGTGAGTGAGTGAGTGAGTGAGTGAGTGAGTGAGTGAGTGAGTGAGTGAGTGAGTGAGTGAGTGAGTGAGATAGTGAGGGAGTGAGTGAGGGAGTTAGTTGATGGATGAATGGATGGATGGATGAAAGCATAGATAGATGGATGGATGATAGATAATCATTGCAAACCTGAACAATCCAATTTGGTGTCAGAAATCTGACAGTTGCTCATAAAATTGTGGCCAGTTGACACAAGATGTTCCACCATCCCCACCCCAACACTCACATTTCATTCACATGTCAACTATTATTGACATAGGGACAAGACTGGGAGAAGCAATTTGATTGTATAGTCAGTAGGGCTATTAATGTGCAATGGCACAGATAGCACACTATTAATCTTCAATATGGAAATTGGTCATTACAACACATTTTGTCAGTGCTCTTCCCAGGGGATGCTTCCTTTCTAATTGAGCAATGCTGTGTGTTCATGTAAGTAAAATGTTGTCCATATGCCTGAGTTTTATGTTCAAAGAGATGAAATGAATGTTGAACAAGAAAGAAGTGCTCCTGTGTGACACAAGTCACACAGAGAATCATGGGGGAAAACCACAAACACCATTATACAGTATATATATAAACGTATATCTGATGTGAAATTTGAACTATATTTCTTTAGTCAGATCTTCATGCCTCTGGCTGCAAATGTGTATCTATATAGGCTAGATATTAATATCACACTCTATATTACTATAGTTATTATAAAACAATCATTGTTATCAAACAATGTGACTTTATAATCTTAGATCCCTTCACAAAATTAGCTTCAAAAAATTATATTATATTAATGTTAAACATTTTCATCCTGGTCAAGGGTAGCTGTATACCATGTAGGTTCAAAATGACAATTTATAAATATGGGATGATGTAATCTAATGCATTCTTTACAAACCATCTTCTCCACATGTTTGCTCCTGTTACTTTCTTCTTTTACAATAGTGATGGTGGTGATTCCTTTCCCAGTAATGATACCTATAATTCTTTAGTTCTGCATTCATCCTGATCCTTCCTTACCTGGATCCACCTCCTATCCTGAGCACTCTCCTTCAACCATCCAATAAAGACCTTATTCTGATCAATAAAAGCATGCTTGATGGGGTAAAGATGTCCTGTCTGTGACCCTGGAAAGTTATCATCCTAGTGTCTGACTTAATATGAAATTAATGAAAAATATAATTACTAACATTAAATTTTGATATGTTTGTACACACTTCAAGAAGGTCAAGTGCTATGAGTGAGCCATTGGGATGGTCAATTGATTGTGAAGTTGATATGAACAGACCAAATATCCAATTGATCTCCTCAAAGTAATATTTAATGAGAGATTGAGGTTAATGAGGTTAATTTATCAAAATTTGAGGTGCAGGTATGCCCTGAGACAGTGTTTCCCTGGATATATTATAATGTGGTTAACTTTGGTGTCTTAAATCTGTCACAATTAGTCTCTTTGTTAAAATGTCTTATGGGTTGGCATAATGAGATATAACTCTCTCTTGCTACTAAATATCTGGCTAACTATGAAGCATTGATGTAATAAGTTTTGCATTCATATGGGGTGAGTATGATATAAATATAGTACATCTTGAGTATCAAGCTGGACTGAGCAATGATGATTCTGGCTGTTGTGCTAATCTAGACCACATTAGCATATGGGACTATACATACCCACCACCAACTTCTGGCTTCTCATGAAAGCATTGTGGGGATGTGTCATAAGGGTGTAATTTGGCATATCATGGACTTAACTACATTAGACCTCCTGCAACCAAAACATTACTTAACCATGAATAATGAATACTGCTATGTTTGTCAACAAGGACCTTCTGTGTGACATAAAAAATTTGTAGGATATGCTTGGCAAGTGCTCCAGTATTGAAGTCCAGTGCTCCAGTATTGGTGTATGGGTAGCTAAACAGACAACCACTTTCAGATAGTGATAATATTGATATCCAGTGGAATTTGCAAATGCGGATAATAGTCAGACACTGAGACTGTGGGGGTGCATTATTAGGACAATATCTTCACAACAGCCAGTAACGGTCATTGTGATGAGGGTTTTTCCAGAGAAGGATATCATGAACATAGACTGGTAAGCTAATAATGCTGTTTAAACATAAGATTGACAGGCAAACCCATTGTTTCAGACAGATCAGGCCTAAGTCAAACTCAATGTAGTCACACTATTATATAGAAGAATACCTCTCTCCCTCACCATATAGTTTTAGAGGCCTAATATTATCTGGATACACAAACTAGTGTTACATATCACTGTATGCTGCCCTTTGCCCTTCTAGTAGATATGAGTTAATGTATTGTTATGATCCAAGATATGTATAACTGTCATTAAGGGAATGCTTTGACTGACGGGTATATACATGATGCTTTGTAACACTTGCTATGAGCATTGCTGCATAAGTGCATATTTAATTGTTTCCTTTGGCTATATAGCATTCTGTATGGCACAAATAGGGAATATCACACTGTAGAAGTGGACAAGGTGACCAGACATATCCTAGGTGTGATTAATCTTGCTGCAATATGTGTGAATATTGTACCTGAATAGAGAGAGAGAATATTTGGGTGTACGTGTGTGTGTGGTTTTAGTGTGCATGTCCCTACAATATGGAGACTGGAGGTATTGGCTGTATGACAGATATTATATACTAGCAGTTACTCCATATAAGGGGCAGTGGAATAGTTCAGAGTTAGAAGTGTATTGTGTCTTGTAATGCTCATACATCTTAACGTTATTTTACTTATTCTCCTTGACTCAGGACTGTTTTTTGGGGGTTTCTTCCCTTATATTTGTAATGGCCCTTTTATGATCAACCGAGAAACTAGGTAATTTATTAGAACACTGTAAGTGCATAATTTTTTTTTGGTTTGTTTGTCCCCCCACCTGCCCAACATTTTCTTAATTGGTATAAGTTTTCAGTTGCTTCAGAGAACTGCTAGGAACTGTTAATTTTCAAGTAGGCCTGAACTATTCAATTTTCTGAAGGTGCACATACTTAACTTGACCTAACTTGACTTAATTGGCCATATGGCTATCCTTTCATGTGACTCCATTAATCAACTGGTCACATTATGAAGCCCGTGAGAGCATGATAACACATGTAAATACACACACTGCACATCCACTTTATGTCTATACTAATGAACACAAAGGCAAATATTGCACAATATATGATAAATATGACCCATCAGAGGAATGTATCTTCTTCAGGAAATGACAGGGTTAGCATGAAAAAAAAGTTCTAATAAGATCAGTTGAGGCTAAGTCACTTGGCATGAGTTGATAAGTGGAGGAGGAGGAGATGGGAGGCAGGGAAGACTGCTGGACATACATATGATGCTGGGGATCTCTGCAAGGAAGGAACAACATAACACACATAATACAACATATGTAACACTGGATATAAGATAATTTTTTTAGCTTATGGTAAGTTTTAAATTCCTAATGGGCCATGCAGAATATAAAAATGACAGACACATCATCAAGTTTTAAGTTGCAATTGGATAAGGGTACCTCATCAGTGACAGATGTCTCACGTGCACAAGGGATTAATAGGTGTTAGCCCAGGTATTAGCATGCATGGTTCTGCCTGTAATTTAGCAGTTACTAATAAGAATGGAGGTGTTGTCACTCTACAGCCAATATGTGCACAGCATAAAGGAAGGGGAAGAGTCAATATTTTGTAGCATATTATTCTAGCATTATTTTGCCTCAGTTATTCTAGTATTATTCTGACCCTGTTAGTCAAAAGTAATTCTGATAATTTTGGTGTGTGTGGTAGAAATAGAACCTTCATCAACACACATTTTAGTCCATCCATCTTGACAACAGCCTCCTTGCTTTCTCCCCAGTATGTTCATGCCATTTTTATACTTCTATTCAAGCTCAATATTAAAGGAAAATAGTAAGCAGTTACTAGCACATGGCCACTACAGTTATAAAACTTTATGGCATTCACAATAAACACAAACATTATCATAGTAACCAAAGTATAAAGGAAATTTCATTTCCAATTGATACTCATTTAGTCAATACAAGGTGTTACATCCAGATGTTAATGTGGTAAAATCTTGTCATGTAGATGTGCTAGTTGAATACTCATTTGCAAAGCATTCCTCATGCCATCAGCAAACTCACCAGAAGCCAGAGTTCCTATAGAAACAGATAGATAAACATCATATAACTTGCTCCTCCATTTGTTGAATTACTGTATGCGATACTCCCTATGTACATACACACAAACACAGGTAATATAGACATTATACACGCAGGAGCACAAATGTATGCATGCCAACTAAATATATAACCTAGGTTACGGCACTACTAATTACATCACATGGTTCAGTGACATGTATATGTGTAATACGACTGCTCCACAGGGGTGTAGTTTATATTGTTATTCCACATGAGGTTATTGCATATTGTTATTCCACATGTGGGTAATGCATATTATTATTCCACAGGGGAGTGGTAGACTTTGTCATTTCACAGGGTGATATATTGTTATTCGTCAGGTGTGCATATTGTTAACAATCAGAGGGAATCCTATGCCAGGTAAACCAAGTTATTATGGATGGAAGGCTAGTTATCACACTAAGCACATGAGGATAATTCAGTGTTACACTCGTAGACTCCATTTTTTTCTACAAATGTATGTGTGATACAGAGTGGCATGATGTCCATCACTATCCTAGCATCTGCAGGTAAACTCATACTGCAAGAGGAAGCTTCCACCAGGTGTGTTGTACATGGGAAATGGATGTGACCTATGGTGGACTAACTCGTACTATGTTGAGCTGCTATCACAACCACACCAGCATACTGTCTGATGACTCAGCCAGAATTACTCACTTACCTTGCTGAAGCATGGGAGTCTGAGTCACCTTTCTGGAAGCTTCTACAATGGTTGGAGAGAAAAGGAGGAAGAGGAGAAAGTGAGGAGTTTATTAATTATTCAATACCAATCATTAAGCAGTACAAATATTTTTATTTGTCTTATTCAAGGTAAAATGTTAGCAATAAGTTGACCTTCACACAAGAATTGTTCTTTATTTTTTGTTGCTGCAGGAATAATGGTTTCTCATTCCATTCAACACATACACAGTGCCCCCCCCCCCCCCCCCCCCACACACACACATACAAACACATTTTCACTCACAATAAGCAGAGTCCAGTGTGTGAATGTTGTTTTAACCATGATGTCATCCCAGCAACAAAATTTAAATACCATTTTCCATGCTTATCTGTTTACAATGACATGTTACAGGCATATAGCAGTTGGAATTAAGCTAATGGTTAATGCATTCATCCTATCATGGCAGACTTACGACAGTGTTTGTGAGCTTTAATTAACTTTAGCTGTGCTATATTTATATGCTCACTCAGTTACCACCTGTTATGCAAACAAATATGTAATGGGAGAAAATTAGGAAATTTTACAGATTAACCCTGTCTGGTTTTGTTAATTGCTGTTTATTTTTTTGTCTTGGCTTAGTTAACTGTTGTTAATTTAGTGAGTGATTTACACCTTCTGACATTACATTTTTACAATATCAACACTACCACTGTTTAAACTATAGGAATGGCAGCAAATTGTGAAAATTTAACACTTATGCAAGAGGCTATATGCATGCTCTCAACGTGTTTTTGTTTTGTTTTTTTTTGGCATATAAATAATTATACTGCACTGATTTTACTTTCACACTATCAGGTTAATTTGCATGATCATCATGAAGCTTGGAAGATTTCTGTTCTGTATTTACTAACCTGGCATGGATGATGGGCAGACGAATGAAGAGGCGCAGGGAAGGGAAGGTGTGGATAGAGGGATCACTGGTACTGTACACAAATAGGGTGGGATGAATGAAAATATTGTGTGCATACACATGGTACTCTGATGAATTAATGATGTACCATTTAGATAGGTAACTAAGCTGAATACAATTAAGGGAGGACATTCCACCTCTGATAATATCAAAGCCACACCCCACAATGCACTGCAATACTGGAACCAGCCATCTCAGCTGTGCTTAACACCCTCAGTGTCCCAGTATATCCATGGGTACCAGTGAGGTCTTGACACAACTGCACCGACTCCTTGCACACCTTAACAATCCCCTCTTAAAACATGGCAGTGCAGATCTCTGAGATGTCGCCATGGTAACCTTCCATGTATCAGTCAATAGAGTGTGTGCAGGACATGGTGTGGTTGAATTCTGTCCATTGTCCCACCTCTCTGGTGACACTTATTGGATCCTTCATATCACACCTGCAAGTGCACAACAATACAGACATGAAACATTGATTACCACATCTGAAATATTTTTTTTAAAGAAAAATAATAAAAAATAGACAATTATGGTGGTGCTTTCTATATATCTTGCAGCTGAGTAAGGGAATAGATCTGAAGTATTTTTTTGCACATGTATTCATTAAGTATTTAAACTCAGCTAGCTAAATCAACGGTGCTAAATATTATGAATATTCTATAATTATTTACAGTTAAAGTCTATACTCCATGGCCTGCAATCTATAGCTTTGCAGTTGCCTGTAATTTGTATTTTTTTATCTGCATCTTTAGCATAGAAGTTATTAGGTGACATCTACTGTCTATGTCTACCATGATGTACAATCTATGCCTACACATCACAGCTCCTAATGTCTGCAAACAAAATGATATAATCCAGGTTTTTAATGGCTGTGAGAAATGCTGAGACAGTTCAGTCTAGCATTTATCAGCCTCTTCCCTTTATGGTCATGTGCTGATCAGTCTTAACTATAAAGGAATTATTTTCGAATAAATTTTGAACTTTTTTATGGTGTTGTCCTTAGAATAGATTTTTTTTGGTTGTAAAAACCTGCCCTTGTGTTATTTTAACTGTGAAACTAATCATCAAATATCTTACATCTAGGAAAGTAGGGAAGTGGTGCTGCTAATTAATGTAGTTCATTAGGCTACAAATTTAGGAGTTTAGAGTTATAATACTTAAGAGCACAGATGATGTTGGCAATTTAACATGTGTAGCATTAATTAGTGGGAATAATATCTCACTAGAGCTTTCTAAACTGTTATGCATATTTTTGTTTAAGTATGGTAGAAAATGTGCATGGCAGTCTTATATAGGCATCTAACTCTAGAGTATGTATGAATGAGCATTGTCATTGAGACACTTCAGTCTAACATTTACCAGCCTCTTCCCATTATGGTCATGTAGGTACATGGTACACCTATGAGTTGTTTGTGAGAATCTTTCTCTTTAAATTTTAATGCTGATATAGTAATACCAATTGTAATGTTAGGAAATCTCATCAAAATGGCTAAAGCTCATGTTTGGTGGACAGAACCAATAACTGGAACCACGTATACTTGGAAGGATTTACTGTATGGATGATGGCAAAACAGTGTTGCTCTACTTTTTAACACAGCATATAAAAATCTCTCAACAGATGAAGGCAGAGTTGTCAATAGAACTCATGGAAGTGATGCATTGAACTCAGTAATTGATACAGATTTGATAGGACTAGTTCCTTGCTCTCATAAAGAAGCAGATAATAATCTTCTCCAGAATGTGGCAGATGCTGCACACCAAGCCTTCAGAACACTCTAAGTTTGTGTGTACTAAGAACACAGATTTAGCAATATTTAACTGTATGAGCCCTGTATAGTTTGGATTACATGTGGTGATGGATCTAATTTTAACTATATACTAGTTTACAAATTTGCTGCTGCATAAATTCTAGGAGTTAGTGCTATTCTCGATATTTTCCATGCATTCACAAGGTGTACCATCACATTATCATTTGCAGGAGGAGATAAGAAGACATGCTACACTTTCTTGATGTCACTGCAACATTTAAATACTGAATATATATTAAAAAAACATTAAATTTTCAACTATTTCAATGTTGCGACATTTTATAGTTTTGATGTATGATAATTCCGGTGTCATTGAAGAAGTTAATGAGGTCAGAAAACATATTGTTTATGTTCATTAAAAAGCTTATAAAACTTCCCACAAACATTAGGAGCACTTGAGATGGACATAAAGGTATGTGCTATCAGTCAAACTGCTTGTACCACTCAGATTCCAAACCCTAACAATTTTTGCCCAGATGATTTGGAATGGAAGAAAGAGAAACTGGATACACTAACCTAACGGAAGATTCACATGCATACTCAGAATGAATTCAGTGCGGTTGTAAGAATGAATGTACCAAAGATGTAAATGCTTTGAAGAAGCCCTGATGACTGTCAATAATAAGCTATATTTAGTTTCGCATGATAATGTTTTAATTTGATCAAGTATGAGTCCTCAAGTTTCACCAATTCAGGAACAACATAACATCCTTCTTCATCTTCAGTATACTTAAGTTCACCAAATTTTTGATCTTTGCTTCACCTGGCTTGACCTGTTTTTATCTGACTTTGTTGCCCAGGTAGAGGCACTTGAAAATAGCAATCTGACACTTCTTCCCTGGAGGCCAGCCTAGTCATTATAGACAGATTTTAAAAGATTAGTCTACTATTGCCATCACCCTGATCTACTTCACTAAGATTTCCTACCCAGATAAGGTGGTCTTGGATGAAATACACTGGAATGCATTTAAGTGCTTGAAAGAGACACTAGGACAGACCCTGTCTTTCAAGATCCTAAGTGTGCCAAAAAAATCTATCCTCAAAATGGATGCATCCAACTTAGGCATTGGTGCAATACGTAGTCAGTTGGATGATGAAAGTTATGACAGCCCAGTTACTTTCTAATTTTGGAAACTTTACATGAGAAAGAAATTCTGCTGCTGTAGATAAAGGGTGCCAGGCTATAATCAATGGAATTTTTCATTTACAAATTTACTGAAATGGAGTGAATTTAAGTTATCTCCAATCACAAGTACTTCATGTATTTGGATTCTCTCTAGTATGCTGGAAAGAAGAGAACAAAGTGTTCTCTTGTTTAAGAAAATTTAAGACAATGTTGTGATATAGAATATTATTGTTTTAAATCATAACAAGAATATCCACATTTGTGATCTTATTAGCCAATTTTATAAAACCATTAGAGCACATGGGAGCTGGCATATAAAAGCCAGTCCCCCATTATGCCAGTGCAGTTGAGTTAAATCTGTGCTGAGTGTTGTAACATAATTGAGATTTATCTATTCATTCCTTTGAAGTGTTGATTTGCAGTTTAGTCAAATTCATGATGAGTGTTGTATCATCATTGAGTTCTATCTATTGATCAATAAAAAGTGTTTATTTGTTGTAGAGTGAAATAATCTTTTACTTCATTACCAACCAACTTCATCTATGAATGAATACACCCTGAGGGGATTTGCAACAGTGATCTCAAACTAACTTAACTCCTTCATACAATTGAGATGTTAGCCATTAGAAATTTTACTCATGACATATTCATGGTTAATTTATTGGGTCCTTACATACTACTGTTGATATTACAACTTACATTGGTTGACTCAAGCAGTATATAAGCCATTAGTGACCAACAACACTATCTAAGCATGGTAACTAGATCTTGATTGTTCCTTTTGACTTATAAGTCACTTCACATATCTTTGTCCACCATGATGAACATCAGGCATTCCTAAAAGGATCCAATTCAAGGATATAAAGTGATAAGAAAAGTACTTCGACATTTTGTTTCCCAATAGAGTAGCTAAGGTTTCTCTATACTATGTGAAGCTTTAATATGTTGAGGATGACATGATGCTGTTACTTTCATTACTACTTGGAACTACCAAGTGTCAAACAGAACACCAGCAGATGTTTTCTCCCATAGTTCCTCAGCCAATACTGTCAACAAATGATACACCCTTCATTCCAGCCACACAGATGACCATGAACCCATCAACCCTTTTAGGTCTACATACCACTCACTGTGGTTGGGTAAGTATGCATCCCTGCAAAATATCAATGATTGCCTCATATGATAGCAATTGGAATAATCCAGTATGAAACATACCTATCTTGGTGGGCATGGAATCAGAACATGATGTCATCCAATATTTATGAATGAAATCACTAATTGATATTCAATGTGGTTTTCTTTTGTCATGTTTTTTTTGTGAAATGCCATGTTTTCATACATATTTGTTGTTTTCAGTGATATTCAATAGCTATATGATAGAAACCTAAAACTAGGCAGGCTCACACAAGATGGCACTGGGAGTGACATGGCTGAGTCCCACATGTGTACCATTTTCCTCTAAGCATGCCAAACAAATTTCTTGCCTGGTGAACATACCAAACACTGTATATCCCTCTCCTCAGGGTAGGCACATCTTACACAGTGAACGGTTTTATCCTCTTAATATAATCAGATCACCTGACCACATCTCCCCATGTTGACTGTCTATTTCATAGATCTAAAACGATGCAATCTTGCACAGTGAACAGTTCTACCCTCCCAATATAATCAGATTATGTGACCACATCTTCTCATGTTTAGTGTCTATTTCATAGATCTAAAAGGATGCAATCACAGCTTATTTGTTGACAATCTCATCCAAGACAATTGTACCTTAAGAGACTAAATTTCAGGAGTTGGTGGGGGTCACCCTGAGATGGTCATAGGGGGGATTAGGTAAAGATATAGTAAAACCTTACCTCTGTGGTTTAGTTTGTAAATTTCCTTAGGGGAGTGGTTTCCATATAATGCATGGAAAACAACAATGCTGCATTATGAGTGCTGCAAACCCAAAACTTAGACCCACATGCTAGAGGAGCAAAAAGCTTTGTGGTCAGTTTTGTAGTGAGTTTAACTTGAGTTCTCAGTAAGTCATATTTTGTTCTATTTCTCAGTGAGTTTAACTATCTTTGCTCTAGTGTGTGTGAGAGATGACCAAGTATTTAACCATCACGTTGAATCTCTCAGGACTCCAGAGTGTGAATTACTGATACAGGAAGGCTGCTTCCAACATGGTGGTCTTCTGAAGTATTTCAAGCCAGAGTATTTAGTTTTCAGGTCTATCATCTAGTGGTGAGGGTGTGGCTGTTGTGAGCCACGTAAATTTTTTGAAAGGTTATCCATATATCTGACAAAATTTGGTCTTACAAAAGAGGTGGTCTTTCAATAGAGGTAATTTTATACAGCGAATACAACTTGTTGCATGAAATGTGTCTCATAATGAGGTGGTCATCCAATATTTGAGGTTCCTAGAAGAGGGACTTATGTGTCTTTAATTAGTATTTTTGGTTGCTCTTGTGTCATTTATAATAGAGTAGAGTGTAGGCTAAGCCGTGATATTGAGGATTTACCCCTTAGCACCCCACCTAGTACCAGCAAAGTGCCTCAAAAGTGCAAAGCGTGATGTAAATTTCATGAGCAAGTTTTCCAAATGTTGGCAGTATGTGAGCATCCTGTCCAGCTCCAAACAAAGGTAGGTTGGAATCTCTTGGTGTACTAAACAGGAGCCACTGGTCTTAGTATTTAGCTCATGTTTTGCTTCCTTTTTATTGATATAGAATGAGGCCAACACCATCTTTTTTCACTGAACTTCAATCTCCATTTTCTGAGGTAGTCAGATAGTCTTGCCATGTTGTGATGGAAAACCTCCTAGGCTTCTTACCAGCTACATGCTCTGTGCATTATCACCAGGTTGTCGACATAAACATACTTTCTGGTTGTGGTATTAGGGAGGTCATACATATGGATATTAAATAGCAGTGGAGCCAGGACAGACCCCTGTGGGACACCGTTTTTCAGGTGATGTAACCAGCTTTGCTGGCTATCAGTTTTAAGGACAAAACTGAAGTTGAGGACAAGCTCCATAATAATTTGGACCATATGCTTATCTGGTAGGAGACTCAATAACTTGCAGGAAGGCCAAAGTGCCACATTATGTCATAAGCAGCTGTAAGGCAGAATAATATAGCACCAGCCTTCTATTTAGCTTTAAAGCTATCCTTGGCATATGGGATCAACAAGGTGACTTAGTCCACCATTGACCAACCACGACAAATGCCGGCCTTCTCAGGAGGTTGTCAAGAGTCTATGACTGGCTTTATGCGTGAAAGGATGAGACACTCAAGTATCTTGAATGAAACACAAAGTAAAGAAATGTGATGGTAAATTTTAGCACCATTTAAGGGCTTGCTACGCTTGGGTGTTCCTATGGCCATGGCTCTCTGCCAGGTCTTGGGAATTCAGTGGTGGTGCAAGCAGAAAGATAGGAAATCACAAAACCAGGTTTCCAGCTTGTCACTGGCATGGAGTATTAGCTCCAGGAATATGTTATCTGGCCCTGGAGTTTTGCCAGCTTTGAGTTGTTGGAGTGCTGAGTATTAGTCAAATTAAAGACATCAGACACCGAGGCTCATTTCGACATCCACAACAAGATCTCAGCTGAGTAGAATGTTTCCGTTGTGTAAAAAAGGCCATTACCGGAACAATTTTCATGTTAAGCTGGAAAAGGTGAATTTTGCTCACATTAAATGTGAAAAGGACTTACCCAAATGGATTTGGATGGTTAAAGTGAATGGTGAATCAGTAGTTGCTTTTTGGATGCTGGTTGTTCAAAATCCATTGTTCATCCTATATGTGCAAAAGTTAGAATGCCTACCCTGGAGGTATCCATATACCACTGCAAGTTCCAAGAAGAACTGGTTTCGAGCAGTGAAGATAACCTTAGAAATTGAGGGAAAGGAAGTTGACTTAGCAGTGGGTGTGTCCCCACACATCCAAGTGTTTATGCTGATTGGTCAAATATCCCTCACTTTGTAAGTACTTAAGGGATGTCCTAAACAGGAAGCTGAATAATAAAAAGGAAAATATCGAGGTTTGTCTGGAGGTATCTTATGCTGGGAGAGTGAACAGCACTCTGCCAAGGATGAAGAACAAGAACAGGCAACAAAGGACAACATTTCATGTGTAAGACAGTTGAAAGTGCTTAGAAAGTTTGTCTCCATTGAAGTGACAATGGTTGTGACACAAGCTCAGGAGCAACTGCAGAACCAATGTGATAAGTAAGTCCAGAACATCCAGATGAATGAGGATTTGGTTAACCATGTGTTGATGAGGGGAATGTACCAGAGAAAGATTATATTCACCCTGAGAGTGGTGAGGAAAAGAGTGATGTTGAACCTGACAGTGGCGAGGAGAAGTGTGCTGTTGAGACTAAAAGAGGTGAGGAGAAAGATAATGTTGAATTAGAGAATGGTGAGAAGAATAATGTTGAGCGTGAAAGTGGTGAGGAGAAAGTTAATGTAGAATTTGAGAATGGTAAGAAAGATGATATTGAGCCTAAAAGAGGAGGAGAGAAAGATAATGTTGAACCTGAGAGTATAAATGGGAATGAAATGGAGTATGAGTCAGAGAAAACAGGGGGAGAAGGAAATAATGCTTTGTTGAAAGAGTTTAGTTGTGGAATGTACGATATGAATAATATGCAGAGAAAACAAGGCATGTGGTGCAGCATGAGATTAAACATTTTAGAGGTACAAGGAACAACAATGCAGATGAACTTTCTGGTGAACATGATTCATAAGCTGATGATAGGGAGATGTCAGGAAAGCCAATTGTGGCTATAAATAAAATTATATTGGCTCAAAAAATGATATCTGCACTAATGAGGGATTATAGATCTTGGAAACCTTGGAAGAAATCACCATAGGAAAACCACCAGACCAAAATTCTTTTCAGAGTTTCACCACAAGTGGTCAGAACATCCAAAGAGAGCTTTTCATCCAACTTTTCAGAGAACTTTCTAAATGAAATCATAGCATCAGGAAGTGAGCTGGAGCAAACTAATTTGTCCACATCTCAGAGCCACAAATAGCATGGCAGCTCCCATAATGAGGGAGCTCAAGAGGAGAGAGAGAAGAGAAAATAGCAAGAACTCCGTCTGAACTCTAATCGAATTGAATCTCTAGTGTGAATATTTGTTGAGACTAGTACCCCCTTTGAGTGCATCACTTGATCTTGCTTGCTGATTAAATTGTCATCAAGGTGGCTTAACTACACTTTCAATAGTTGTTCTTAATTAGAGGCAATATATTTTTGTGGTAAACCGATTTTTTGCTGGCTAGGCATTGCAGGATAGTCTCTGTTGGTGTCAGCAGAAGTATTAGCCTGACAATTTTGTAGCCCATAATTTTATTATATAAAATCAGTGATGCGTGGAAGAGGGGGGTTGGGGGAAGAAGGGGTGGTGGGAATAGAGAATTCTGTACCTCCAGCTGCTCCCCCAAAGTAGCCATTTTTTGTTGCAATATTCCATTTATAGTGAATTTATTCATTATTTGGTGCCTTTATGCTGTTAAGTTACTAGCATGTTCATGTCAAAAATGTTACATCAACACCAAACAAATTATAAAATTCAGATAACAGTAAATATGTCATATTCATTTTACTACCTACATATAGAATGTATTAATGGTAATATAAGACTTCCTGCAATACATGACAATAGATATATCTGAATAGGGCAGCATATTAGGTCACTGACAATTGGAATGCTCCTAATTGTATTAGAAAATCAAACCTGAGGGACTGTGTGAAGTAGGGAAGAAAAAATAACAAAATATAACAGTATCGTAATCAAAACTATACAATAGTAAGATATATTATGTGTTGTCACACAAATATCATATAATGAAAGCAACACCTGGCATTACTTTTTTGGTAAGAATCTCTATCTTACACCCTCACTCAAGAAAACACTGGAACTTCACCCACAGTAATAAGTATCAAATTTGGTAAAATCTACCAAATTTTTTTCTGTTAGCACAAATAATTTCAAACACAATATCTAGGCAAGCTAAACTAAAAACTTTGCATTTAAAAGAAGAAAAAAGTAACTTGACATGCATACATATCCATCTAGGTTTAGCATTGACAAGGTCTTTCTAGGCCAAATCTCAACCTGATAGCATATCAATGCATGATGGTTAAACCAGCATTGACATCCATGAGAACTGGTTTCTATGGTCCATCCTGATATACCTTCATATTTGTGTAAGCTAATAAAGATAACCATAGTTAATGCACATAAACCAGTTAAATTCCATCAGCCCTTGGCATTAGCAGATATACTAAGCTTCCAAAATGTTCTTAGTTTGGTTAATAAGGAAGATTTTAATGGAGAATGAGGAAAATACTTTTTAGTTTTTTTTACCACTTTATTGTGGAGATTTTTGGCTCATAAATTTGACCTAGACTTTCATTGCATGCTCCAGAATATATATAAAAATTTGGATAATAATTGCTTAGAAGCATAATTATGCAAATGGTAATGTTCAGGTCAACCCAGAATAGAGATTGCATGCACACTTTCTCTATGAATATTAGATAATGATGATTAAAATTAAACCAAAACAAGCACATATTAATTAGGATATATCCACATATCCTAGTCAAGAAATGCATTTGTGGATGATAATATAATTCATAAGCATGGATGAATTCTACTGTGGAACATAATGTATTAAATATGTTAAATAGCATCCAAGGACAATACAATCACCAATATTGATCTCTTATTACATTTGACACAATTCCTCTTTATATTCCCATCACTTAATTAAGGAAATTGTACTAGAAAACAAAGCAAACCAATGTACAAATGCCACAAAATTATAGATAGATAAAACAAGACTGGAAATTTCCAGACATAAACACAGCCACCAGCAGCTAAATTTTTACCTATGGTTGGCTTAGTTTGACTTCAATTTAGATTTAATTAACTTAGTTGGGCCAATCTACTGATTTTTACTCAATGAATAAATAAGAGAATTTTGACTTAGTTGATTAATTTTGACCTCATTGACTTATTTAAACAATTTTTCACTTAATCATTCCATGATGAAGTAATGTCCACTATTAAATTTACAAAGTATCACCAGAAAACAAAAACAGAAAGAACAAATTAATCTCTGGAGGCTGTGACACACTCTGTGTGCTAGCATATAAAAAGTAATACCATATCTCTCTCACCAAAAAAAAAACAAACACTGGTGTGCCTGAGCCAAAGGGATCCACTTGAATCCACTATTCAATATGGTCAGACATGCATGACATATAAGTTATTTAATCAATAATTCTATGGTTTTTATATGCCAAATACTAAAAGATAGTTAGATATGAAGGATATACAATGCTGCAGCTGCACCATAAAGTAATAGTACTCTGTCTTTTAGCTAGACCGATCCAATAGAAACTGGCGAAGTAAGACTACAATGTTGTCATTTCTTATTTTTTCTGTACTTATTCCCCCACTCAACAGTTTCATCCTTTAGCTGTTGAAGTTTTCTGTGACAATCACCATCCACTTCCTTAAAGCTTTGTGAATTCTTTGTCCTTATGCTATCAGTGTAGCTACATGAGACTAACCAGGACTGAAGTTAGAATCAGATGGACTTTTACTAATAATAAATATTCTCATTCAGAAATAACTCCCCAAAAAACCCTACTCTTTTAGCATATTTTTTTTTTGCAAACAGAAAGGGGGCACTAATTTTCTCTAGCAAGTAGAAGCCATAACCATGGAGTTTCATTATGGTTTCATCTTGGTACAGGTGGAATCATGCAAACCCACTGTCAAGTTTTTGTTACAGTGGATATAACTGAATCTTCAATAATATCATAGCTTTTTTCTAGTGTTAGATTTATACTTAATGAAGGTATTGAGAACCCATGGTCAGCCTTTATTCACATCTAACCTGCCATCATACCCAGAAAACAAGTGTTATTTTTTTTACTAATCAAAGTCAATCTTGCATCATTTACACCTAAGTTATTATTGATCATTTCTTACCATCATTAAAGATGTTTTATCATTGTCAATATTGATAAGTTTATATGGAAAAGATGATTATATTGTGGTTTATACTAGCACTTGATTACACTTGTTTGATCAGATGAAGAGTTAATACTTATTAGTAACCACCTAATATTTATTAACTCAACTGTGATGGAAGAAGAGTAATGAAGTGTAAGAAAAAATAACTTTTTAATCAGCTATTCTAGATAAATAGCAATCAATAACCATCTGGATTACATGTGAGTACCTTCATGCAGTGCAATCGTAAGTCCCTTCAATATCATTTAGATTAAGAGGGAACACCAAAGCCAATGAGGAATAAAGAAAAGGAAGGGGATTAAAGAAGGAAGAACAAGAAAGTCCATCCATCTGGGTTTCAATTCAGTGGTGTTCGTTGGAATGCAGAGAAATATCTTCATGAGGACACTTAGTAAGGTACCTGCAGCCTGCAGTGATCCAGCTGAACATTGAAGGCACCCTGCCAGCAAGGTCAGTGTAGTCGAGTGTCTGGCCCATAAGATCAAGGACATTGCCACCTCCTTCCAGGGGACCATTGCAACTATGTTGATAAGCTAAAATTTTCAAATATGGCAATAGCTGGGTCAATCCCAACAGGAAGCACAGTCTAACCAAATTTGTACATGGGAGCCAGTCCTGAACACAAGCTGGTTGGTCACCAGAACATTTTGAGATCAAATGGTTGTGCATGAATGTTTCAGGCCTGGAGATCATGGTGTCCACAAACCTCCATCCTTGCGCCTTTTGACAATGTCGCCATGTGTGTATTCTGGTGACCTAATTGACAGAATACCTAGTGAGGATAGAGAGCTAATACATCAAATTGAGAATGCTATTTGAGTGGGATGGAAATATTTACACCATCCAATGGGTGCTGTCAGTTTCACCTCCAGGCACTGGAACACCGAAATCAATCCCTTTCTGTTCACACCTCTTCATCTAAGTGTGTGAAGCTGGAAGTGACAAAACTTGACCTTCAATAGACTCTTGGATAAAGGGCTGGTCACATGGCCATACTACTTTCTTGCTGAATTACAAAACCAAATATATCTAACTCTTCAGTGTAGGCAAATTCTAATCAGTGGATGATTTTTAACCAAAGGGCTGATGACCACTTCTTGTGGACACATCCAGTCAAAAAGCTCAAAAAGGTGCGATCAAATATGAGTAAATATGGATCTAATTGTGATAAAATGGACGGTCAAATTAATGTATTAAAAGATCTAGCTGTATGCAAACACAACTTCACCAGGGTAGGGAAATTGGCAACTCAAGATTTTTTTAGAATTAGATTTTTCTGTGCCCACGAACAAATGCAATCCACAGTTACAAGTAAATCCTGTAAATGTCCAGTTATCAATACCTATTCAACTTCTGGCAGAGGTAACCAACTAAGTGTGTACATTCTCATGTGCTGTTGCATTGCAGAACTGGATAGTGTACGATACACAAGCTGGATGGTTACTTGAAATATGTCTTCAAAAGTTGTCAGAAATGGGTTAAGGAGGACGTGCTTCAGAAATCATTCTGTTATCTTCAGGAGGAAGGAAAGGATGAAGTAGAAATTCATATTTTCAATATGAACTTGAAAAGTTCCGTACATCCATTGAGTGTTCATGTTAAATTAATGGTTGTTAAACATGCATGTAGATTAATATTGGTATGACCATGTCGGTAATGCCATGTTGCATAACTTCCAAAGCTGCATTGAAATTTTTAAAAAGCCAGCGACGTAGCACCAATAGATAAGTAGACACATTTTTGTCAGCTTTTCTCACTTGGCTATGGAATTCGAACATTTGCATGATCTCTTAGAGATTTTGATTATACTGCTTTTTTAAATGCTCCACCAGTTGCTGATAGCTTTTCTCTATTTGTTTCTCTTGCGATAACAAGCTATGTATTTTGTAAGACATTGGTCAGATAATAAAGTGCTCTCTTTTGATCCCCATCAATGATATTTTGAATACAAAGATATGGCCTCATTGCCTAATATACAATCACTCCAACCTCTTCATATCAAATTTCTTGACCATACCATGGATTATTGCCATTTTAATCCCACACCACTTTACCTATATTTTTTGTATCTCTATTCAGTTTAGTTTAATGTGATTAAGACGGATAACTTATAAAAGCCAATGAAATTCTACAAGTACACAATTAAGAAGAATATAACTAACTAAAATCACTGAATGTACATACATATATAAAAATAGAACTTAAAATTAACTACAATAATATTAATAATGAATACACTACAAATAGTATGCCTGATTCATCCAGTGAACACCAGTCAATATTCCATCATGAATGTTCTGAAGTCATACAGGTATGCAATAATATTTATTTTGTCATTATTGGCAAAAGAAAAACAAATGCCAACAAACAACACAAGTCTAGAGGACATGAAGGATGTTTGTTTTCGAATTGAATTCACATGAGAGATTTATATGGTTCGCATTTATCCCAACAGGACCTTCAAATTTAGCTTTATTCAAGTCATCAATCCAAATTATACATGCAGTTAAGTTTAGCAAATATGTAATCACACCCTTGAAATGCTTCCTCAAGTAAAAAGGAAACAAAGTTAATAGTAATGACGCTGATGAGTTAAATCAGAAAATGGTCTCACCCAAAATATTAGTGAGAGCAACTTGGTTAGGTGTCACTTGGATTTGATACATGTTTTTTTATGTTTATTCAGATTGAATTGGTAGCACACACAATGCGAAGTTCAAACCACTTTAGAGATATTCTGAACAGGCCCCTAATTGATTGATATCATTGCATTAGAAAATAGACAATGTTGCACTAATGCAAGAAAATGCATCAAACATAGTACCTACACAAATAGGAATATAGACATGTAACTCAATGTACGAAATCATGACATGAGAATATAACTTGAACTATAGCTTCCACACAAATTTTTTTTCTTCATTTTTTTAATTATCTAGTTTACCTCTTTAAAGACCTTTGGCAGGACAGGAGAGAATGGGAATTGAACAAATCTGAATGGTGGTCATAGAACTCCCAGGCTCATAACATTTTATTCTCCAGCAGTTACACAAATAGTATATGGGATGAGTACTACCAACCACATTTTTGTAAAGTCAATTTAAGTGAGGTCAGCAGTGCCCAAACTGCAATAGCTGAAAATTTTTTTAGAGCTTTGTTAGGTCAAGCCCTTCCTTGCCACAACACTTCCACTAAGTCTATTTTCCACATGGTAGTGCCATAATTGAATATCTTCCAATAATTGAACTAGCAATAATTAAATGAGAATGTCAACAGCATACTTTTTCATAGCACATTAATTTCCAGAATATATTCATTAAGGCCCCATTTCCTTGTGTTTTTTTTTGTGCATAGGAAGAAAACAATTTAAATTATGTTCTACATTATAAAAGCATGTGCAGTGTGTTATGTCTATCAGGTAGTAGCCCTGAAAGCCTAAGAATCAGGAATCGATATGTTTGTTGAAGCGTGAGTGAAGTAGTGATAGGTGGCAAAATTTTATAAAGAAAGAGCTGATGTGCTGTAATGTTGGACTGATATCTGATAAGTGCAAGCTACAATTGTCCATAAAATAACAAATGCTGACAGTGGTGATACGAAAACATATAAATATGATGATGATGAAAGATGATGTCCATGACTGCATTTTTATTGATACTGACATGGAGGCTGACACGGAAGAGTGACTTAAGTGCCGTCAAAATTGTTCATTCAGTCACAGTCCATCAAACTCTAACTCCAAGTCACAGTGGTAGGAGAGCTACCATGTACTTTTCCTGTGCATCACCATAAAATTCTGATGACTTTTAGTAATTTCTTATTTTCTTACTTTTATTCTTTCCCTTTAAATTAGATACTTGGAAGTGTGTGAAGTGAAAATCTATATCTACCAGAGGATAACTGTATTGATTTAATTAGCCATCTGTGACCATGTCAGCCATCTCTCTCTTGATCATCCTGAACTTGGGGTTAATGTATCAAGAACGTGATACTTGTCTTTCCACTTTTATTAAATTTCAAAGTTGTAAGTTAAAATTATTCATTCATAGTTCATTTACATATATTATGTCCAGCAAGTCGTTCAGAGGGATATTTAACTAGTATATAGTCTCCAATCAGTCTCATTCACTTGCAGACAAAATCCAAGCAAATGAAACCAAACAAATGAAACAGTTGATCTATGCTATGATAAAATGTAGTCAATATAACATAATTGATGGCAATAAATGATTACAATAGTCAGTCACTGTCTCTGTGTAAACTTTTTTTTAGTAGATTTCTTTATTATCCCATTGCATGATGATTTGGAATTAATGCACACTTTATAACTCTAACTACTCAAAAAAAGCTTTACCACATCCGAGAAGAGCCTCGTCAAAAGTTTCCAACCGAATTCAACCAATATTATGACCTATACTTTCTCTATGCTCTGATTATCCAGCAATGATTGATCTGAAATCACTGGTGCTTATGATGACATTCCCAAAAATATTGATAAGGTAAGTTCTAATACAAAAGTATTGCACCTAGATATAAATTACTTTTACTTATTAATATCTTGTATCTCATGATGTGAATATAATAATCAACTAGACCTGTTCCAATGTAGTAACCTTGATGCAACTGAACTATTTACACTTGGACCAGCCGAGGACATAGCTGACAGAGAGGTCACAGTTTTATGATTAAATCTTAATATATCTTCAGATCCATTTGTTGTTATGTTCCTGCTCATGGAAGACTGACATCCAAATGCCAACAAGTATCTTAGGGAGTGGATATTATTTACAGAAGGGTATTAGGAAGAGCACTCCAAATATACCTATGTAAAACATTATCCATGGGCTACATTGAATTAACCTTAATATAGTTGCAGTTTTATAATCAATATTGACTGGCAAATAGGAACCAAACTACCATGTCTTGGTCTGTCACACTTGATTTTATCTTCAAAAACACTTTTTAAAATCATTTTTCTATGTTTGTCGTACATACTCCATGTAATGGCTGGCCAGATGTTACTTCACCATGCCAGCACTTCATCACTCCTTCGTTGAATAAACTAGAAATCAATACTCTCTGTCATGCCTGATCATGAGAAACCACATAGCTATGTCATCTCTGAAGCAATAAAGAAATATAGGACTTTATATAATCACACTCATGATACCATGAGCACCTAAGATAAAATTTTTCTCATGATAACACAGAACAGAATATATTCTTCAGTATGCATAGGACAAAATCAATGACCTAAATCTAAAAAAAAATTACTTTAGAATTCATTATGACATATGAAAGAATATATGATTTTGGATAATTCTGATTAGTATTTTCATAATCTTGTTGCAGTGCTACATTTTTTGGTATAATTTTCATGGTAACTGATGATGATAATAGATCATGAGGTTTAAAAAACAAAAAAAAAATTATTAGACGATCTTCTTTGATTTTACATGGTTCACCTATTGTCCCCACATCAAATGAATTAACCTCCCTACTCCACCAAGGCAGTGTATACTTTTAAGCATGACTGAATAAAAGCTCCAGAAGAAAAATGAAGGGGAAAAAAGGGAAAAAGGATTCACAATCAAAGAAATTGGCTTGTCCATGAATAGCAACATACTCAGATATTTAATTAAAAGGTAACAAAGGAGGTATCTGAGTATATATCAGTGTGTCCTCTATAGAACCAACTAATTTCTAAGTGATTTTTTTAAATAAAAAAGGAGGAAAACAATGAAGATACAATGGTGGGTAAGGGGGATAGGGGTGAGAAATGAGGTAACCATAGATGGGATGAAAGAAAGAAAGATGGTAGCAAAAGAAGGAAAGAAAAAAGGGGGAGGGGAAAGAAAAGAAAACCAGTCCAGTTTTGAATTACTGATTTTCAGCTTGGAAGAACAACTGCTTCACCACCAGGACATGATCCTTTTACTCCTTTTAGGTACATTTTGAATAATATCTTTTCTCAAGCAGGATAAACTTTTTCTATTTGTGTGAGAAACTTAGCATATTGATTTCAAACACACACAAGCCTTTTCACATTTATACATGTGTATATATACTAGTAGCACACTGCTATGTCAACAGGAAACTTTACAGCATCTATTAGAACATTTTCCCACTAGAGGATCTAATCGAACTCTAGGAATCAAAATATATATAGTAGGATCAGATGTTGAAATTATCCTTCCACGTGACCTTTATTTCACTGAGTTGTGTTATCAGGATAGCATTATAATTTAATATATTGTTAGGTAAATGCAATATTGATATCTTAATGTATATGCTGACTTTATATCCCTAACAAGTGAAGAGATCAACTCTTTAATAACTGTAGCAAAACATGGACATTTCTCAAAGATTGATCTATTGAACAATTGTTGCTTATCTTATAAACATAGCTGATAAAGCAATTAGTGTTTCCATTCTGGTAGTTGTGTATTGTCCCCTAACTAACATAGGGGGTGGAGTTAATGAGGCTACATGTCATATGTTGGTGATTGTAAAGAGGAATCATTGCATGATTATAGATGCTTGAACTAAGTAGAGGAGTAGGAGGATGGAAAGCAGGGATAACTGGTGGACCTACATGTGATGATGGAGATCTCTGCAAGGAAGGAACAACACACATAATAGAATGTTTGTAGGACTGAATATGAGACTAATATTAAGCTTATAGTAAATTCTTAATACTCAATGGGCTAAGCAAAATACAAAAAAAAACAGATGCATCACTATGATATAAGTTGCAATTGAAATAAGGTATCTTATCAAGGATAGAAATCTGGTTTGCACAATGGATCAATAGTTGTTAGCACAGGTATTAACACCTATAGTTCTGCCTCTGATGTTAGAGTTACTAATGACAATGGAGCTGCAGTATCTCTACAGCCAACATGTGCACATGAACACAGAAAGGGGAAGGGGTCGAATCAATCTCTTGTAGCAAACTAGTGTAATGGTAAAAGATCATAAAGACATCTATAATTGTACTCCTCCAGAACTTTTTGTTTGTCACTGCTAGGTACATGTATGTGAGAACACATTTGCATGCTCTAAATGGAGCATGTGCGAAAGCTTATTGGAAGATGATGTGTGTTTTACACTATGGTCCTCTTT
Source organism: Lycopodina hypogea (assembly GCA_963969325.1). Lineage (NCBI taxonomy): Eukaryota > Metazoa > Porifera > Demospongiae > Poecilosclerida > Cladorhizidae > Lycopodina > Lycopodina hypogea. The sequence goes on along the minus strand of OZ017792.1, from coordinate 570,383 downwards.
TGCCTTGTCCTTGGCTCAAGCAAATACCCATGTCTTCACACCTTCTGCACACATCAATTATGGTCTTGTCCAGACTTGCACAGATGCTGTGAATCTTTCAAAGCAGAAGCTGACACATGCTCCACACTAGTGTATGCAGTTCTGTGTATGTCTGTGTGTGCGTGTATGTTTGTGCATATGCAGACAGCTTCATTGTATGGTGCAATGTTCAGAGCATATGCTTATCAAACCATAACATATTGTCTGTGCAGAAGTTAATGCAAGGAATATTTAGAAAAAAGAATCAGACTCTTCAGCTAACAATCTCGCTGCTCAAGGACAAATCAACTTCCATTTTTCCTGCATGTCTGTCACTCACCCTATCCTCTGTTCATCAAGGCCATCACCACTAGCTGTATTTTTACTGTATTCATCTATATTCAGGAAATCACCAACCAATCAAAATTGCTGACAGAATATGGAGCTAACAAAAATGCCTGGAAGAACTGTAGAATATGAAATATGATGCTCTTTACTGAGCTCTCAAGCCATTGAAATAGAATAATATCCTATTTCATTGTGGATACACCACATCAAATTTTATCCTTAAAAGGTGCAGTTTACTAAGCATTGAGGTCAGGTTCCATTTCTGTTTTTACTAGGTTTTGATGTCAGAACTGCCTCACTTTCCTTCTTCAGGTAGTTTACGTACTCTGTAGTTCTGAACTATAACGATGAGGTGCTGGTTTCAACTTGCATTTGCATAGTGAGTGTCATGGTGACACAAGGTGTCTATGGGCAACTAAAATGCCATAGGATAAAGAAACATATCATACTCCCAAAGTAATTGAAGCCCCCTGAATGTCAATCAAACTTCTGATATAATATCTACACTCTTGCTTCTCATTTGATGTACATGTGCATGTTTGTGTGAGTGGTCAAAGGTTGAGAGGAACTTTGTCCTTTTACATATGTATGTATATATATATATATATATTTCCACTTGCAAAAGTAGGTATGCTTAAAAGTATACCAATCACTACTTTTTTCTCTTTTTTTTACTTTTGAAGCTTTCCTGGTGATATCTACCTGTTAAGATTGTACCACCATTATTAGTACCAGCAGGAACTGATGAAGCCTTGCCAGGAAGTTAGTGGCAAAGCTGTTGATACTGAAGATGTGGGCAAGCACTTCTATTTATATTATAGACCAGGTTGTGATTGGTCTAGAATGTAGTGGTGTCTGCACTAACAACAGGTTCTTAGAATCCCCTGGGAAAGTTCACCACAACACACCAGCTGTAGACACAGCAATTACCATAGAATTAGAAGGCAACAGTGTGGACATATTCAGGTTTATTTTTCTCTTTACAAGCCAAACACATGCATATTACAATGCAGTTATGTACTTATCACTAACCACTAAGAAAATAGGCATTCCAAAATAATCAGAGAGAGAAAGTGTGCTATATCATTCTTTTTCTGCTCATTACAAGCCACAGCTCTATGCCTCTGATGGTGATATGTTCTCCAGGTAAGTTGACATCTCCTTTGTTAGTGGATCAAACAGCAAAAAGATGTCAATGTTCAGAAGACATATTTGCACGGAACTTGATTTGGTGTCTACAACTACAACTCTCAATGTTCAATTGTCTCACCAGCATTACATATAGACCACCTCAACCTATGAATAGCTGTGCTTTGAAATTATATATTTATATTCCCATTTATTCTAGCCCTTCTTTTCCCCTGTCATCATAGTAATAATCTGACCCTGGTAGTTAAACATGATTCTGTTATATTCGTGTGTGTAGTAGCAATAGAGTGTCCATCACCATGAACTTTTCTTCGTCCAGCTCAGCAACAGGTTCTTTAATTACTACCCAGTAATTTTGTGGCAATTTTATACTTTCATTCAAGCACCATAATAAAGAGAAATAGAAAGCAGTTGCCAACAAATAGCTATTACAGTTATCTAAACTGAGTGCTATTTGCAATAAACCCCAACATTGGCGTGCAACCAACTATGATAGAAATTGCATTTTCAATGGATGCTTGATTAGTCAACACCAGATGTTATCTTCCAGGTGCTAATGTGGTAAAGTCTTGTTATGTACATGGTGCAGTTGAATGCTGACCTGTGTAGCATTCCTCATGCCATCAGCATGCTTGCCAGTAGCCAGAGTCTCCACGGTAACAGGTTGACCAGCAACATATGACTTGCTCCTCCATTTGTTGAATTAGAGTGTCGGATGTTCCCTATGTATGTACACATTGATCAGGGAATATGAACAATGTACCCACAAGTATACACATGTATGCATGCCAACTAAATATATAACCAAGGTAACCACATCACTAATTACATTACATGCTTAGGTGATGATGTATATGTGTAGCAGGAACCCTTCACAGGAGGGTAGTACATATTGCTAGTCCACAGGGTGAAGCACATATTGTTATATAACAGGGGATAGAGCACATTGTTATCCACGAGGTGGAAGACATATTGTTATCCCACAGGGGGGCATATTGCTAACACCCAGAGAAAAACTAATGCTAATTTAACCAGATTATTAAGGATAGATGGCTAGATATCACACTACACACATGAGGAGAACTCAGTGTTAAACTCGTGGCATCCAGTATTTTCTTTAGATGTGGATGAGAGCTACAGAGTGGCATGTCATCCATTACAGTCCCAGAATGGGCAGGTAACCTCATACTGCAAATGGATGTGACCTATGGTGGACTAACTCATACTACGTAAAGCTGCTATCACAACCACACCAGCATGCGGTCTGACAAATGGGCTGGTAAAATTTATTGTTTCAAAGTGATGACAACTTTGCAGAGTAATTAACCCAAGGTCAGCTACATTAACAAGCTCTATATATAAAAGGTGTCCCCACTACTTTATGATACAAGGTGCAAGTTGGCTTTACATGTATTCTAGCACATACATAAACTATGGTTACATATACAAAATTATTATATTGTGGCAATCTTTTCATGCTTATAATTAGTGCCAAGATAATGTTCCTGGAGAGTTAAGAAATCCTGCTGATTAAATCCTTGTCTTTCATTTGATAATTGCTGTATATTTTCCATGATGTTCTGTTAGTAGCTGTTAATTTACCAAGTGATTTAACACCTTCCAACATCACATTTTTACAATTATCAACACTACCACTTGCAAAATATATGAATGGCAGATGGTAAGCTCATCTGGATGCCAGCCATTTATAAAGGTTTAACACATGATGCAAGATGCTATCTGCATGCTCTCAACATTTTTTTGGGAGTACAATTATTTATACTGCACTGATTTTTACTTGAACACCTGTCAGGTATACTGGCATAATAATCACAAAACTCCACAGATTTCTGTTCTGTATTTACTAACCTGGCATGGCTGATGGGCAGATGACTGGAGAGGGGGATGGAAAAGAAGGTGTGACTACAGGGATCTCTGGTACTGGGCACAAAGAGAGTGGGATAAATGAAAACATTTTATGCATACACATGTTAGTCTGATCGATTAATTATGTACCTGTTAGGTAGCCAATGAAGCTATATACACTCGAAGGAGGACATTCCTCCCCTGAGAATATCATAGCCACACCCCCACACTGCACTGCAATACTGGAGCCAGCCATCTCCTCTGTGACTAACACCCTCAGTGTCCCAGTGTACCCATGGATACCAGTGAGGTCCTGACATGGCTGCACAGACTCTTTGCACACGTTAACATTCTCCTTTTCAAACATGGTGGTACAGATCTCGGAGACATCCCCACGATAACCTTCCATGTACCAGTCAATGGAGTGTGTGCAGGCCATGGTGCAGTTGAACTCTGCCCATAGTCCCAGCTCTCTAGTGACACTAGTTGGGCCCTTTATTATCACAGCTGCAATTTTACAATAATGCAGAGAGGAAACACTGATATCCACAGCTGAAATTTTGCAATATGGGAATAATGAATAACGCACAATTATAGTGGTGTGGTTTACATATCTTGCAGCCAAGGAAGGGAATAGGTCTGAATTATTCCCTTTCATGGATAAAATAGGTATTATAACTTCTGCTAACTAGATCCACAATGCTATGTGTCAGGAATATTCTATACTTTTTCTTTTACCTGCAAAAGATTGGGGAAGTAGTGGAAGACCCCACTGCAGAACCACCAACATCGCAACAACAGTTGTCACTTGCGGTCTCATCTTTTCACAGTAGCTTGCTGGAAATATCAATTTTTAGACGCAGAGAAGCGGTAGAAATATTCTTCTTTTCCTCTTAGTGGCTGCAGCAATCAGCAAGTATTAGCGTGCGCTAACGGGAACGCTATCGGGAGCGCAATAGCTCCAAGCTCTATTTTGGTGGTGATTTTAGTTAAAGAACAAGGTTTATTTATGACAAACCCTCCTGGGGAAGTTTAACTTTTTGTCTACCACAGTTGAGGTGGAAAATTTCTTAGCACGTGAACATTCCTGATAATGAAGAGGGTATGACCTTTGACCCGCTCTGTTTTGGCGGGATTGTGATCGCTCTGAATTCTCAGCGACCCTTCATCCTATACCGCCAAGGTTGTGGGTGTTTTGTGCAGCAAGAAAACGCTATATTTAACTTTTCAAAGGATGGCCTTGATTGTTCTATATGAATTAATGAAGCTGCTAACAGTGGAAGGAAGTCAAATTTAGACTTATGAAAGGAAGGTGAACTTTTTTTCCCCTAACATTATTTAATATCACTTGTCTTAATTGAGGACAAACCTGTTGTTCCCATTTACAGAATGCAATGGGGGCTGAGGCCTTTGTGTTGTAAATATGGTTAGTCAGGGTGTGGTACCACTTCACTAGCCATTTGGTGAAACTCTGCATGTGCCTTATTCTTTAAAGTTTGAAAGTACATTTAATGTCAAATGCATTCAATAGGAACCTCAACCTTTTTTATATTAATTACATAGTTATTAACATGGGAACACCATCTGTGATGGCTTATGTTACCTGGAACAATGAAATGTAATAAAACTATTCACTCACTAGGTTGTGCTGAGAACTGGCAGAAGAGCTACAAAAATTGTAAATTTTAAATTGAATAGGTTCAAGATTTTTAGAAGTGGCAAACTGCTTAGCCTGCAATCTATAACTTTGCCCTATTTCTGTAATTCATTTTTTTTAATCTGCATCTTTAGCATAGAAATCAGCAAGCTACATCTGCTGTTTATGTCTAGCACTTGTCTTCAATCTACGCCTCCACCCCACAGCTCCTAATGCCGGAAACAAGATAGGAACAACCCAGGTTTTTAATGTCTATGGGAAAGCCTAAAAGTGCCAAACTAACCACCAAAGCTAATCAGTCTTGATAATAAAAAAAATTTCTCAATAAATTTGGATTTTTTTTTTTTGCAGCTTTGGTCATTGGGATTGGTCACTTCCTTTTTACAGTTGCTGATATACCTTGTTTTGATAACTTAACAAAACTTGCTCTTGTGTCAGACATTGCCACAGCATTTACATCCTGGGATGGTATTCTCTTTGTACCATTAAAGCCAAGCTGCTGTAATGATTGTGGACAGAAAAAATTGGCTAGGATGACTGTGCATTCAGTAATACAACCAACATAGTCTAACTGGAGAGTTGAGCTAAATCTTGTCTGTGAACAACACATACTACTGTATTACTTCCTGAAGGATGCCATAGTTGTATCTATGCTGCTTCATGGAATCTCAGATGCCTCTGAGCAAGCCTAGGCTGGGGCTATTTACATTCATATGATGGACTCAATGGGAACCATTCATGTCTCTCATCATGTCTTAAACCAATGTTACTCCCATCAAATGGCTCACCATCCCAAGATTGGAGCTAAGTGAAGAACATATTCTAGCTCAAATGCTATACCACTGCAAGGAAGTCTTCTGCTTAACTTTACAATAAATCTACACATGGACAGACAGGACAATTGTCCTCAATTGGCTTGCTGGAAACCGTCAATGCTTCAAAACCTATGTTGGAAATCATGTTTCTCAAAGCATAGAGCTAATTTCCCTGTGACAGTGGAATCATGTTAATGGATTGGACATTCTTGCTGACTGTGCTTCACTCAGTTTATTTCCATCAGAGCTTTCAAATTACTCCCTATGGTGGAATGGGCCTAATTGTCTTTACTCATTTCTGTTGAATGGCCTAATACAACTAGCTCACTCTTGTTTTTACTCAGCCAGTAATTCTATTGAATCACTTCACTCATTTCACTCAATTTTAGAGAGTTACATCCTGGCTTATGCACTTTATGAGCAACTATGAAGCTCTTAAACTAATCTCAATTGGACTACATGTTCATTGACTGTACAAGAGTTAAATTTTTCAGAATCATACTGGATTTTTATATCTCAAGAGACCTATTTAGCCAATGAAGTCGAGCCCTCCAGATTGAAATTTTCATTCCTCTATCCAGCTGCTTATTACCCCTCAATCCAAATTTGGATGAGCCTGGACTGCTTATAGTTGATGGCCGGGAGCACAATTCTAAGCTGCCCTATTTTAGCAAACAGCCCGTAATCATCAAGAGTAAGCATCCATTGATGAGAATCTACATTTGCTCTGAACATCTATGCTAATTGCATGCCAGTCCAACTCTCATCATGTCATCCCTCTTCCATCAATTCTATATTGTAGAATGTAGGATGATTTTTTGTTCTATAACCTGTAACTGTGTCACTTATTGATGCAGGACCTCCAGGCCTCAACCTCAGATGATGGGTCAGCTACCCATTGAACATGTTATGCCTGATACTGTATTTGACAAAGTGGGTATGAATTATGAAGGACTAGTCTGCATGAAACAAGGATCAGTATGCAAGCCTACCATCAGGAAGGCCTACATTAGTGCTTTTGTTTCTTGGCCTATCAAAGCTGTTCACCTTGATTTGGTGTCAGATTTAATTTCAGAAGTCTTCATTGCCTGTTTAAGATGTCTCATTGCTCATCACGGCAAGCTTTCCTTAATATGGAGTGATCACAGAACTAACTTTGTTGGTGCTTTATGTCTTTTCAAAGAATTGCTTGAATTCCTTCAGCAACTAAAGATGATGGAAACTGTTTTCAACTTCTGCACATCTCAGTATATTGAATGGGTTTCATCCCTGAAAGAGCACCACACTTTTGGTAGTCTGTGGGAAGCTGCTGTCAAAAGTGCTAAGGCACACTTGACATGCATCATTGCTAATACTTACCTTTGATGAACTCACAACCATTTTGACTGTGTTTGAGGACTGTCTCAACAATAGACCCTTAGCTTCCTTACCTTGTGATGATGATGCATAAGCATTAACTCCTGGACATTTCCTCATTGGAAGGCCAATGGAAGCACTCCCAAATTTTTCATTTTTGGATCATACCTTCTCTCTTTCACATCTATGGAAACTGTGTCAGAACCTTGTTTATCATTTCTGGCAGCTATAGTCTACTGAATACCTCACCAGCCTATAGAAGTTTACAAAGTAGTACAGACTGTCCAAGAATCTCTCAATTGCAGACATTGTTGTTCTACATGAAGATGGAACCATTTCTCCACGTTGGCCCCTAGCAAGAGTTGTAGTGCATACTGGACAAGATGGACTTGTCCATGTGGTGACATTGAACACCAGCATTATAACCTACACAAGATCTGTAACCAAAGTAGCTCATTTAATTCATAGTGATTAATGACTTGATCATCATGTGTTGTTGATGTCATAACCATTCTTATTTCAATACCAATCAGGTCTTATTCGGCAGTATGTTGGACTTGGTATCACTTAATTAATCACTTATTCTTGTTGTTGACTAGTCATTTTGGTATTGGCCATCACGTTTCCTTCATTTGGGTATCGGTCGTCATGTCTTATTCAAAGTAAAATCTTTGTTAAAATTGAGTTGCATTGATTTAAATCTACTCTAATCCAATAGAGAACTCTACATTCAATGATGCAGTTGTTAAAAACTCTGTATTTTAGAGATTGTTACTTCATCATTTTATTAAAAGGACATGATTAGCACAAGAACATCAACTGTAAACGGAATGACTGAGGCTGTCCCATTCTGAAGGAAGTTAAGTAAAAACAATGTTCATTAGCTCGAATGCTGCTCTGAGTTTGCAGATCCTGAAGATGTTGAAATCTCAATTGGCCTAGCAGTAATAATATCAACTAAGGGAAAATGCACTCAATGGACTATTGCAATGATTGTATCATAATCTGGGTCCAACCTTGAACTAGCTTTATGCCAATCTGCTAAGGATTTGTATGGCTCAGGAAGAAATGCTTTGATATCGTGAGGCAGTTGCAGTATTTGAATGTATCCTTTTTCATACTTGTACATGTTGTTTTTTTGGCCACGCCATGTCTATTAATGAAATTATATGAATATTAAAATTAACTGGACATCAACTGTAGCTGAGACATTTTTTTTAATATATTTTTTTGGGGGCATATATGATGATATATTATCAGTTTTTTGGCTACCATTGCTGTGGTCACAAAATTGTCTTAAGGAAGGACATGTCTTTTGGGAAAATATGTCTTTTTGGTGTACATGTCTTTCAGGATGACATGTCTTATGGGGGCATATGTCTCAAGGGAGATAATGCTTTGTAGGAGGACATGTCTTATAGGAGGGCATGTCTTGCAAGAAGTCATGTCTTCAGGATGGTATATCTTACTGGATGAAATGTCGTACATGAGGACATATTTTACAGGTAGACAGGTCTTACTTGGGGATATTTTTATAGGAGGCCATGTCTTACAGGCAGATATGCCTTACAGGAGTACGTGTTTTACAAGATGGCATATTTTACAGGATGATTTATCTTACAGGGACATGTCTTACTTGAGGGTATGTCTTATAGGAGGCCATACATTACATAAGGGCTTGTCTAAGAGGGTGGCATATCTTATAGGAGTAGGTGTACTATGAGAAGATATATTTTACTGAAAAACATGATTTAAAGTAGGATATGGTAGGACATGGCTTACTGGAGGACATGTCCAACATGAGGACAAGTTTTATATGATGGTGTGTCTTGCTGGAGAGCATGTATTATGGGAGAATATTGTTAGAGGAGGTCATAACTTTCATGAGAACATGTTTTTAAGGGCAGGCTTGTCTCCTGCAGGACAAGTTTGCAGGAGGACATGTTTTGTGGGAAGTCATAATATGGGATGAACATGTCTTGTGAGAGGTCATGTCTTACAGTAAAACATATAAAGATATTTAAAATGTCACATATGATGACATGTTTTATGTGGATTCAGTTAAATCTATCATACCTCTTTTGAAAACTTTGGGTTGTTTAATATCTGGTATCTGAGTATAAGCTGTACCTGATTATGCTGCCATTAGTTTAGGCAAATGTTGTTTTTTTCTACAGCTAAATGTCGTTTGCTCTGAGAATTGCTTTTCAAAAATTTAGTGTTTGCAATGTTCACCTTGTGTATCTAGGTTTCTTTTCATTGAGTGCTTTGTCTATCTTTTTTTTTTTATAAATCAATAGTTTTCATGCATGCTCGACAAACATTTCCCTCAATTATAGTGTGTATGCACCAGCTTAGAATTTGTAGCTAGAATGAGCCAGACAATGATGATGGGAAGTCTGGCTGTTACCACACATAACCAAGATTGGTTTAAAATCTCTGTTGGAAAAATTTTTAGGGAGGAACTGGTTGCACTACATTTAACTGGATTGGAACAAAATGCATATTGTATCCAAGTCAACCAAACTCACTGATCTCCTACATGATAATAGTCACTTGTTTAAGGAGGAATTGAGAGAGATTAAGCAAGATGAAGAAAACTTACAGATATGCCCAGAGGCCTGTCCTCTATTTTTTAGAGTGCTACCAGTACTTACAATTAAATCTGAATTGACAAGAAACTTTACAAACTGGAAGCTAGTCAATCGGCTTCCCCTATTGTCCCAGTTCCAAAAAGGAATGGAAATTCCATATTTGTATTGACTACAGGTCACAGTTGATCAAGTTTTTTATGTGGAAGAATACCCTTTTCCTAAGCCTTATGACCTCTTTGCAACTCAAGCAGAAGGGAAACTGTCTTCAAGGTTAGACTGTCTCAGGTATAGCAATTTATGATTGATGAAGAATCAACAACGTCACTCTCAACACTCATTGTGGGTTGTGATGTGAACTATGAACTCTATATTTGATTGTTGAATATATTGTGTGCTAAATCATGTGACGTCATGTCAGGTGACTGTGTTCTGAACTTGTGTCTGCTAAACTATATGCTTGCTGTAGTGTTGTAACTTGTCTTGGTTTTAGTGTGTTGTTAGTTTTGTAAAGCCAAATAATTCTTGGTCACTACAATTTACAAAACTAACATACAGCAGTCTCTGAGACTATACTTGCCATGGACCTTCTACTGAAACCTTCCCGCTTGGACTTAGATCCAAATTCTCCAACAGCTGCTAAGCAGTAGAAACACTAAGAATGTGGTAAGCGTGCTCCAAATAAGTTCAGGACTCTCATCAACTACGTTTCCCATAATATTTTTGAATATGTTGAGGACTGTCCGAACTATGATGTTGCAATAGAAACTTTGACATGGCTATATGTGAAAACCCCTAACAATTTTTTTCTCGTCACCTCCTAGCCTCCATAAGACAACAGTCAAGTGAAACTCTTGGTAAATTTCTTAGGGAACTTCACAAGCTCAGCAAATATTGCAATATAAGAGCTGTCAGTGCAGAAGAATATAGGGAAGAATTAATAAGGGACTTTTATCAATGGTATCATTTCATCTTTTATTCCCCAACGCCTCCTTGAATATAAAGAGTTAGATCTTCAGATAGTTTTTGACCAAGCTAATGCCTTAGACCTGGCTCAGAAGAATTCAGAAGCTTATATGACTCCAGTGACTCAAGCAACAGCTGCAATGGCTACTTCACAAGGTGATGAACATAATATAACTATTTCTATTGACATCCCCACTGAATCATCCCTTGCTGCAACACGCAAGTATGAAAGGAAGTGCTATTTTTATGGTGATGTTGTGCATAGTAGGAACAAATGTCCAGCAAGAGAGGAACACTGCCACAAATGTGGCACTAAAGGTCACTTTTCAAAGGTAAGTAGGTCCAAGATAACCTATAAATCTAACAAAGTGACAACAGCTGCTTTATTCTCCTCATCCTTTTCCTCAGTCCTTGCTGCCTGTCCCAAAAGTCTGTCACAGGCATCTGTCAGCATCTCTGTAAAAAGACAGAATCTCTCAACTCTAATTGATTCTGGAAGTTCAGACAGTTTCATAAGTGAAAAAATCGTTAGGAAACTGAAGCTCCATGTTTATCCTTCATCGCAAGATATTTCTATGGCTCTCAGTACCGCAAAAACCCTTGTCCTCGGCCACTGTTTTGCAGACATAAATCTCCATGGTTATGTCTATGCAGCCACATGTCTTGGAATTCTCAAAAACCTCTGTAGTGATGTAATTCTTGGACAGGATTTTCAGAGGAAGCACAAAAGAGTGGTAATTGAGTTTGATTGCTCAAAACCTGATCTGTTAATTCCTGGTACAATGCCTGTTTGTGCTCTTTTGGAAACCTCACTTGGTGAACCATTGCTCTTTGCAAACCTCCTTCCTGGATGTAAACTGATAGCAACGAAGTCACAACGTTTTAGCAAGAATGGTAAGTCCTTCATACACCAAGAGATTACTCGGCTACTAGCTGAAAACATCATTGAGCAGAGTACCTCCCCTTGGTGGGCACAGGTCGTTGTTGTGAAAGATCCTTTTCTTCGACACAAGAAGAGACTTTGCATGGATTATTCTCAGACCATAAACCACTACACTGAACTCGATGGATATCCGCTTCCCCGGATTGATGATATGGTTAATACCCTTGCTAATTACAAATTATTCTCAACCTTTGATCTGAAAATTGCCTACCATCAAGTACCAATAAAGGAATCTGACATGAACTATACAGGTTTTGAAGCCAACAGGAGGCTCTACCTTTTTCATCGCATCCCATTTGGTGTTACCAATGGTGTTGCTGTTTTTCAAAGGGCCATGGATAAAATTATTGAAGAAGAAGGATTAAATGATACCTTTTCCTATCTGGACAACATGATAGTTGCAGGAAAGGACCAAGAAGAGCATGACAGCAACGTTCAGAGATCCCTTGAAGCTTAGGAATCTGTCCCTCAACCAAAGCAAGACAGTAGAGTCTGTGAAATCAATCAAAATTCTGGGATATTGTGTAGGTGATGGTATTATTAAACCTGATACAGAAAGACTTTGTCCTCTCCAAGAGTTTCCTCCTCCTACCAATAAGCATTCCCTTTGCTGAGTTGTAGGAATGTTTGTGTACTATGCAAAATGGATCCCCCAATTCTCTGACCGGATACGACCTCTGATGAATGTAGCATCATTTCCATTGGACACAGCTGCAACAGCTGCCTACAACCTCCTTAAGAAGGAACTTGAGAAAGCTGCTTTCCAGTCCATAGATGAAAGCTGTTCATTCGTAGTAGAGTGTGATGCCTCTGAAGTTGCTATCTCGGCAACACTAAATCAAGGAGGGAGACCTGTGGTATTCATGTCGAGAACACTACAGAATAATGAGCTCCATTATCCGTCAGTGGAGAAAGAAGCTACAGCTATTATAGAAGCAGTGCGCAAATGGTGTCATCTACTTGCTGGTCGACACTTCACCCTTGTAACTGATCAATGCTCTGTGGCATTTATGTTGGATAACCGAAAATGCTCAAAGGTCAAGAACAATAAGATACAAGTCTGGAGACTTGAATTGGCATCTTTCTGCTACACTGTGAAGTATCAACAAGGTAAAGACAATATGGCACCAGACTCATTCACTCATGCATTTCTGTCTGCAATACCTGCATCTGACTTGGACGATATCCACAAGGTTTTGTGTCACCCTGGTGTCACTTGGATGTTACACTTTATATGGTCAAAGAATCTGCCATACTCGACTGACAATGTGAAGAGAACATGCTCTGGATGCAGGGTTTGTGCAGAGCTTAAGCCTCAGTTTTATTGTCCCATAGCTGGTAGTTTAATCAAGGCTACACAACCTATGGAATGATTCAGCATGGACATCAAAGGACCATTGCCATCATCTTCTCGCAATACGTACATACTCACTATCGTTGATAAGTACTCCTGTTTCCCGTTTGCATATCCTTGTCCAAACACGAATTCCACTACTGTCATGAAATATCTTGATCAGTTGTTCATTCTCTGTGGTTATGCGAGTTATATCCATTTGGACCATGGTGCATCTTTTCCACAAGAACTAAAAAATTATTTCACACAACAGGGAGTAGCTACCAGCAAGAAAACACCTTACACCCATCTGGTAATGGTCAAGTAGAGAGGTACAATGGTATCATTTGGAAGGCGGTTTGTCTTACATTGAAGTCTGCAAACCTGCCAGACTCTCAATGGGAACTAGTATTACCAGGTGCATTGCACTCAATCAGGTCACTACTCACTACATCGACGAACTCCACACCTCATGAGAGGTTCTTTGGATTTCAATGCTGTTCATCTCATGGAACTTCTATGCCATCTTGGCTGATGTCTCCAGGTCCAGTCCTGCTCCGCCGATTTGTTCGCGCCAAAAAGAATGACCCACTTGTGGACCAAGTTGATCTACAGGAAGCCAACCCAACTTATGCTCATGTGCGTTACATGGATGGTCGCCAATCAACTGTCTCTCTTCAAGACTTGGCTCCTTGTCCCGGTACCCCATTAGATATGGCCCACACTAAGCCACTACCAATGCAACCTGAAGGTGCTTCTCAAAATGATTCTATTTCCGAGAGGAACCGAATCATCACTTCACCAACTGAGGGATTCAAACCATATCGAAACCAAGCACTTCGACGTTCCACCCGTGAAATAAAGCCACCTTTATGATACAGATATCCTAATAAGGTTGAGACTGTCATTTCCTCTTTAGAGGGGAGGAATGATGTGAACTATTAACTCTATATTTGATTGTTGATTATATTGTGTGCTAAATCATGTGACATCATGTCAGGTGATTGTGTTCTGAACTCATGTCTGCTAAACTATATGCTTGCTGTAGTGTTGTAACTTGTCTTGGTTCTAGTGTCGTTGTTAGTTTTGTAAAGCTAAATAATTCTTGGTCACTACAGGTTGTATCCATATAAATGACTGCCATTTGGGGTTGCCTCTGCACCTGCACTCTTCCAGAAGATCATGGACACTGTATTGCAAGGTATACCTCATATAATTTGTTAATTTGATGATATTTTTGTCACAGTTAGAAATAATGAAGAGCACCTGCACAATCATGCTTGAGCATTTGAATGTCTGACTCACTATGGTTCTAGCTTGAAGAAGGACAAACATGGATTCTTGAAGGATGGTGTTGTGTTTCTAGAGCACAAGATAGATACTGAAGGCTTGCATAAAATATCTGTATAGGTTAAAGCAATGCAAGTGCATCTGAACCTTGGAATATCCAGGAGCTCCACTCATTTCTTGGATTATTAAACTATTACAGCAAGCTTGTTCCTAATCTGTCCACCACATTGCCATATATAAATTTTCTTTCATAGTACAAAATGAAATGGGACTGGAAAATGACATGTTTGCATGCATTTTCTGAAGCAAAGCAAGCTCTGGTGTCAGCATCCATCTTGGCACACTATGATCCCAGTCTACCCCTGATGCTAGCTGGTGATACCTCTGCTTATGAAATCAGAGTGGTAATTTCCTAAGGATTTCTGGAATCTACTGAGAGATTAATTTCTTTGGCTTCACATTCTCTTTCTCTGAGAGTGATGAAATTATGCTTAGATCTAAAAAAAGAAGCTCTTTCTCTCATCTTCCAAGTGGAGAAGTTCAATCAGTACTTTCATGGTAGTAAATTTCCACTGGTTACTGATCACATACCCCTATTGGCTATACTTGGTCTGAAGAATGGTATTCCGTCTGGCAGCTGCAAGACTGCAGCAATGGGCTGTCCTATTTTCTGCCTATCAGTATGAAATCCTGTTCAAGCCAATGGTTATGCATTCCAAAGCAGATGATTATCACATCTACCTCTACCTGAGCACACAGATAACACTGGCATTTCTCAGAGGATAACTTCCATCTATAACATTTTACAGATTGAAGCTGTAACAATCAATTCATCAGAAGTGGGGTTGGCCTGACTACATCAGTGATCTTCTGAAGGCATATCACCAATGTTGGCATCAGTTAACGGTGGAGGTAGTTTGCTTTTAGTCATTATAACAAGTTAGAACTAATCACACATCTCGAAAAAGCAACACTGAGAACATCCAAGATTTTTGCAGATGAAAAGTTTGGCCTGTAGTTATGAGTGGTGACCACGCATAAATAAGGACATCGAGAACATTGCAAAGAATTGTGTTTGCTGTCACAAAACACACATTGTCCATTACCACCACCCATGCATCCCTGGCCTGTAAAGCCTAGGCAATGACTGCACATCACCTTTGCAGGACCTTTCATGGGTATTACTTTTCTTGTAGAAGTTCATTCTCACTCTAAGTGACCAGAGGTATAGGAGATGTCCACAATAACCATGAAAATAAGACTATTAACAACCTTTAATTTTTATTTGATAGCTATAGTTTTCTTCAGCAGGTAGTGACTGGTAATGGACTGCAGTTTACCTCAGAAGAGTTTGAAATTCTCATAAAGAAGAATGGCATCAAGCGTACATGCTGTGCACCTTATCATGCCTCTTCTGAAAGACAAGTGGGGCAGTTTAATCCAATCTTAAGGCAAATGAAGCAAATGAAAGGATTCTCTGTCTCCCATCATCTAAGAGATTTTTCTTACTTATTGTTCCACTCCTCATGCAATGATAACCTAAACTCCCAGCTCACTCTTCTTTGAACATAAAGTTAGTACTTAGCTTTTCACTCCTTCACCCAGATGCTTCCAAGAAAGTTTTAGATAGACAAGCACATCAGATAGCACATCTGATCAGCATGCCAAGGATCACAAGTGGTCCGTAATTTCTGTTCAAGTGGTTCTAAGTGGACTCAAGGAGCTATCCTTAAACAGACTGTATCATTGTCATATGTTATGGAGATAGCCTCTGATGTGGAATGAAAATGACATTTGGACACCTCTGAGATGTTTCCATAATAGAAGATCATCTTGACATTGACGAATCACTCCAAAGAGAACCTGAATCAGTCATTGATGATCTTCCTCTATTTCCACTTACTCCTGAAGATTCTGATATTCTGATTCAAGTTGAACCTAACTTACCTCTAATTCAAATTGTACATGAGTTACCATAACAAAACCACACCAAAGTGAGATTAATCACACTAACCTGGAAACTTGGATACCGCATGTAAATTTTTGGTCTTATTATTCCTTTAATTAGCTTTTGGCAGCCAAAATACCTTCATGTGAGTGTGGCTCTGATGAAACCACCCCCATTGCCAATCCACATGTCAATATCGCTTATCTGCTTCAATTAACTTAATATTAGCATTAATCATGCTAGATTATAGCTATATTCATGATTGCTTACCCAGTCATCATTCCATAAGGAGACATGCCTGCTCTCCATTTTATTTATTTATTTTTTTATTCATTTTTTTCCATTGGTGATGTTTTAATTGAGTTGTTGAATTGTCTTGCTTTAAAGAGAAACTCTTAAGAACTGGAGTGTGCTAGCTCTCACTAGTTTGTGTCAATATACAATAGTTTTGGCAACTAAGGATGGGATTTTTTAAAGCGGTAAGGAGAACTGAAAGTCATGTACTAAGCGCTTGGTACAATACTTTGCTGCCAATTATATCAATGATGTAGCTAAGAAGGCAGCATTTCTATTAGTTGTTCATGAAATTAATTAGTCAGAAGTTAGTTAATGTTTGAAGTTGTCTTCCGTGAGTCCAAAACCATCAAGGTTAGATTTTTTGGGACATGAGATCGAAAGTCATTTGATGGTGTCATCATCCAGGACCTGCAAACCATGGCTACACTTTGGTGACAGGTATTGACATCTTTCTATAATATGGTCTGCAGTTCATTCTTTCATGCAAGGGGCCATTTCCCATTTGTACATGGATGAGCAGAAGCACCCGACACAATTTAAGGTGGTTAAGCCTCGTCCACGCCGGTCTTGGCACAGCCAATCCCAATAGGTGAGGTCTGGCATCAGAGATAAAGAAGTGCAGTCTGGAGGCAATGTTGCACTATTCTGCACTATTCTGTACAGCAAGCATGATCCACCCACTGTGCCACATTGATGCTTTTCTCCTTGATGGTCCTGAAGAAAAGTTTTGCAGCTGGCACTAATTGGTGCTCTAATCTTAGTTACCTAGGTTGCTTGTTAGGATCTGCTAGCTTGTAGTAAAGCAGATGGCCTGGTACAAGTGCCCAACAATGGAGAACCTTCAGTAAATCTCAGCAAGTTGGATGCCTACAAAGATGGAAAGGTTTTCCAATGGTGTGGGATGCAGGCATCCAGTCACAACATAGATTATGTCATTAATTGCTGTGTTGATAATGCAGGTGTGTACACTGCAACACCAGACAGATGTACAGTACTCTGCTTTTGAGTACTCAAGGGCCAAGGCAGCTGTTCTTTAATCAGCTGCCTTGGCTCCCCATCCAAATCTGGCAAACTGCCTCATGAGGACTATGTGTGAAATGAATTTTTCAAGCAGTGACTGAGGTGTCAGTAGTATGTAAGCAACATGTCTAGTTTCACACCCAGGAATGTTGGCTTTTGGATGAAGGGGAGGCTTTTTCAGTCTAATTAATGCTGTGTTTAGGACCTGCCTCCCAGATGTTGAGATGGAAGGCAATCGACACCATTTTTGACAAACTGAGCTTCAGCCACCAAGTCTGGAGATATGCTGCTAGTGCCACAAGGCCTTGGCTAAGAGTCCCTTCGACAGCCTACCAGTCTCTAACAGAAGGCATAAAGCAGGATTGTCAGCATAATCATATTTCTGCAAGACTAATATCGGCAGGTCATAAGTATATATGTGATATAGAAGGGGAGCCAAAACCGATCCCGGTGGAAAGCCGTTTTGAGGTGTCATAACCTGCTGCATGTTCTGGTCCTGGTGGTAAGGGTGAAGCTGCAGTTATTGACAAGTTCCATGATATTTTAACCATGTACCTGTCTAACAGCAGGCGCAGTAGCTTGCAGGTTAGGCTGTAGTGCCATATGGTATCATAGGTTGTTGTGATATCAACAAACACATCACTGGCCTTCTTTTTAGCAAAAAAGTTCTCCTTGATATCTTAAGTCAACAAAGTGCCATGATCTACGGTTGATATCTCATGTTGGAACTAGCTTGCTCCCTTGGAAAAAGCAAGTCGATGGTGGACTGAACACAGGTGTAGATAAGATGCTTTAGGATCTTGAAGGGGATATACAGCAAAGGGATGGGTTGATAACTCTTTGTATGCCCTGGGGCTTATTTCGCTTAAGGATGGCTACAACAAGTGCTTTTCTCCTGATCTAGAGGTTGCGTAAGCATAATAATAGAAATTTACACAACCAGGACATCATTTTAGAGCCAGTATGAAGTATTAACTCTGGGCAGGTGGAATCTGGGCCATTTTTTTCCAAGGCTTTAGGTGTTGGAGGGCAGATGTGAGCTCTTCCATGGTGGAAACACCTGAGAAACTCTGACTGTCTGCTATTAAAACCTTCTAGATGTTGGACACCTTTGAGGCCACAAGTCCAGTAGATTCACTGTCTCTCACAGGGAAGATCCTGTTACTCACAACTTGTGATACAATGGAATTTGCTGAAATGGTACATTGCGAGGTGTGTATCGATCTACCTGTCAGCCTATTAAGGTTACTCCATGCTAAGCAGCTGGAGTGTACGAAATCAATGAAATTGATGGCTTCATTCCACTGTTCACACTTTCACTTGTCAAGATGGAACAATAGTGCTGTGTCAGCACTGCCAGACCTTTCCCTGTTGGGGATATACAAGAAAGTGAAATAAAGACTTTCATACTCCTTATCCCAACATAGTATGTAGTCGTTTCTGTGACTGTGTGGGATGGATCTATTGATTTCTTTGATTAGACCCTGCAGAAGTCCTAATGAGCATCCTCAACATTGGTGGTACTAGAAGGTTCTATGCTCTGGTGGCTTCGTTGGTGAGGAGACTGCAGTGATTCGAGTCAGCCATGTGGAATTTCCATTACTTCAGTGGTTCACTCAGTACTCGGACTACAAGTTTTGCAGCAGTGATGAACGAGGGTCCATCTTAAGACTGAGGAACTTCTCAAGCACACATATATCAGGGAACCTGTTTTCTTGTCTGGTACTCACAAAGACCAGGTCCGGATTGGTTCCGGTGTTCCAGCTCCCAGAAGTAAAACTGGCTGCACCCTTAGGGTTTTTAAGCAGCATTAAGTCCTTATTTGCTGCCCACTCAACCAAACACTCTCCGTTGAATGTATTGGCTCTGTATCTTTACTGCACATGCTGGCAATTAAGATTACCTGCATATACACTCAGGGATGGGAACACTGGAAGGGATGTTGTTAAAAGGCACAAGGATGGAGGTTTGTAGATGTTGATAATCTTTAGTCCAGCAATGTACATGAATAACCATTCGATCTCAGAATCTTTGTGAGACTGACTGGCTAGTGTCGAGAATAGGCTCTCATGGACAAATGTGGCTAGATTGTGCTTCCTGCTTGGGATTGGCACAGCTAGTGGAAAGTTTGAAATTAATAGCTTATAAACACAAATGCAATCAGTCTCCTGGAGGAGGATGACTAGGACCTTGGTCTTATGGGCAAGGAGCTCAACTACGCTGATCTTGCTGGCAGTGGTTTCTTCAATGTTTAGCTGGAGCACTACTGGTTGTAGGTACTTTAGTAAGTGCCCTTAAAATGATGTTTCAATGCATTCCAGTGAAATAAGCTGAACTCTAGCCCAGATGGATGAATTACCCTTCTTTTCCTTTTCTGTTCTCTCCTTGTTTATATCATTCTTCGTCAACTTCAGTTTCCCTTTTCCATTAAAATGATATTGAAGGTACTTATGAGCCACACCATGTGAATGTAGTCGACATGTTGCCCCTTGTGGTGCAGCTGTTCTAGCTGTGCAAAAAAATGGCTACAATTCGTGAGAAAATGAGGTATTTTGTTGAACTTTAGCTGGCAATATCTTTATTACCCTTGGTGCTGAGAATGGCACATTTTAGTGCTAAAAATATCCCTTTATATAATCTGCCAACATTGTCCGGACTATTTTCTCAAAAGTAACTGCTGAAGGGGTTTGAGGTGTTGGAGCATCTTCCATTAGTCTCTAAGTTACTGCACCGCAAGTAACTTACAGACTAATGAAAGATGTTTCAACAACAATACCTGTTGAGAGACAAGCTTGTCTGTGGCATTAGTGAGGAATGCTTGCAGAAATGCTTACTGTTAGCAAAGGATCTTACCTACGACAAGTCTGTGAAAATTCTCCTGGCTCCAGAGACAGTTGCCCATGAAGTCCAGGACAGGCAGGGACAGAAGCATTTAGTCAACCAGATTCACTTATAACCTAATCTAAGATGTTGCCCTACAGCTCAGTCAAATTTTTTGGCATTTACTCTTACTCCTACATCCACTCCCAGACTCACTTGCTGTCACTGTGGAAGTTATCACAAGGCTCCAGATTACCAATTCAAAGGTGTGGAGTGTCATTTTTGCCACAAAAAAAGTCATCTGGCTGTAGTATATCTAAGCAAGAAGAGACAACAAGCAGATCAAAGTTAGCATTCGAAGGAACCAACCTAGTGAAAGAAACAGAAGCTAAATCTTAAGAAAATCAATTGTTCAATTTCCCTGATAGTAACTCACTTTTCCGGATTCAGTTATCACTCAACAAGGCCATGTTAACAATGGAATTGAACGCTGGAGCTACTTCATCATTGATTAGTCATGCAACTTATCAGATGTTGTGGCCAAATGAAGACACTTTCTATGCTCCTACATTAACAGAAAATCACAACCAGAATGATGTCTCATCCTGGTGAAGTGCTTGGTTCTCTCCAGGGTGATGTCGCACATCAGGACCAAGAAGCATCTCTAACACTGTTGGTTGCTGCTTGAGATGAAATACACCTCAAGTAACATATTTTGTGGTTTAACCAACCACACCCAGAATAAATTTTATTAAAATTACATTAAGAACCATGTCCTGAAGAGGAAGAAGAAGAAAAATAAGAAAAATAAACAGAATCACCAGGAATCAAACCTGAGACTCTCAGCTTGGAAAACTGAAGCCTTTATCACTTCACCCTTTTTTGTCAGGCTTCGTTTGGTATGGAAAATTTTATTTTTTCTTTCCCCAACAGTGCTGCCACTTTTTCCTATTTTGACTAGTGGAAGTTACTTTGACACCCCTCAGAGTATCCACACCAATATTTAGCCAAATCCATCCTGTCATCTCAGAGGAGATAATGCTCAAGTTTTTTTGACAGACAGACACCAAATTCACTAAGAAAATATAATTCCTCTCTTCCAACAAATTGATAATTTTACTGAAAATAGGTGCTTCTGAAAGGCAAGAATAATGCTGGGAAAATTGGTAGAGTTTTTTAGGAAAATTGGTAGAATTTTATGAAAACTAGGCAGCCTAGAAAAAAAAAGGGGGGGGGGGGGGAAGAGATTTTAAATAATGCATTAGATTCACTGATTACATCAGAGTAACAGCATATCCACCCATCTCAAGTATCAATTCTTTATACTAGTAGAGCTAATGGTGTTTATATATTTATTTTTATGTGTACAATACCCTGCCAAATGATTGTAAGGATTATTGGCAGATATGATATTCAGGTAAGTAAAAGTTACCTCAGCTATACCCCATTTGTCCATACCCCATTGCTCAAGTGGAGTATCTAAAAGAAGCCCAAAAAAAAAAGCTCTTCCACAGCTGCCATTTCATTTCCATCAAAGGGAATCATAGGCATTCACATGCCACCATTTCAAAGAGACCTTAATGCATTTTAATATAGCCAGCCAAGTTAACAAAAAAAAAAAAAAAAAAAAAAAAAAAAAAACCTATCAGCAACTTGGAAGGGAGAATAAAATGTGTAGAACTCAGAAATTGTGTTGATGAAATAATATTGCTGCAAGGGACTACTGCTTTGAGAGAGCACCTGAAGTACAGGATTCTGTGCTTCCACTTCACCTCAACCCCCCCCCCCCCCCACAACCTGCACTCACCACTATTCCTGTGCAACAAAATTAAGTTCCTGTACAACCTAAACCCCCCCTCCAAAAATTATGGCTATCAAAGATTTTGAAGAACAGTGTTAGAAGAAAGAAAAATAGTGTGCCGAAAGAGCTTATTGATAAAGGAGCCACAGACATAATATTAATACAAAAAAAAAAAATTCCAGCAAATAATCCAAACAATCTTGGTGGCGTGTGATAACAGCAGAACTTCCCATCAACATTGTCTGGCTCATTCAAATCACAAATTTTAAGCTGATGCTTTTGAACCATGGTAAAGGAAATATGTTTGTCAAGCAAGCATGTAGAAGATTGACTTTAAAAAATAAAACAAAAAAATCAACAAAGCAGACCACAAAAATAAACCTACACACCCAATAAGACCATTACAAACATTGAATCCTTTGAAAGCATTTCTCAGAGCAAACAAAATGTGTCTTCCAAAAAAAACCAACAAAAACATCAATTGCTTAAACTCACAGCAGCTTAAATGATTGCAGCTTCTGCACAACCTGTAAAACAAGCACACCTAACTAGACGTATCCTCCCACAACAGATATTCTCATGAAAGACAAGACCACCACTACCGAATGCCTTCCAGTAATACATGCTCACTTGCATGACATGCCATCCTATAAAACCTGACCTCATGCTGGACGTGCCTTTAAGTAAGACATGTCCTACTTTAAAATATGTATTTCTAAAATACATGTCCACTCATACATGTACTCCAGCTGGACATGTCCACCTGTAAGACATTCCTCATGTGTTTTCCTGTAAGATATATCCTCCAGTATAACCTGTCCTCATACAGGAGGTATCTTCTTGTAAGACAAATCATCCAGTAAAATATGCCCTCCTATAAAACATGTACTCCAGTGAAACAACTTGAACTGCTAGACATGCCCTCCTATAATACATACCTTCAAGCAAAACATGTCATCCACTAAGAAATGTCTTCCAGTAAAACAAAAACAGAACATATTGCAAAAATGCCATCATAAAACATGCACTACACCAATACATACCTCCCTTAAGACATATCCTCTCATAAGACATGTCATCCTGAAAGACATGTACTCCCATAAGAAATGTCTATCCCACCTAGCAAACAATGCAGCCAAAGAATGCAATTGTGTGCTAGTTGTTTAAATGTGACACACCCACATGAGGGTGGAAACAGTCGTAGTCACGTGCAAACTATATTTGAATGTTTCAGCCAAACTGGTTCTTGAGGCAGTAAAAACAATTTCCAGTGAGTGTGGCTAATGTACAAACCACACCCACATGTATTTAATAATTCTTTCTCAGATTGCTCAGACAATATGGCAAATTTCAGCTAAATTGGTCTTCCGGGGTTTTTTTGGTTTCTTTTCTTGCAGTATAGTTGACAAAACCATACCCATTGCAATGCCCATGTGGTTAACGATGCTCACCCAATTACTTGGACACCACATACCAAATTGAAACGTACAGGAAGATAAGAAATAGCTGGCTGGACTACAGTGATAGAGTATGGTACTACGTACACAACAGAGCATGTTAATAAGAAATAGGGTGTTGTACTACGCACTACATTTGATACAAGAGTTGTTGTGTTTATTAGATAAATATACAAGAAAGTTTAGATTTCTTCTTTCTCGAGGTGCTGTCTCTTCCCTGAGCAGGCTTCACCTGCGTCCATGCTGCCGCTTGGAGCTGGCCGCTTCCGGGTGTCAGTGGGTGCAGCGTGATCAAAAGGAGTGCCTAAAGTGCAAAAAGAGTCCACAAACATTAACGACCATCACATGAAATACAAACAACTATTCACCCAACTTAAGTACACTCAGCTCATCTCATCATTACAATATAAGTCACTCATTACTCAAATTTAGTAAACCACCTAACCAAGATAAATCTTCAATTCATTTCCAATGAAATCTTAAATACCAATTTATATACTCAATTGCCACATTCAATCTAAAGTAATTGCATAGGATATGAACCCTGAACATCAACAATGGAATGCATGCATTTCCTCAAACAATGCCATAAAAGTAATTTAAGTTTCTGAAAGTGTTTCATACTTGAGGGTGTTGTTGCTTGTCTGTTTTTGTTGTTTTTTTTTGGTTTTTGATTTTACATCACTGTTTAAAAAACTGATGATTCAGCATATAAACAGTATATTGTTTGGAGAAAGTGAAATCGGTCACGTTTCCAATGACTAATACATTCTAATAAATATACAACAAACACTTCTGTATTATTAATAGCAGGTCACATTCCTATAACGTGATTCATAGCAGGTCCCTTACTTTGTGAGTTATGAGAGTTGCCACCGGTTATCGTTGGAGTGTGGGCGGCCACTTCCCCAGATGCAGAAGAGAAATTTAGAAGAGATGCCAACACATCAGGAAGAGCGATACCCTGGCCACCAATTGCTGTCTCCATCCCACCATTTCCTGGAGCACAGGAAGACGACGATGACAAGGTGGAAGAAGTTTTAGGAAATGATCCTTGTTTTTGGAAGACCCCAAGCAGCCTGGAAGCCAAAAGAGCTGTGTTAGAAATGTTTGATGGAGTTGTCCCAGATAACTGCTGCAGATGAGTGGATTGTGACTGGTTGTTGGTTTGTGGAAGTTTACTGGGAGCAGCTGTTGAAGTCTTCTTGGAGTTGCCTGTGTTGATACATTCAGAGGATTTCAGAGCTTTTTCAACAAGCGTTGTCAGAGTAATTGGAGGTGTGTCTGTCGCTGGGTCAGCAGTCGGTTGCTGTTGGATACCGACGGTGTTACCTGAGAGCAACACTGAGGAAGATGATGTTGGAATGAGCGAGGTGGAGCTTTCACCTGCATTGTTATTATTCTTCGACACAGTTGTGGCAGTCACTATACCCCTTGGCAATGTGGGTGCTAATAAAACAAGAATGAAATACAAGGTAAAGCTAAGCTCCACATAAAGTATAGTATTGTGATTTATATAGAAAAATTATAATTGGCTTAATATAAATATTATACATGGCCCCATCATTGAGTAAGATGAATAAATAACATTGCGCAGAAGAATAAATGAGTTAGTTGGTGTTTCAATAGCCGTGAGGGTTGAGCTTTAACATTTTTTTTAAACTTCAACTTCTTTTTTTTTTCTTTAGGGGGGAGAAGAAAGTAATGAAGCACAAATTACTCAGCATTATCCCTGCATATGTCATTACAAATAACAATGTATCACTTCAATTCATGATTATGGGATAATCTATATATAATTTTTTCTTTAAACATACAACAAAAAAGAAGAAGAATTTAATACCACTTTACCTTGAGTGCTCCTGGGTTCTCCCCGAACCAAAGGAGATGCAAGCACACAAGCAGCCAGGTTCTGGATGTTGATGGGGAAGTTGCCCGACTTCTGGAGGGCAGCCAAGAAGGACTGTGTACTTTTGTACTTGCTGCTGTTGATCGAGTTCTGGCTGGTGGCATGGTGAACCTTCTGAGGAGAGTATGTCGACGCTGAAGAGGAAGAGAGAGTGAAAGTGTCTATACCTAAATGTACAACCAAAAAAAGAAAGAAGAGAGCATCATTCTTGTGTCGTTGTTATGGTTACCAGAAAATGGTGCCAGTAAATAACACAGGAATGATACACACCACAATGGAAATGAGGATAAGAAAATGGTATGTGCTAAATAGTCGAGAAAGAACAAAAGTGTGAAATTATATTACAATATTTTGATGTTGTTATATGAGAGGATATGATAAAGATAAGCAGAGAATGTGCATTACAACCAATTCAACAACACACAACTGCAAACATATATTTACTCATGAATGTATACAAACACAATTGTGCTCATATTTGTTCACGCACGTATGCACACACACACAATCTTTGCCTATCATTCATATATCTTGAAACACACGCACCCGCCCACAACCACCACAACCTGGGATTTAGCACTAATCAATTAAAAGACATTAATAATCTGACAACCTCTATAAATCTGTTGATGCATACCTTCAGTTGCAGTGAGAGATCGCGATGGTATTTGGTCACTGCCAACAGGAACTGGAGCAACGTGGTTGTCCACAATCTCCTCTTCCTCACTCTCATCACCAACAGTACCTTGCACCGGCTGCAGAACAGAACAAGAAGGTAAACACTACTACACTATACTATACCATAGAGCTATTGTCAACCTACTTCAACCTGCCTCAACCCAGTGTGATGTTGGTCCAGTGTGTGTCCCCATAGAGCTATTGTCAACCTACTTCAACCTGCCTCAACCCAGTGTGATATTGGTCCAGTGTGTGTCTCCATAGAGCTATTGTCAACCTACTTCAACCTGCCTCAACCCAGTGTGGTGTTGGTCCAGTGTGTGTCCACATAGAGCTATTGTCAACCTACTTCAACCCAGTGTGGTGTTGGTCCAGTGTGTGTCCCCATAGAGCTATTGTCAACCTACTTCAACCTACCTCAACCCAGTGTGGTGTTGGTCCAGTGTGGTGTTGGTCCAGTGTGGTGTTGGTCCAGTGTGCGTCCCATAGAGCTATTGTCAACCTACTTCAACCTGCCTCAACCCAGTGTGGTGTTGGTCCAGTGTGTGTCCCCATAGAGCTATTGTCAACCTACTTCAACCTACCTCAACCCAGTGTGGTGTTGGTCCAGTGTGTGTCCCCATAGAGCTATTGTCAACCTACTTCAACCTACCTCAACCCAGTGTGGTGTTGGTCCAGTGTGCGTCCCATAGAGCTATTGTCAACCTACTTCAACCTGCCTCAACCCAGTGTGGTGTTGGTCCAGTGTGTGTCCCCATAGAGCTATTGTCAACCTACTTCAACCTGCCTCAACCCAGTGTGGTGTTGGTCCAGTGTGTGTCCACATAGAGCTATTGTCAACCTACTTCAACCTGCCTCAACCCAGTGTGATGTTGGTCCAGTGTGTGTCCCCATAGAGCTATTGTCAACCTACTTCAACCTACCTCAACCCAGTGTGGTGTTGGTCCAGTGTGCGTCCCATAGAGCTATTGTCAACCTACTTCAACCTGCCTCAACCCAGTGTGGTGTTGGTCCAGTGTGTGTCCCCATAGAGCTATTGTCAACCTACTTCAACCTGCCTCAACCCAGTGTGGTGTTGGTCCAGTGTGTGTCCCCATAGAGCTATTGTCAACCTACTTCAACCTGCCTCAACCCAGTGTGGTGTTGGTCCAGTGTGTGTCCACATAGAGCTATTGTTAACCTACTTCAGCCTGCCTCAACCCAGTGTGATGTTGGTCCAGTGTGTGTCCCCATAGAGCTATTGTCAACCTACTTCAACCTGCCTCAACCCAGTGTGATGTTGGTCCAGTGTGTGTCCCCATAGAGCTATTGTCAACCTACTTCAACCTGCCTCAACCCAGTGTGGTGTTGGTCCAGTGTGTGTCCCCATAGAGCTATTGTCAACCTACTTCAACCTACCTCAACCCAGTGTGGTGTTGGTCCAGTGTGTGTCCCCATAGAGCTATTGTCAACCTACTTCAACCTACCTCAACCCAGTGTGGTGTTGGTCCAGTGTGTGTCCCCATAGAGCTATTGTCAACCTACTTCAACCTACCTCAACCCAGTGTGGTGTTGGTCCAGTGTGTGTCCCCATAGAGCTATTGTCAACCTACTTCAACCTACCTCAACCCAGTGTGGTGTTGGTCCAGTGTGTGTCCCCATAGAGCTATTGTCAACCTACTTCAACCTGCCTCAACCCAGTGTGATGTTGGTCCAGTGTGTGTCCCCATAGAGCTATTGTCAACCTACTTCAACCTGCCTCAACCCAGTGTGGTGTTGGTCTAGTGTGTGTCCCCATAGAGCTATTGTCAACCTACTTCAACCTGCCTCAACCCAGTGTGGTGTTGGTCCAGTGTGTCCCCATAGAGCTATTGTCAACCTACTTCAACCTACCTCAACCCAGTGTGGTGTTGGTCCAGTGTGTGTCCCCATAGAGCTATTGTCAACCTACTTCAACCTACCTCAACCCAGTGTGGTGTTGGTCCAGTGTGTGTCCCCATAGAGCTATTGTCAACCTACTTCAACCTACCTCAACCCAGTGTGGTGTTGGTCCAGTGTGTGTCCCCATAGAGCTATTGTCAACCTACTTCAACCTACCTCAACCCAGTGTGGTGTTGGTCCAGTGTGTGTCCCCATAGAGCTATTGTCAACCTACTTCAACCTACCTCAACCCAGTGTGGTGTTGGTCCAGTGTGTGTCCCCATAGAGCTATTGTCAACCTACTTCAACCTGCCTCAACCCAGTGTGGTGTTGGTCCAGTGTGTGTCCACATAGAGCTATTGTCAACCTACTTCAACCCAATGTGTGTCCACGTAGAGCTATTGTCAACCTATTTCAACCCCCTCAACCGATGTGGTGTTGGTCCAGTGTGTGTCCCCATAGAGCTATTGTCAACCTATTTCAACCCCCTCAACCGATGTGGTGTTGGTCCAGTATGTGTCCCCATAGAGCTATTGTCAACCTATTTCAACCCCCTCAACCGATGTGGTGTTGGTCCAGTATGTGTCCCCATAGAGCTATTGTCAATCATATATCACTTCAACAAGCATCAAAAGCATGTGTTACCAATGAATGTAATCAGACCTTTTCCCTTTCTTTTAAAACTTAATTAATACTTCCTCTTAGTCTTACACTCCACCCAATCTCCAACACATCTCCTCCACTGACCATAGTAAAGGTTTTCTTTGTTTGGGTGACCTGAAGTTGTTCTTGTGACTGACGTGATTGGACCCTCACAGCTACATTCTGTAACATCTCGTTAGCATTGACTTTACTTCCATGACATTTGACATCTTCCATTGCCCGGACTGTAACAATCAGAATATCAAGTAAAGTGACGTAAAACATCTTTTTAGTAATATACGGGGAATATTCTCTTCATGTAGAAATAAGAATACATTCAATCATAAATTATTTAATTTTAAATAGACATATTTCCCTTCTCAAGTCTCTACAACACATCAATTCAACAAATAACAAATCAATATCAACACTAATATTCAACAAACAATAATCATTATATCTCAACAAAATAGTCATTAAGTAAAAAATTTTAATTTGGACAACCGATGATATGCTTGACATGTTCCGACTGTGTCCTTGTATTACCCCCCCCCCCTTCTCCCCTCCTCTCTCTCTCTCCCCCTTTCTTCCCCCCCCCAAGAAAAAAAAATTTTTTTTTTAAATCTTTTTTACAGGTACCAGTCTCATAGCCAAAAAACATATAATGGAATATATATACATACATATATGTGTGTGTGTATATATATATGCATGCTTATCAGTTCCTTTTATTTGAATGAAGCCACAAGGTCTAGAATTGGTGTATTAGGCGGCTTTTGTTATGTTTCTAGTTGACAATAGATAGCCTAGGCAATGCCAGGTGTGCCACTCTAGTCTTTCAATTAACCTCTTCCACCCATGGCAGTGGGTATACATTATGTAGGTATCCTGTTAGTACACTTATAATATTGTAGTTCTATTTCGCTGAGTGGCAGGATTGACAGCACGGTTAAATGATTTATTTGAGCTCTTGGGCTCGGTATGGGATGATTTCAAAATTGTTATCAGCCGTGTAATGAAAGCTTTCTTTTTTCACCTTGTATGTGTACATTATTCTGTCTGTCTGTCAATTCACTTTCTAATTTCAATTACATACTTAATAGAAATATAAGTAACAGTAATTGAATTACACATTCTTACTAGTTACATTAATCATTTGATTGGTACAATTAACTTATATACCATGCTATGTCAAAACACTGTCACTCTAAAATACCCTAAATGAGGTCATCTAAACTGTGAACCACATGAACCCTGTACGATAGAAAAAATAGAATGTATGGCGTAGCTTGTGGGATTCCACCCTTGGATGGCTTCTAGTTAAAAGTTTGGAATTGCAGTATCCTTGCCTATCTATCCTTCATTCCCAATCTAGTTTCTTGGTTAAAAAATCCTGAGTTTGAATCATTAGTGAGACACATTTTTTTCAAAAAATTTTCTTCTTTTTTGTCCTCCATCTTTCCTCCTGCTCCTGCTCCCCCCCCAAGGAAGGCTGAAAATACCACGAAAATGGTATCTAGGCCAGATCCATGGACCGAGAAACCAAAAACTTGACATGCCCGTACATCATGACTCTGGGAGTAACATGGGCTGGGCCACACTTTACCACACTTCTTCCTATGGGCATGTTACAGCAGGCATGTCATGAAGAATTTTGTTCAGGTGACCCAACATTTTCTAGGGAAGTGGCAAGCCAAGGTTGCTTTACCACTAAGACCTGCAGCAAATAATTATTATATTTATTAAAATCATGTTGATCAGGAAAAATAATTGTTTAAAACACTTATGAGGAGGTTAAAGTTGAGGTAAGATTTACAACCTTTGGGTTTCCATACAGTAAAAAGCACTTAGCTGCAACCACAGGGTTTCCATACAGCAAAAGGACTTAGTTATAACCACTTAGTTGTAACAACAAACTTTGGTTTAAAATCCATTCGTAAGGGGAAAAAAATGGTGAATGTATGCCTGCCTCTCCCCCCCCCCCTCCCCCACCATTCCAAGTGTTCATAGATCTGTGTGCCACAGATAAAAATGAGATTTCACTATTTCTTGCCCACCAGTCCTTCCTATTCTTGTGTCTGTGTCTGTCTGATTTGAGTTAGACACACCTCAATAGCTGAAATGAGAGCAAGGGTGAATTCTTAGTGGCACGTGTGCTCCCTGAAATTAGGATCCACTAAACCCTTCCCCCTCTGCCCACACTCCACCATTTTTTATTGGCCACCTTTCATCTATTTTTTTTTCTTTCTTCTTTTTTCTGTTGTGGATCTCCTGAGGTCAGAAAAATCCCAATAACATTCTGACTACTCAGAAACAGTGTAAGTTAGGAATCCCACTTCTATTTTTTTAATAATTGTATCATGTTTGTTTGATTATAGAGATTAGTGTCAATGATTACACTTTTGTGTGACTATTCACATATTGTGTACTGTTGTCCTATCACTCAGTTCCTATGAATACTGGCAGCCTATTTAAGGGACCCAGTCAATAAGCTCAGTAGTTCAGCAAACAGCTTGAATAAGAAATTTATGCCAAACAAGCAAACATATCAACTGAAAACCTATAAAGTGAAAATCGTGCAAATGAAAAGCTGTCAACTGAAACCTATAAAATGTAAACCTGTCTACTGAAAAATTTGTCAATTGAAAACTGTCAACTGAAAACTTATAAATGAAGGGAAAAAAACTAGATGAAAAACCTATCAACACAGGATTTGGCAACTTAATTGAAGCTGTCACACAAAGCAACTAGTCAGGGCTGTACATCCTCTAGAAGCCAACATTGCTACACAAGAAGAAAGGCAGCTCTGCAATTGGATCTCACTCCACTAATGCCATGACATTGCACTACTCTAGATGCTGCCACAGAGAAAGAGCATGAAAAGCACCTGGCCAAAACTCACCTACAAGCACGCCATGGTACTCTTCGTTTAAAGAGTGCTACTTTGACATGGTAAGGGGTCTTATCTGCATATGACTGCAGTAAACAAAAGTACTCCATTAGCAACACACAATCCGTGCGTTCCACCAGTCTGATACATTATATATGATAGTCCTATATAAATTTTTTAAAAAAGAATGTGATGTCCATCCTTCAGTCCGTCCGTCAGTAAAGAACCACATTCTATTCCAACTTCAACTACCATTTGGTCACTTTTGACAAAATGGATGATGATGGATGATGTTCACCAACGAAGGACAAGACAGAATGTGATTGGAGGGAACAAAACAATGAGCTCTCGTCAAGTTGTGAACAGACCTTCACTTGGGTAATATTAAAATCCAAAGGTGATATTGTGGGGCTTCAGTACACTAAATTAAAAGGAGATTGAGTGAGTTTGATGAGCATCCCTGACACGACACACACAAAAAAAAAAAAAAAAAAAAAAAAAAAACAGGTGGGAAGTACACTAAACAAAATTATCTACATTAAAATCCCCTTTAGCAGAATTCTAAGAGCAATGGCATTAACCATGTCACTACACTTATCCCCAGCCAAATTTCAGCTTCCTGTGACTTCAAGAAATACCCTTTTAATTGTCAACATATTTAGTGCTAGCAAGGGACAGATGGACTGACTGATGATGGAGACCTAAATATTGTGAGTAACATGGACTGTGTCCCACCTTGCCACACCTCTTCCTCTTGGTGTGCAAGGCCAAAAAAAAAAAAAAAAAAAAAAAAAAAAAAGACACATAGGCCAAACCTTTAGTTATGGGCTGTGTTACACTTGGTCCACACTTACTTCTGTGGTAGAGTTTTGGTCAGATAGCCCCACATTTATCGGGATGAGGTGGTCGGCCTAAGGATGCTTGACCACCAATTTGGGAGGGAGGTGGGGGGGATTTGACTGTTTCCTTCCATCTATCTATCTATCATTCTACTCTTATGTACAAATGGTGAGTATTAGTGGCAGTGTGTTGCTTTAAATCAAGATTTACTAACACACATAAAACCGGAAAAGAAAGAAAAGGAGAATAACGATCCTTCACACCAAATAGTGTGACAATGGGCCAAATGCTATAGTCTGTTCGCGCTGACTTGGGCCCCGGAAGTCAGCGGTTAATTACTGAAGTGACGTAGTGCACACTTCAGCCTATTAACTTTGCCAAAAGAGGTTTAAGGTATGCTTGCGCAAAAAACAAACACCCACCCACAATAACCCATTGCAGTTGCGCCTCGTGGTGGCTGCAGTTTTTCCTCTGGTTGGCAAACTTGCACTTGTAAGACATCCCAGGATTTTCAGGCATTTTAAGGCTTCTCTCAGAACTTCGGAACTTCTCAACTGATAAGTAAGCTGTGCTATTGTAGTCTTCAATCATGCTAAACTGTTAGCTAATGCTGAATGCTTGCATTTTGTTGTTGTTGCTGGTTGCTGTGGTTGGTTGTTATTTGCTGTGCCTTGTTGTCAACTGAGTGCCAGCCTAACATTTGGGAAATATATAGGTTTAGGGTTAGGAATTATTACTTATATATGATGATATGCTTATATATTTACAGAGCCTGCTCCTTTTCTTGTTGCTGTACTGTTAACTCTGATACTGACCTTGTGTCTCAGAAGCAGTCCTCTTCTTCAAAGTCAAACTGCCAATCTAGTAACCCTTCCAACTGTCAGACCAGTACATATTCTGAGACAAAATGTCATGCCAATACTCCTCACAAGTGTGATTACCAGCATTCCACGGAAAACCAATAACACCTCAATAATTAAAAGAGAGCCCCCTCATCAAATCCTGGTTTTGACTATGGAATATATCCTTGCAAATTGTTCCTTCTGTACAGGGAGAAGTGAAACATTCAATACAGTGATTATGAACATAACCTCGTGAAATATCTTCCTTCAAGTATAAAGATTTGTCACACACTACCCCCCCCCCCCCCCCCCCCCAAAAAAAAATAATGGGATAATACTGAGAATTATCTTCCTTCCATTTTGGGAGAGTTGAACCCCTCGACCATGCAAACATGGACACATCCTTGTGATACAGATTTTAGTACACCTCAACTAAGTGAAACAGGTCACGTCAAGAACTTGTACCTTCATCATAGGGACACTTATGTAGCTGGCAAGACTGGACTAAGCACTTTCCAAAACATGGATTAACATCAATGGAAATAATGACAAATAATTAAAAACTCGTATATTATTTTTCCTGTGCTGAATGCCCCTACTCACCTGATCATTTAGATTATTTACTTGCCACTCTTTTTATCCTCCTCTCAATCCTTTACCTTTCCATGCAAGACCTTATTCTTGAAGCTGATTTCGCGGAAATCACTTGAGCAACGGTGTCACATCTCCCGCCACCCCCCCCCCCCCCCCACCAACCCACCCCGGACAATCATAACATGAACCAGAGCATCTCGTGGCAACTGAAGAAATAAACAGCAACCGAAGGAAGACAAGGAGGACGCGCGGATGGCTTTCTTCACTCCCTTTTGCCTTTTGCTTCTATTGGGTGGACCCGTGTTGTGTCTTCCAAGCGGACCTCCCCTAGAGGTCAGTAGGGTAGCCACTAACATCTGCAACCGGTTGGAACCTACATTTGGAAGTCCACATATGCTACAGAGTGGAGATGGGGGCTACTCCATTGATGCCAGTCTTCCTATCAGGAGTATCCCACTAGGAGCGTTCTTTACCTTCACTGCCGGATTCACCTACAATGGTATGTGGAATATCCAACTGCGTTAACAACAGTAGTTTCTTCTTCAATTTTTTATTTATTTTATTTATAGGGTTTTCAGTTGCAATACCTGCATGGTGATGTGGGATTAAATCAACTAAGTCAATATGTTAGTTAACCTTATTATAGATAGATGGCGACATTGAGTTGGATGACCGCCATGACCTAGCGGTGCTACTTTTCTGTACACAAAAAATAATAACACCCCCAGTATCCCCTATTTCACCATGATTTATTCACGTTCTTGGATTGATGGAGGTAGCTATGCAATTCATGAAAGTATGCCTGCGAGGTGGGAGATTTTATGGCCAGTTCAAGTGATAAACATTACTTTTTCAATGAAAAAGTTGCAGTAATACAGATAAGGAGGCAAGAACCTTGTCAGAGGGAATTATTGCAAGTTGATTGCCACAATACTTGACACTCCTAACCATAAATGGTTAGTAGACCAGATAGGAGTCAAAATTCAGCGAAAGTTCATTTACTTTAGGACTCTTAATTCCATCTTTCAGTAAATGTTCTCCCTTCCTACTTCAAATGCAGAAAACCAATGCATGGGATCACAGTATCCATTGAGAACTAAATATTTTATTGTATAACTTAAGGCTAATAATATAGCTGGGATCAGAATGAAAAGATGTAATTTGTTTTAATGTAAACTGGTATAATGTGGATCAAATGCTGAATATTTTTTGCATTAGCATTTATGTACTCATTTATTGAGTTATTTATAGATAGCTGAAAAAGTACGATATGTTTGAACATTTCTTGAATCACAGATTTTCAATAAGACTTCTATGTATAAGATACTTGAATTACATCTGATGTGGATGCTCTACTCAATGTGGCTATTGTTATCCATGCATTATGGTAGGAAGCTGAAACTACAAGAATGGATCCTACAAGAATAAACTCAAAATTGGTACAGTGGGAGTGACAGGGACTTAGCTTCACCTGCCAAAGGTCTCCCTCTGTCTGTGTTGTTGTTTTTTTTTTAATGCCTTAAATTCTACTTGACAAACTTTAGGACATAGTCTCTCATACAGTAAACCACACAACTTTCCAGCCTAATCACCATATGGAATATATCCTGCTGTTCATGGTAGGTACATTTTACACAGTGGATGCTGTTATGCTCCCAAAAATAGTTATCACATCTCTTCTGCCATAAACAAATGATTTAGTTTTAGCCATACTTGCCCTCTCTGTTAGGACCTGAAAGGGATACCATTGATGCTCATATATTTGAAGCTATTTTTTGGCATCATCATGTGACTCTCCAATATTAATGTAAAGACCACTTTTTGTCAAAGGCACATTTAATTCAACCGAAGTCACACAAGGATATATAGGAACTATCAATTAACACAAGACCTCTATGGCTAAGCTTCTCATAAGCACGACTTTTTTTCAAGTCGCTTCCTTTCCTTTCCGAGTCGCTTCCTTTCTGAGTCGCTTCCTTTCCGAGTCGCTTCCTTTCAAGTCACGCGACTCATTGCTGTCTTCACTTCTCGAAAAAATGAACTCTTTCTGATCTTTATCTTTTCCCCCACAATCAACTTGTCCCATCCCTAACTCACTTCTCTCACATTAGTGTATCTTCTTTTGTGCTTACATTCCATATGGTCAATCAACGCTGGGTGGAATGTTGTGTACTTGCTTATGGGACATACAGCTAACTTTGCCTAGGGGTGGTTAACTTCTTCAGGAATAGTACCAAAAGAACGTCTGGAGCGTCATGAGTTTGTTGGTCCTTGAAATTTGAAAATCCATTGAGTATTGGCCAAGCTATTAATGTTTCCCCAGGGCCCAAGTCAGCGCAAACAGACCTTAGTTAAAATGTGTTAATAAATTTCATATTCTATAAACGGAGACAACAAATACATTTAACATAGTCCATCAGAGAAAAAGTATCCAGATTTTCAATAAGATAATACTATGGTTTGTAGTACACCCATAATGCAGCTTGGTTGTTACTCATTCATGCAATTTGAGCCCCTTTCCCCCCTCTCAGTGATATTGGGTGGGGGGGAATCCGAAGAAGAAAAAAATTTTTTTTTTATTATTTTTTTATTTTTTTTTATTTTTTACACAGCTCATCTACAGTTTCACTCTCATCTCCACCAAACATCCTTGGGTGCCCCCCATCATATCCTGAAAGTTTGAGCCCTGCAAGCCCAAGCATCTGGGAGTACATAGCAAAGAAACAAACAAATAGCCAATTCTAGTAATATAGCTCGTTAGATAAATGTTTGTTTTTTCCCCTTAAAACGCATAACTAAATGTTGAAAAAGAGAACTAAAGTGTATAGCAAGAAAATTGTTGCAGGGCTTCTCCCAGACTACACTCATACAAATGGTCAAGCCATACACACTGCCATGCCTATTATCACGCTTGGCAAGAAACAATGTCCCCTTCTTTTCTCCTTTTTCTGTTGTGGATACGATAGGCCTGGAAAACCCCAACACATCTAGACTGCTCTGAAACAGTGAGGTGAGAATTGGGATTTTTTTTGTATTGCAGTGGAACTAATTAGCGTCCATTAATTGTACCATGTTTGTTCTGTTTTAGAAATTAATGTAAATTTAGTGTGTTCATGTAGCCACCTAGCTATGTACACTGCTGTGATATCACTCAGTTCATCATCATTACTGGGCTGAAGAGTGCAACCTAGTTACGGGAGCCAGTTTTGAAGCCCAGTAATTCAGCACACACAGCTTGAAAAAGTAATATACACAAACAAGTAAATCTAACAACTGAAAATGTGTCAATTGAACACCTGTCAAGTAAATCTAACTGAGAATGTGTCAGTTGAAAACCTGTCAACTAAAACTTTATCAAGTGAAAACCTACAAAATGAAAAACCTGTCAACTCAAAACAGAAAAGCTGTTAACAAGCGCTGTACATTATCTTGACGCCTATCATACCACCAAAAATGAAAGGTGTCTCTGCAAATGGACCACACTCCACTGGCATTCAACGTCATCATGTTGCTCACCAATAAAATGGAAGAAAGGCATGAAGAGTGCTTAGCCAAAGCTCAACTTAGACAATGCAATGATTGAATACCGTAAAGGAGGAACAGAAAAAAGAGCATTTAACCACAGCTGTAGTTCGACAGAGTAAGGCTTATGATGTCAAAATGGTGGAACACTGAGAGCAAGACTTCCTATGAGCATGTCACACCAGGCACGTCTTGAAGAGTTTTGGTCAGGTGACCCAACATTTTCTAGGGAAGTGGCAAGCCAAGGTTGCTTTACCACCAAAAAAATAGCAGTCCTGCACTAAGACCTGTGGCAAATAATTAAGAGTGCGACACTCCCCTCATTTTAAAGAGAGCTGCCTTGACGTGATAAAGGACATTATGCTACTTATGATTGCAGTAACCAAAAGTACTCTCTTTGCCACTCACACGGTCTGTATTCCATTTGTCTGGTTAATTAAATTGTAAGCAATAACGGGTAGTCTACTAGAATATATCTCTACTATAAAGATCGAATACTCAGTTCGTCTGTTCATCTGTCTGTGCGTTGAAGATACGTGCTTGAACTGGTCCATTTAGACCCGCGAACCCATATATGATATGTACTAGGAATCAGTTTCGCCAGGGAAATGATTTAAGTATATGTATATATATATATATATATATATATATATATATATATATATATATATATATATATATATATATATAGCCACACCCCTTCCTATGTCTAAAAAGAAAGGGAACAAAGACTGGTATCTTGGCCAGAAAACTCCTGGATATACAGACCTAAAACTTGGTATGCATTCAAAACTTGGCTCTGGGAGTAACATGGACTGGGTCCCACCTGGTGAAGGCTAAAAGAACACCAAATATATTATTTGGGAAAAACATTTGTACCTAAGGACCTAAATTTGGCGTACAAATAGCATAATTCTGCGAGCGATGTGGGCTAGGTTTCACCTGGCAACACATTCTCATTTTCATGTGCCATACTAAAAATAATTTGTATGCATGTTTGTGTGTACCCACGTTATCACCAAAGCACCACACCAAGTAAAACCCACTCTTTTGAGTAGACACAATCTACTATTTTCTTTTTGTTGCCAAAACAGCATTTTCACAAATTTAAATCCCAGGATACAAAAACCGGAAAAAAAAGAAGAAAAAAAAAAAGAAGAAAAAAAAAAAGAAGAAAAAAAAAGAGGATTCATTACATCTGTTTTACATTTGCTAAAAATAAGGCAAAAGGGCTGATTTATTCAATTAAAATGATCCCTGGATGACAGGGAAGGTTTTAGTTGGGTTTTGGTTTGGTTAATATCATTTTCCAGATAGCTGGAGGTAATTCTTCATGATTGTGATTGGTAAAAGGACAGCTTTGCGAGACTAACTATAGCTAGGGTATGTTTGCTGATGTTGCAATACATTCAATGCTGTGGTTGGTAAAAGGTTTGAGCTCAAGACGATTCTATTATACTGCCAGGGAAGTGGTTAGTGTTTGGCACAATAGTATTTAGAATTAATTGCAATAGAGATTAGGTAGTCTTGTTCAGAAATGAAAAAAAAAAAAAAAAAAAAAAAAAAAAAAAAAAAATTCATAAATATATTTCTGGTCCATGCAACGTTGAGTATGTTCCTATAATCCATATACATACATACATGCACATATGCATACATACATATATATAACTATGTTTTGTTGTATTAGTGATTTGGGAAACCTTTGCCACCCACAGCTTAAAATATATTATCTTAATCACCAACATCTGTATGTCCAGGAATTCCTCCTGGAGGCATCAACTGGTTTTGATGAAACTTTGCAAGTATGTCCCCTATAAGCCCCGGAATAAAGAAAAAATTCTGCTTCAAAACATTATTAAAAAACAACCAAAAACGGTACATCGGAATTTAAGGCACGAATTTGGTATAGGGTCCAAATACACTGACCTCTTTTTAATGACACATTAAAAAAAATCATCGCATAACTTCCAATCAAGAAATGAAATAAACTGACCAATTTGGGATTCTTATTTTTATTAAAACATTGTCAAAACCAGGTTGAATATTTTCCTCACCAAACAAGTCAGATTCCTTTTCAGCTCAAGTATGATAAGACATTATATCTTGATATCATATACATAATTAACTGGAATGTTGAAATAGGATTGATTCTATTTCGCAGGGTAAAATAAAAGGTGCAGATATCTTCATTAATGTGTCCGGTTGAACATGTGACAGCCACCATTTTCGGAGGAAGAAAAGGGAAGGGGAAAAAAGGAAAAAAATTTTTTTTAACATTTAACCAAGTAATCAAACTCAAAAATATTGACCCTAGAGAGTTTTGAGTCCTCCAATAGTAACCACAGTGTGATGCACATGAGATAGGAAATGTGGTATCTATCTTCTAAGTTAAAACATTTTTTGTTCAAATAGACATCATTGCTGCTGTTTTTCGGTTTTTTTTTATATTTCCTTTTTTTCCCCACCACCCCCCACAGCTTTTTTCCTTTCTCTTTTCCACAGCAATGGACATGGCCAAAAGGATTCCAGGGAAAAGGGGGAAAAAGAAGAGAAGCCTACATTATCCCATCGTGGTCCACAAGTTCATGATCCTTTACCAATCTATATTTCCATTTGATACCTAGCATATACTGAATGGGCCTCACCTTGCTCCTCAAGGACTTCATTCTTTCTGGCCAAGTCACAAATGTCATCCTGTCACATGACCAGAAACAACACAACATTAGAGTTGAATAAACAAACTCACCCAATAAAAAGAAATTTCTAATTTCATTATTTTTTTTTAATAATTTGATCACTCCCCCAAAAAGAAAATTGTAAATAGAAACATTAAATTCACGAGAATTCCATTCACTCATCCACTAATACAAGGAAGATGATTCCTAAAGTGCACAAGCATATGTGACCCATGGAACTTGATATTTCCATCATTGCTATTGTTTTATACATCCAAAGAGGGCCACAGAGGTACCAGATGATGTATGAGATCTATTTAGCAGCATTACTTTACTATCATGACTGATACTATTACTAATATAGAGGGGAGGGGTATTAGATGAGAGGTAATTGATTAGAACAGGATTGTGGTTTCTTGCTTACCTCTCGGGAAGAGCCTGACTTTTGCATGTGTCTGATATACTCGGTGGCTTTGTTAAGAACATGAGCTCTGGACACCTTCTCTCCCACCAGTGATGGGATACAATCCCTCAGGCCAGAGAAGGAGTCTTTGATGTGGTCACGCCTCCTGCGCTCTAGGGCATTGTGGTGAGCCCGTCTCTCATGAGAGCCCTGGAGGGAGGGAGAGGGTTAACAAGATAAAACTAATTACACAATATCTATTGTTCATGATGTTGTTTGGAGTTACAATAAAGATTAAGTATTTGCTCAAGTTGTGTTAATTAAGTTAATTACCAAAATCTAATTCTACACTATCATAATTATAAATTAAACTGTAATTGTCATCAGGTACAAATACATACCATCAACATTTCCCTCATTATCTTTTTTTAAACCAACCAAAGCTGCCACATGCATCCATCTTGGCCACTAAACTACAGAATTTGTAATAACCAAAGTTACTAAACATAACACTCACACTCTTAAGGTTCCCTTCATATTCCCTTACCAAAACTGGTGGAATATAAATCAGGTGCAGTCCAGCATCTCGTGTGTCCATTACATAAGGTAATGCCCAGAGCATTATGCCGTGTACCAACCTCAAGATCAGCCAGGTGTAACAGAAAACTTATTACAGCAAAACCACACAGCGCCACCATTAAAGAAAAAGGAAGCCTTTTGGCATGCGAAGATATTGAGAAATTAGTAATTGAAATTCCTTCCAGATGTTTATTTACATTGTAACATATATAACTTGGGGGGGGGAGAGAAGAGTTCAACTTAGGTGAGCTATAAAAAGAAATAGCCTTTATGAAAATGTTGATATAACAGAAAGAGTGAGAGTGCTAGTGTCAAAGCAGTTATCTGGGAGTTACCTATTTTGTAGATCAGTGTAAGGCAATTAAAGTAACATAACCAAAGTTAGTGAAATCTATCAATCCTCACATGCAGCAAACTATACAGCTGCACTTTAACAGTTGGCCCTCAAAGTAAAACAAAAGGTATCAAAATCATTTCAGTTCAATTCACCTAGCGACCATTTATTTTTCTGTCACCGCATACAAATAGCCTTGAAGTTCGGTGTACTGCTAGTCCAGGAATGCATTATTTAAGAAATGGTAAAAGTAGCAAAACCATCTTTCTGTGATGAAATATTCCATAAAGTTGAAATATTCCAGAGTTGAAATTCAAAGATGTAAGTGAAGTGATCAAAGATCTCTAAATAAACAACTACATTGAGTTGTATCTAACCTTGCAGTGATGCTTCCCACAGTCTACAAGCTAGTCCAACATCTACAATTTCATACATCTCTGGAATGAGTGTGTGTGCTGTTTGTAGAGTACAAATTGAAGTGATTTTAACATTCATTAAATTACTTCTCCAGGAGTTCATTAGGAACTAAAATTTTACAATTTTTGCTGCATGTCTTGTACATTTGTACACCATTTGATGAATGTATTCTGTAGATAGAGATTAATTAGATAAGAGACACTTGACTGGTTCCAAAACAAGTGATCATAATTTTAGAATTATCATAAACTGGATACTCCTTTTTAAAGGATAGAATTTTTACTCTAACTTTTTTTTCTCTATATTTTGATCACAATTTTCTTTTTTTTTTCTCTCTGTCCCTCCTCTTTCCCTCCCGAGTTCTGTTTCTCCCCCCTCCCCCCTCTCTCTCTCCCTTGTTTCCCTTCTCCCTCTCCTCTATCTCTCCCTCCCTATCCTAGTAATAATACACCAATGTCTGTCTGTCTGTCTGCATGCCGATAACTAATTGACGGGACCGACTATGATGAAACTTCACATGAATATTTCCAATGGCCCCAGGGGTATGACAGAAAAATTTGGTTCAAGTCGGGCAAGTAGTAGGGCACGAATATCTCTACATTTTGAACAATTCTGGTAAAAAGTCACTTGGTTAAAGCACTAAAATAGGCCAATCATATGGACCAATTTGAATTAAACACAGCATGAATATTCCCTTATGGCCTTGGGATGTGAAAGAAAAGTTTCGATTTCAAACGAATAAATATTTAACTGGAAAGAACAGAGAGAAATAGTTTCTACTGGAGTCAAGTGGACCCTCAACTTCACGACTCCTTTTACCATTAGATATGCTGAACGTTAACTCGATAAAATCTAGATTTAAAAGGCCGAGGATCACCCCCCTTGAGAAGTTCCAATTATTAAAGAAAAATTGCAAAGATATCTATTATTAGTGACGGATTTAACTAGCGGCAGACGATTAAGGTAACCATTCCTTAGACACATGTGCATAAAACCTCATTGAGGTTCTGTGACATGACATTAAACCAACAATGAGGGACTGACATTAAGCATAGTGTCAAAGAGACGTACATTAACCGCTGAACACTGGAGAGGGGATACCCAGTCAGGCCACGATAAAGAAAGAACAGGAAATAGATTTAAAAAACAAAGAAAATAAATGAGTAAGGAAGGTATACAAAACAGTGTATATATTTATTGGGGTGGGGGAGGAGGGAGGTGAACTCACTCGGCCGTAAATGAGTCCGTTCTCATTTGAGGTGTTGGCTACTGCTTCTTCTCCAATCTCCGGCACATCCTCGGAACTCTCCACGTCCACATCGCCTTCCTCACTCATGACCACCCCCACTCTCAGCCAAAGGAACAATTGGGATGAACCTAAGTGAAGAAAAAACAAAATGAGGCCAAAAAAAATGTCATCAATAAAAGCTGTGTATGGACGTGGTTCCATTCACATACTATAGATGTGGCCTACAGAGAAAATAATATTCCCATTATGGGCTAAAAACCTCCTTGCCACTACTTAAAATGATAAGGCATTGAGTAAGTTATGACACAGTCTCACTCTGCCTTACAAAGCTAACTAATTTATCACACCAAACTACTTAATGCTTCATTTCAGCTTTCAACACAATACTTGCTGTCAAGGGGGAAAAAAGGAAGGGGGGAGAAAGAAAGGAAATTATTATTTTTTAAAAATGTTTAAATAATTTTAAATTTTCACACAGAAACTTTCAATACTGAAGCTGACTCCATAGGATGTTAGGCAGTGTTACCCTGGAAAAAAAGGGGGGGGGGGGGGGGGAGGGTGGATGGGGATAAAGAGTTTAAGAAATGGGGTAAAAAAGGGAAAAAAAATATTAAAAATTAATTTTTTAAAATATATCAAAATTCGCACACAGCAACTCCCAATACTGAATATTCCAACAACTGACTCCATAGGATATAATGTTAGGCAGTGTTGCCTTTGGAGTTAAGGGATAAGGCTAAGGAGAGTGCAGAAGTTAAAGCAATTATCTTCTGCAAAAAAAGCTAACACATTCATCAACCCAGTGTGGTGTTAACCCTGGGGAGTGCATTAGTAATATAGACAATCA
Source organism: Lycopodina hypogea (assembly GCA_963969325.1). Lineage (NCBI taxonomy): Eukaryota > Metazoa > Porifera > Demospongiae > Poecilosclerida > Cladorhizidae > Lycopodina > Lycopodina hypogea. The sequence goes on along the minus strand of OZ017792.1, from coordinate 526,385 downwards.
GTCAGCTATGCAATCATTCCAAATTATGCCATGCCTCTACATAGAATATTATAACTACAAGAGGGCATGTGGTTACTTAAAGTACATGTGGTCACACAGAAATGTTGTTCAGCATTTCCTAATGATCACAACACTCTTGAGTTGATAATGTTGATGAACAATAGCTCAATAGGGACACACAGAGAATGACCATCACCACACTTGTGACAGAACAGGTTGATGTACAATCGCTCTGAAGGGAAACAAACACCTCACTATCAGCCTGTGACGAGATTGAAATAGGTTGACAATAGCTCTATGGAATTAAAATATCGTGACCCATCACTAATGAGGACCACCTTAGATAAACACCTTGGGTTGAGACTAGCTCAACCAGGAGAGAAATAATACTCAATACAATACCTTACAGTTGGGAGGTGTGTGTGTGTGTGTGTGTGTGTGTGTGTGTGTGTGTGTGTGTGTGTGTGCGTGGTGTGTGTGTGTGGAGGTGTGTGTGGAGGTGTGGTGTGTGTGTGTGTGTGCAAGTGCGTATGTTAATGGTATGTATGTGTGTTTGCGCATGTGTGATGTGTGTGGATTTGTTTATGAGTGTGAGAGAAACTATTGATATAAAATATTTTGTGGTTTTTGTAAGTAGAGTTTGTTGTGGGTGGACATTGTCAGTTGGTTAGCAACTTGTATACACTATTAGTAAAGATCTAACAGTACAGAAAATAATACACCTGGTCATTTGGTGGGGGAGGGGGGGGGGGGGGGTAAGAGGTGATAAACAAAGATAAATCTCAGTCATACATACAATACATTGTTAAATCTTTCTAATAAAATATGTAATAAAAAAATAATAACTACATAGTTCTCTGGGACTGGAGATGGAAATGAAAGGGGAATAAATCTTAATAAAGTTATTTTCCGCCCAGTCACCTTTAAAAATAAAAAACAACAACGGACTATTCAACCATTCCACCATCCCACCCACGGAATAATCAGTAATCCCAAGGCAACGCCCAGTAAGACTTCAAAAAGCTACAACTCACACCTAAGAGGTCTGAAGGCGGGAGGACCTCAGGATCTATCACCTCACCAGCGGGATCAGCCCCGGAAGACCAAATTCCCGGAGTAACTGAAGTAGAGATGCAATAAAAAGTATACTACTTTCAAAACAACTTGTTCTTTGTGCGCACGTGGGTAAATCTGTGCCACGTGCGCTGTTTTACGGAGGAACACGGAGCTCATAATCCGAGCATAAACAACTTGAAGAATTTAATTACATCCGGAGGGGGGGGGGAAGTGCGACCAGTTTCTGGCCCTTTTGGATGCCACAATACAGGAAGTGGACTTGGTTCCGATTCTGAGGTAAAATGTTGTTGAAACAGGATGTGTTGGTTGCCTTGCCGACCATCTAAAAAAAAGTTCTTCAAGTAACCCTCTTTTCACCATCAACACTTTCTTTGTTAATGTTTACAAACTTCTTCCAGAGTTATCTCATCCTTGCCCTCATAGTAGTTTCATGGCCCCTTTAACTTGCTGTAAAGGAGTAGCTATAAAACAACTGGAGTAAATTTAAACAAAAATTTAAAGCATAGGCAAAAAAACCAACAAATCATGTGATATGCTCAATACAGGAAACATAATAGACACTACTATATGTCAGCCTAGGACAACAAGGTTCCACCAACAATATGGAATGGTGATGGGCCTGACAAGGGCATATATTATGCTTGCTTTTTTTTCTCCTTTGTTTAGTCCTTTTTTTTTAAATTATTTTATTAATCATTTCTTATAAATTTATTTGTTTATTTTATTTATTTAACACCCTTAATTTGTTTCGTGTAACTTGACAATGCAAATCTAGTAATAAAGTTGCCATGTATCAAGTAAAATAGAATCTGAGAGTGATGTGCCCAAGCTTCAAACTGTCCTGGAAAGCAAACCTTACTTGAATTGCTAGGATAAATTATTTTATTAATCTTGAATGTTTTTTTGTTTTTTTTTAGCATGCAAGGAATGGCTTACTTGCATTTATTATCAGGTGAACCATTTTGGAGTAAAATAAATCTTTAGAGGATAGGGCATCAGGCCTACACTACTCTGAATATTCTGAAACCTCAGTTGGATAATACCATTACCGCAGTAATAGATGTATCAGATTGTCTTTTTCCTTTCTTCCTTTATTTATTTATCTCTAAAAAAATTTCACTTTCCTTCCTTTCTTTTCCTCTCCGGTTTCTACTATCTCTCACTTTCTTTCCTTCCTATTTTTTCCCATATTAAAAATATTTTTGCGCATTCCTTGTGGCAACTCGGAGAGGATGTAGTCTCAAATCAATTCATCAAAACTGACCACAGAAATCAATTGCAGATATGCATTGTTGAAGCCTGATGGATGCTAATAAGTCAGTGACTCTATTTGATGACCTGTGAAAACATGTGGTCATTGAAATGAAAGGGTCACATAAGGATCAGAAGAGGTACCTATCAGAAATCATGCTTAACTGGACCCGAATTCAAATAGAGAGCAATAAATATGTTATCACAGTCATGAATCAGAAGTAAATGGGTTTTTAAGGTAGCGATATGTCATTATTAACATTTGTCAGGTAATAAACATAGCAAAATAGTATTTTATAAAATTTTCAAATTAAAGATAATATCTAATCATTAAATAAAAAGGGTGGTATTCCTAGGAGTTAGTCTCGACAGATTATGTTGACATAATTTTGGGGAAATTGGTGCATATTAGTATATAGTAAAAGTGTTTCTGTAAAATAAGTAAGCAGTAAGGAAAAATAGGATAACCTGGAAATAAAAGTGATTTTTTTTTTATTTTTTTTTTTAATTAATTAATTAATTTTTTTTAGATTATGGAGTCACTGATTGATTCAGAGCAATAGCTCATCAACACCTCTCAGGTCTCACATATTAAAATAGTGTTACACTTAGTCAGAGTCACAACTATAAATCAATTAACTGTTAAAATGTTTCAAATCTAGAATTGTCTATAAATACCATTTCTCTTTTAATGTTGTAACAATTTTGTTGGTCAGTGAACATAATTAAGATAAATATATATATTAGAAAGAAAAATAGGTATAATAAAAAGAAAATGGGGTGAATATTTGGAGAACAAAAGAAAAGAAAAATAGGCAGAAATTTGAGGATAATCTGCCCATGCCTACCCAGGAGCCAGTAAAGTCCAACACTGCTTCTCATGGATTGCTACACTTTAGTGCACTGCAGTATGACAACTGTTAGCCCAAAATTGTATCATTTGTATTGTTTTATAATTCATTGAGCATGCAGCTTATTTAGACCGTCCCTGATACAATGTTTAACTTTGAAGTAAAATGTCTATATTAGACCAATTACATAGCATATGCAGGAGGGACACACACACACACCACATCCAACTGAACACACACACCCCCCCACACACACTCAGCTGGCTCTCCTTAGTAAACAAATTATAGAAATTATGCAAAAATGACAGCCCAATTATTATAGAGGTATAAAATTTTTTTTTAATTAATAAATTAAAAAATATATCTATGCAGGTATCAATTTATGTAAAGAGGAATCCTCAATCAGTTGTAGCACAATAAAAACCACAATATCCACAGACCTGTTCTAAAAAATATATATAGTTTAACACCCTATCCAGATAGAGGATCTGAAACTTCCATAATTACCTGCTGCACAAATATTTCACAACTTAATATGTGCATGAGCACGCTGGAATATTTCTATGAACCGGACTATTTTGCAAGTTGAAATGTGCTCATGTACAGATTGGCACTAACTTCACACTAACAATTTTTGGATTGTGCAGAACACAGACATGCTTAGTTCAGATTCCAATATCAACACATGTAGTACACTTAACCACACACACAGAAGGTGAGTAAAACTTAAGAAATTAATATTTACCAGTCATAGTTAAGATTACCAAAAAGTTATATTTATGAAACAAACCTGTTTTACATTTAGATTGTGGATTTAGATCGTGGAATCATCAAGCTAAATTTGCCAGAATGGTACTTAGGATAAACCCTAGGACCCAACACTTAAAACTTGGCATGCACACACTCAGGCAAACAATATGGACTGGGTCCAACCTGGTCACATCTCTTCCTCTCTTGGCATGTCAGTCACACAAAAAAGAGTTTGTAGGTATGCTGGTGTGTACACACTTTAGGACCAAAGAACATACCAAATATAACAGGGTAGACACAGCACACACAGAGGATGATTTCCTTAGCCAAACCCCCCAAAAAATTGGGAAGGGGGAAGGGGGAAGGGGGGGGGGGGGGGGGGGGGGGGACATTGGCCACACCTCTTCTCCTGTGGGCATGTGAGTAAAAAAAAGGACTAATATAGTACTTAGTCCAAACAGCCCAGGGACAGAATGACACACCTAAGGGACAGGAAGAGGTGTTGCCAAGTATGACCCAGGCCATGATGGCCAAGAGTTTGGACTAATGCTATTAAAGTATATTGGATAAGATCGCTGGATTGGGGGGGGGGGGGGGGGGGTTAAGTTATCACTCTGATAGTTGATATATAGAACAGGTAATTATGAACATACACTAAATAATTGCTACTATTACAGTATTTCTTTTAAGAAAGCATTTCTAACCACAACAAATAGGCCAAAAAAATTTAGGCAGAATCTCAGGGAAATCCCCTGTATACAACACTACACAGTATATTTTCACATTGCCCCTCCCTCTTGTCCAGGTACATCATCCTTTCATTTTGAACAGTTCACCATAACATCACCTAAACTAACTTTAAGTACCAGTTGCCTGCTCAGTAAAATTGTGGTGTGCATGTGTTAGGAATACTCTGGAAGACCTCCCACAGATGCCCAAGTCCAGCAGAATGAGGCAACCAAAAAAAATGGGGGGGGGGGGGGGTGAACTGCCAGGACAATATTCAATATTGCCTCTGGTGCTAAATATTAACCTTGCTGTTATTACCTACTTTAATTCATTATAGGTGGAGGGGTTTGAAATGCAATCTATGTCACAGAAATATCTCAGTGAGTTATAGCAAATATGCACTTGCTTGTTCTTGGAGGATGAAAATTTTATTCTTCATTTGTATTAATTGCTAAATCCCATCCCCTGACAAACTGAACTCAGGCAACCTTAACATCTGGGACTAAAGAGCTAACTAGTTGATAACTATCAGTGGGCCTCAATTTCCCACCGCTCAGTCACCATGATAAATCATAGGTAAATCAATTGCTTAGAATCTCAAGGAATACAAGATTTCTTGTCTTTATCAGAGATCTGTTGATAGTTATGTGGAGATGAGGTTTACCAATTCTGGATGCAGGTACACACAGCTGCCCATGGGTGACAACCAGCTCCTTCAACCAGGCTCCCACTATCTACAGACTTTGACCATAACCCCACACAAACTTATCTGTGTACAATAATTCCTCATCTGATGACCACACTTGAGATCCTTGTTCCTGGCTACTTGTAAACAATTTATTCTCTATGAATAACCATTGCTATCTTGCCACCAACACACAACCACTTATCCATGGGAAAATGTATTTCACTGACCAAAAGTAGAAGTACTTGTCACAATCTATCAAATAATCCTTTTGGCCAAAATTGGATGATATAAAACAATATCACACCATTTTGGCCCGAAGCTCTATTTGATAGATTGCGTAAAGTATCTGGTTTACAACCAATTACTTTGCATGTTTAGAACAATAAATATAAGACAATGCAGATACTACATGAATGGTGGCTGCTTTTCAATGAAGAAAAGAAAAGATTAAAAAAAAACAAACAACCAAAACAATAATAATAAATTCAAAAAATAATAAATAAATAATAAATTAAATAATGATAATAATAAATTAATAAGAACAAAAAAGAAGAAAGAAAAAAAAATTTTTTTTTTTTTAAACAAACTAAAAGTGAAAGAAGGACAAGGGGATGGGTGGGTGAGAGGGAGATTAAAAACCTGCGATGCACAATACATGGACTGATCTTTATGCAATATTGTAACTGTGGCTAGAGATATATTATAGCTACTCTGCTTTCTTCTTCTTCCTCGATGCTTTCTGAGCTCGTTTGACAACTTGACTCTTCCTCTCTAAATAACAAGTTTTCAACAACAACAAATAATACACACAGACATCATACACACATGCATCACAACGTTTCTGGATACATCATTGATCATAATTAGTAGTTAACTCAAAAGTAGTAGCTTCTCCCTCACTCTCTGGTGCAACTGAGGTAACCAGTCACACAAGACTGCAAACTGATGTCACTATGATTCAATATTTGAAACAAGACACTTCTCTTCATTTTTTTTTGTTTTGGTTAACCGTTCTCCAAAGAATGATGACATTCTCTTATGAACGATACACCTAGATATTGGCTCCTATTAAGAGCTAGATAGTGGTTTCTAATTAATAACTGGTCATTGGCTCTCAAAGGTCTATCCGTGCCACACCACTGAAACGAATAGAATTCTTCACCAAAACATCTTTGTGTGTCTCCATTACAATCATTAAGTTGACTTCAGCAGAGATCAGTCACCACAGGGGTTGGCAGGGCTAGCGAACAGAACGACCCTGGTTGAGTGCACGCACCATCAGTAAGGCGTGGCTTATTTGAAGGATATGAATGGTCATAGTAGAAAATGGCAAGTGGTTAAAATTACCATCAGACAAAAGATCTCCTCAAGTATCTAATTATATTCCTCTAATAACAGCACACGTATTGGGAAGTGCACACAATTGTTTCACAGTTGAATGTCTTTTTTTATTTTTACTTTATAATTTAAGCAACTCAATGTCAATAGGGAGCAGAATGTGTCCACTATTGTGCAGTGAGGATGGGCCAAAGTCAGAGAGTTCCTGGGATGAGTACGGAAAGAACCAATAGGAGAAAGAACTTGTCCGATATATAGGGTGAAACAAGTATTAAAAATATTTCTGTGAATTCAGCCAAAGTTAATATGACTAGATCTTAATGAACTCTTATTCAATGTGTGCAGATGAATTGCTTCGTTATGATTATTATTATTATTCTATGTGTGCGTGTGCGTGTACATGTTGTCAGCCAGTGCATGTAATTATATGAGGTGGCGATCCATTCCTAAGTTGAGTAGTTGTTAAGTAGATTTCGTTCGATTCAAGAAACGTTGCATATAAACTATTAATTCTGTCAAGAATACAACACCACCAACAACTATGCAAAAAAACAAAAAAAAAAAAAAAATTTTTTTTTTTTTTTTAAAGGAACGTAAAGATTTTGTATGTGATGAAAAAATTATGATGTTTAATTTCATGGCCTTTTTGGGGTACTTTTTATAAAGTAACTCACTATGGGCTGTCTCATAATCAAAAAAATAAATTTTTTTCCTGTTTCCTAAGACTCCACAATACTTCTTAGCAAACATCCATGATGAGTTCATTTTTTAAGGGCTATAGCTAAGTGTATGGTAAAATTAGCAAGGGGGCTTCAATCTCGATTACAGTGAGTTAAATGAACAGAAAATTAGTAAGGGGTCTTTCTTCTTCAATCAGGGTAGCCTAGAGTGAAAATTAAGGGAGCAAACATTTAGTTGATCAAATCGAAGTCTAAGTGGATTAAATTAGAGTCAGAGAGGATCAAATTAAAGTCAGTGTGGACCAAATTGACATTAGAGAGGACCAAATGAAAGTCAGGGTGAATAATTGATTGCATAGAAGAAATCAAGTCTACTCCTGTGAATGGGCGGAGCCTCATTCAGTCGTATTATTACATTGAGTATCAGCACTAACATCAACAGAATGAACCAATCAGCGGTAGCCGGTACTTGACTTCTCCGAAATATCATGTGATGCTAGTCACAAACACGACCAATTTTAGGATAGCTTCCCTCCACAGTAATGGTAAGGCCCGTTGATATACGTAGAACACACTCTCTCTCTCTCTCTCTATATCTTCATTTGAAAAAACAACAGTCTGGATGTGTTTATACACTGTATTTCCTTGGTCTATTCAGTGGAACAGATTGCACCTTTGAACAGGTGGCATACCATCAAGCCAGAAGTAATACCCACTTCCTCTGACTCAAGGGGAGGGGAATATGGCTAATTAACAACATACCTTCATTGCCAGACTGTAATCATTCTTCTAAATTGTACTCCATTAATATTTACCAAATCAAGTAACCATAAAAGTGCTCTTCAACCACAACTACATACCCTTTTTCTTTTCATCTTTGCCAATTTGTTTGAGAAGGAAGTACGCCATAATGCCACTCAGAGCAAACAGAGGAAGTAATATAGCAGCAACTGCGCGAATTGGGAATGAGAAAGACAACAGGTAAACACCAATGTTACGGTGCGCATTAACCGGAATGGTAGCTCACGTCTGGAGAAGAAATCCTGCGGATCATCTTCCAGGTAGTGAGCGCCCCACTCAAGCCAACTCAGGGTGTAGCTCTTTACGCTGTCCATCGCTTTGAACCAACTTCAACTAAAGCACTGTTGCAATCTCTTAGGAGCGGGTCTTCCGAATTACAGGTGGAGGTAGATTATATGGGCGTGACTATGGGCGTGGCTAGCCAAGGACGTGCACAGCAAGTTTCAGTCTTCGATCTAGTCAATCCGTTCTGGAGTCGGAGGAGGAAATTCTGGACGCTGTAAGCCTACCATTCTCGTTGACTTGAAAGGTGCGATAAGTGACGCCCACTGTATCTCCGCTGGTTGTGGTATGAACAATAAAAAGCCATAATATAAAGCTATATCCTTTACCTTTCTAGATATTGGTAAGGTTGTCAGATATGCCCTAGCTTAGCATTCAAACTGACCATGCAGATTGAATTGGTAGGGCTAAATGGGAGTGTGTCTACGCTTAAGATTGTGTTACACTGTCTGGAGTGAATTATTACTAGTTAGACCTAGCCATGGTTGTCTGAAATTTGGGAATAATTATCATTGAATAAACTTTGAGGAATAGGGTCTTTGAAGTGATGAAGAACCTCTCCTATCACTATCAGGGTCTATTGTATTAGCTATCCCTGCCAACATATGTTGCCTCTCCCCATTTCCACAGGTGTGGTGGTCTTATCAGCTGACATGGTGTGTGAATGGTTCCATGTGAAAGAGATGTTGTTCCTCTAATTGTGTGTCAGGGGGTGTGGCTACTCTCACTAGGTGTGGTCCTGGCTCATCTCATTAATTAAGCATGGGTGAAACTCCTGCTCTCACTCTGTAGGTGTGGCTATTATCACTGCATGTGCTAGTGTAGCTACTTTTGGTGTGTGTGTGTGTGTGTGTGTGTGTGTGTGTGTGTGTGTGTGTGTGTGTGTGTGTATGGGGGTGGTGGGGATGGAAGAAGAGGTTCAGGGTCGTTTTGATGATATGCTGGACCAGACTGCTATCTGAGTGGAGCAAAACATTAGTCTGCAATACTCTCACCAGTAAGCTGGTCTATCATATACTGAACCTTTAGCTCAGCACAGCACAAGGAATGTACTCTGGAGTAGACTTTCTTCATCTATCAAGTCTTGTAGTGTTGCATTATCATGCAGTGTTTTATACAGCTTTTGTGGAAGAGGGGGGGGGGGGGGAACTGGCATGCATTCTCATCTAAATCAGCCCAATGTGGTTGTCAGTTAGCATAAATTTTAGAGATAATATATATTATTGGCATTTTGGTGACTTTGAAACTTCATGCTCATGTAATTTTTCTGAACCCTTTTTCTAAATCTTGGATGAGCATTTCGATATCCACAATTGGAGCACACCATTTCCCTTTTGATTATCAGCCCACTTCTCATACAGGAAGAAATCATACCATGGACACCATTCCGTTCTGCATACCTAACCAACCAGAAACAGTGCTCCCAACAGGCAAACAAATTGACATTTTGAGCATTATCTACAGGATTATTATTTCCCATTTCACTTATATAGAGGAAAAGATAGAGCTTTGATGAATAAATGTGATTGTTCGGAGTGTCCATAAATTCACCATCAAAGACTTTATTTCTAGCCTTGGACCATAAGAGAGGACATTTGTAATATAATCTTTGTGAAAGTTAAACTTAAAATTAGGACATGTTTTTGAGAATATTGGGGGATAGTTATTTTATTAGGGTATCATGAAACACTTGGTAACTATGGTAACCATACTCAGCTCATTGGCTACTCTTGTCTTGTAGTTTTAAAAAATGGGTTGAACTGGAGGAATGTCTGTGGCACGAAGCTCCACCCATATCTGTGCTACACACCTTTTTCTAGTTAATATGGATTTCCTAAGTTCACTTGATCATATGGTATTACTCATCATGCAGACAGACTGACCCATCATTGATTACTGCAGGAGACTTATTTTGGGACATGTAACTTGAATGTTTATTATCCATTTCTAATTGTATTATCACCGACACTGAACACTTCAGTACATTGAATTAGTTGATTAACCGTTTACATTACTGCCTATATGAAAGGGGAAGGGGATAGCCCCACCCCCTCCTTTTCCCGGGTAAAACCCAGCTGTATGCATACAGATACATATTTCAGGATTAGATTATCTCCAGAGTATACGCATTACCTAAAGAATCACTATATTCTGCATGTTCTAATTGATATTCATTGTTTTTGTTGTGTGCATCACATTGTGGACTGCTGCTGGACAGACAAACAATTTTGTGTACCATAGTAACCATAGTAACCTCTAGAGCATCTTACAAGGCACTAATTTTTAGCATGTCCTAAACATTCGTTTGTCTGGCTTTGTGAGGTGATGTTGACATCTGCTGAGTCAGCAAAGCAGCACAGAACTTCAAGGTCTGCCTCCTTGATTGGTAAAGATGATCTCATTCACTCACTCCCACACTCACTCACTCACTCACTCACTCACTCACTCACTCACTCACTCACTCACTCACTCACTCACTCACTCACACACACACACACACACACACACACACACACACACACACACACACAAAAGGGTTTCATTTAGGGGGGCAGGGGGGCCCCTTTTTGCCCCACCCCCTTGGAAATTGTATGATTAAAATCACAACAGTAACTTGCAAGTGTCTAGTGTTGTTCCTTCTATAAATAGATCACATGGACAGCATTTCTACAAACCTTTGTGTCAACTGTTGGTTCCACATTATAGCACTCAAGCAGAAGCCACCTCAGCCAACTAAAAATTCTAGGGGAGTCCACACACTAACACCAGGGTGTCCCTCTAACAAATTTCATATTTAAGAGCATTACAAGAAATATTGTGTAATTTACATGCAAAGTAGTAAGCAATTCTGCCCCCATCTCTCCCCTCAGCTCCCAACTGAAGTAAAACTGAGTATTTAAGAACTGACTTTTAGAACTGATAGTCCCTCCAAAATGCTTCACTATCAATCTAGACATAAAAACAATGTGAGGAGCATGCCTCCAGACCTCCTTGGCTGTTAGGTGCTGCACACTCCCTCCAAGTCAGCGCCAAACTTTGGACTTCCCCCTCCCATTTGAGTCCAAACCATATATGAAACGCTATGAGCACACACACACACACACACACACACACACACACACACACACACACACACACACACACACACACACACACACACACACACACACACACACACACACACACACACACACACACACACCTTCACAACAACAGGACATGTTCTTTCATTATGGCTATAATAACTACAAAAAAGGATGTAATTCCCTCTCAGTGAACTGCCACATTGTGCTGTTTGTTTCACCAGAGGAAGATGGATGTCAGTGTTATGAGGTGTAGCTGCAGCAGAGAGATGTCTGGGTATTGAAATGCTTCACTAGATGTGAGTGGATAATGGTTTTCTTCTTGATTAAAAGCTGCTTTGTCGAAAGCTTTGTTATGTTTCCACCTAGTGTGTGTGTGTGCACAATTCTCTCTGTCTGTCCCCTCTCTCATTTCAATTACAATTAGGGGATAGAAGTGCAAATAACAGAAATTTAATTGTATCTTGTGCAATGGCCTTCTAAGATGGCCGCCACTAATTTAATAGAATTTAGATTTCTTTGGGGGGGGGGGGGGGGGTTTGGTTTGGTTTGGATGTGTGTGCTTTCAATGACCATTTACCATATTCTTAGCTGAATTCCCGGGGAAATGCCTGCAGCAGCCACAATAGGCACACAATTGAACCAAAAATTTTACCTGCCATACTGGAGCCGTGGAAAACATTGATACAAAGTTTCATCAAAATTGGTCCAGGAGTCTAGGAGTTTGCATACACGCAGGCAGGCAGACAGAGAGACAGGCAGGCAGAGAGACAGGCAGGCAGAGAGAGACAGGCAGGCAGAGAGAGACAGGCAGGCAGGCAGACATGCATACAGACATTGCTTCTTTATTATTAGGGTTGACACTTGACACACTACGTGAAACACTGTCACTCTATAATGCCCTAAATTAGGTTAGCAAAACTGTGGACCATATGAACCCTGTGGACCATATGAGTATGATGTTCAGTGCAGCTTGTAGGATTCCATCCTCAGACGGCTTCTAGTTGATCACTTTATCAATGTTTCCATGAGCTGAATGCATCAAGAAATCCAACTGAAAGGATGCACTATTACCACAATATATACATGATCTACAGAAGAAGAATGGAAAGATTACTATCCAAAGTGATGGCATAATTTTAATGATTATTGGACCAATCAATGTCTCACATACCGCGCGCACACACACACACACACACACACACACACACACACACACACGCGCGCGCACACACACACACGCATGCACACACACACACACACACACACACACACGCCCACCCTGGTTAGGTAATGTGATTAAATGTAAATACCAAGTATGCAGACTGCAAGTGTGCATCATGTATATTAATCATTGTGTGGTCTATGTGCTCATACTGTCCTAAAACCCGCATCACCCACAAAGCAAAATGGAAAGGATCGTTTTCCGTATGTGTGTGTGTTTTTTTTTTTTGTTTTTTTTTTGTTTTTTTTTTATATACCTTTTCTTCTTCTCCCCCCCCTAAATGTGTAGTCACATCATAGATATACATGCATAGCTCTATGGAATTCTGTGCTGGTCGATTGGTGCTAGTCATATCCTCTCAGTCAACATCATGTTTTATCAGCTCCAAATATATCCTGTGAACTCAGTGTGCCAAGAGCCAGACGATAATGTCTCAAAAATATGTAGGAAAGAACACCAATTTCAAAGGGTGTAATGAGTGAGAGCGAGTGTGGGGCAGGAGGGTGGGTGAGTGAAATAATGCTTCTTCTTTTTTCCTGTACTTGTATTCATTGTAATTCCTTGTGGTTGACGTGCTCCAGGAATCTATAATGGCTAGAGGTCAGCAGAAGATCCAGTCACAGCAGAAGGCAGCTGCAAAGCAAGCCAAGCTGAAGAAGGCCTCAGGGCAGGACCAGAAGGCGTCGGCCATGAAGGCTCTGGTGTACACATGCCCAGTGTGTAGGTCTCAAATGCCTGACCCCAAGACATACAAGCAGCACTTTGAGAGCAAGCACCCCAAGCAGCCCCTCCCCCCTGAGCTGCAAGGCATGTGACCAGATATGCCCACTTATTCTTCACAACCTGCTTGCCCCACCCCAAGCATATATCCATCTTCCATGTTGATTTGTTTATTGTCTGTTATTAATTAATTTAATTGCATTGACTTGACCTTTAGGTCTGAACCATAAATATTATTTAAGCCATTTGTGAATCCACATCATTGAACTATAATATATTAATATTCATGTCATTAAAAATAATAATGATAATTTTTTTTTAAATATAAAATTTTTTTTTTTTAATTTGTTGCTTTTCATGATTCATACTCAGCTGACTTTTATATACTATCACACGTGTTTGAATTGATAACCAATAATGATGTGAAATAACAGGTCACCAATAGGCTGGTCTACCAATCAGATTACTGGGAAGTGTTCGTTTGGAGCCATGTAATTTGGGTAATGGGTCCCCTGCCAAAGAAGTAAGGTTTGGTAAATGGTCAGTGAGTGCAGGTACCAATCTTTTCCGCTGTCTTTCAAAACGGAACCACTCTTGTGGGAGATAAAGAGGGGAAGAACTGGTTTGACTGCACCGTTCATCCCTGAAGGTGCTCCAATATTATACTACGCTGAAGTAAAGAGTAACTCTTTCTCCCGCCTGTGTGCACGTGTTGGTACCGAAAGGGTGGGGCTCAGATCTGACACTCTGGAATTGAGGGAATAGGAGCTTGGCTGTGTTGGATATAGCACAAGAATTGGCCAGAATGGATTGTGTGATGGACTTCTTCTATTCTGAGAAGTATTGCTTCTTCAGGCAAGCTGCTAAATTAATTAAAATAACTAGCCACCCACCCCTCCACTGGAAACATGCTTGATGTTTATAAGATAGGGTTGTTAGAAATATGTAGGTATCAATTTAGGTGATACTTGAGTTTACCTGCCCATACTGGTGGGGGTCATCACAGTTAAAGTGTAGGCACTGCTGCAGCACCCATGCCCAATTATGGGCTATTATGCTATTCAGGCACCTCTAGGGGTTGGTAGGGCTATATGGCTTTCTTGAAAGAAATACTCTTCAAATATAAAGGTAGCCTACTGAAAAAGGACAAAACTTGAGCATAGCCTGGATGTGTTCAGTTTGCACTTAATTGGGAGTGGGTGTTTCGGACTGATATTGGTAGTATGCTGGTTCTCTGGTGTCATCTATAGCCTAGCCACTACTGTAGTTCCCCAGGAATTCAAGTTCATTAAGCTAGGACACGTCTAATGCTAGAAAAAAATTTTATATTTGTCATTTATTCATGTGTATGGGGAAGCCATTGAGGGTGTATGGACTCTAACCATCACCAGATCTGACATAAGCCATAGCCCTAAATTCATTTTGTTAAATCTAGTAGCTGAACCAAATTAAGATATTGGAATACCTTTGCTTTTCCTGTAAAAGGAAAAAAAGATGGACAGATTTAGTGTTGAGTGTAGGCCAGTGTGAACCCTTACTGTGATTCTGTGCTCCATTTTCTTTTGGCCACAGCAGATAAATTTCCTATTTCTCATCTAAGAATTCATTTTGAAAGTCAATGCATGCTAGAGGCAAAAAAAAAAAAAAAAAAAAAAAAAAAAAAAAAAAAAAAATTAGACAAAGCACAACTGTAACAATAAAATAGGCTAGCCAAAAGTAGCTTAAGTTATGTGACCCTTTACCAAATCACAAGAAACTTTCAAGCTATTGATTCCTTGCTGAAGCATGTTTGTGAATACAGAAGACATTGTATAGTAATGGAGTTCTTTCATGTTTTGCTTGTTTGAGTTGCTTGAAATTTCAATATTGTCATGTAAACATTATTTGGGTGCTGTTGTTTTTATTATTATTATTTTTTTTTTAAAGTATTTCTCTAAGTCAATGAGGAATTACATCGAAAATTGTATTGCATTTTTCTAATTGTAGTTTTTAAAATTGTACTAGGCAAGTGGATGAGAAATAAGGAAAATTATCTGCTGTGCCCCTTACATTGGGTGTTGGGGCTAAAGAACTCATCTTTTTTTCTTTTTTTTGACATATTGCATTTTTGACTTAATTGTTTGTTTAAATGAATATGTCCTGGGGCTGGGCTCAGTCTAGCTCAGAGACAACCATATTTGGCAGAGGTTGGAGTAGATGGAGGGAAGTGCCTAATAAGGGAGTCTGAATGCCTTTTGATGCACTTACAAGTAACCTTCCACTCACATGTTCAATAGTAATTAATTCTTATCTTACAACCTGTTCTACCATGTTGTAACCTCTTAGCACTTATCTTACAGCCTGCTTTCCACCATGTTGTAACCTCTTAGCACTTGTATTTTATCTCTGTGTAACTGATCTAAATTTGGGAAACATTTGCTGGCATATTGCCTCTTGGTTGCAGCTGCTCTGTGCTTGGCTGAGAAGTGCCCATATGTGGTAGCAACCTGGAGTGTGAGCTAATAGAACAGCCATTGGTGTGAGTATGACAACACACTGGAGAGAGTCAGGGTAGTTGATCCCTAGTGCATAGTTGACTGCTGAATACTGGCATTAGTACCAACCCACCTATATGTCCTTTTTAAAAAAATATGATTTCTAATTAGGAAGTGCAGTTTTAAGGTTTCTTATGTCTGGAGTAAGCTGTATTGTTGGTTATACTGGAATGGTCAAGTTTTTAAGTGGCTACGACATTATAATTAGAATCAGAAACCCAAGGCCTGTCCACACTACAAACCAGTTTGTATTTCTCTCCAGCAACAGCAGATGGCAACTGTTTCCGAGTGTCCACACTGGCATACTGCTGAACCTGTTCCACAGTATCTGTGTGGGCTGATTGATTGGCTTGTGTAAACCTGGTATAGAAAAGATTTCATTCACTCTTGGGTGCTTCTTTATTTTGTCTTTTTCCCTGGGAAATGTCATTACTAAAAAGGAGAAGGGGCGAGAGCTGTTAGTAGCTAAACTCCTAATAGCCACATCAACAATAAAACTGCAGGAATATGAAGACACTTGAAGGCTACCCTTCAGCTGGCTTCGATGAATTTGTTCACATGAAAAGAGTTTTAGTTTCGACATGTGTAATCCGCTACCGAGTTGGATGAAACTGATTTCATTGTGCAGTGTGGACAGGCCTTTAATCTCTTTAGTTTCATAATAGATAGGTAGATTGATAGATAGGTAGGTAGGTAGTCACATAGATCTAGAGAGAGAGAGAGAGGTAAGTAGATAGATAGATAGATGGTGATTCCAGCCTATGTAATTTAAAATCTACCTATTTTCCCCTGAAACAACAAATGACAGTCCTTCATTGGCCTGAAGGAAACTAGACTGTACTAATAAGGAGGTCAAGTTAGACGACCCTTTACCAATACAGATCTTTTTCTCTCTCTTTTTTTTTTATTTTTTATTTTTTATTTATTTTTTTTTTTTTTATTTATTTTTTTTTTTAAACCTACTCATCACTACCAGGTTATATGTTTAGAGCAATGATGGGTGTGTCCAATTTAAGTGTTAATCAAAGGGTCTGTGGTCAAGGTGTAGTCTGATCTTCCTACAATTTTTTTAACAGATAGGTCCAATCACTGTTGCTTACATTAATCCCCTCCCCCTCCTCCTCCCACTTTCATGTATAACTTCGACTCAGCTGGCATAATGGTTGATCTATTTTGGGCTGCGGCTTTTAAAGCTTTTTCTATAATAGGAAGACTTCTCTTTTTTTAAGGCAATTATGATTGTTTGATAGTGTTCATGGTAGATGATGGTAATTTTCACACATATTGGGGAATTATGCTTTATAAAGAGGACCTTTTTTTCTTTTTCTTTTTAATGGTGCTTGCTGGTGGGTT
The DNA here is from genome assembly GCA_963969325.1 of Lycopodina hypogea. Classification (NCBI taxonomy): domain Eukaryota; kingdom Metazoa; phylum Porifera; class Demospongiae; order Poecilosclerida; family Cladorhizidae; genus Lycopodina; species Lycopodina hypogea. The sequence goes on along the minus strand of OZ017792.1, from coordinate 509,023 downwards.
CACTTCACTAGCCACACTGAAGGTTAAACTCATGGTTGTATGTGTGTGTGCTAACAATGTGGCTGATATACTGCCAAACCCTTGGACCTGGGGATCTGAAACTTGGCTTGCATACACAACTTGACCAGGAGAGTAACTTGGGCAATGTTAAAATCCCAAGGCAGGAGTCTTGAGGCTTGAGAACCAGAAAACCGGTGATTAAGTGGGTGTGGTGTTATTATTCCTGATCCCCCCCCCCCCAAAGAAACTGGTCAAAATTACACTAAATGCTAATTACCTCCGTTGAAGTTATCTTTAGCAAAATTCTAAGAGAATGTTATCAATCTTGTCTGTATATTTATCCTCATGCCAAATTTCATCTACTGCTACCTTAGGGAGTATCCTTTTGTATTTGCGAACACATTCAGTGTTACTGGACATATACATTCCTTTTCATAGACTAGCTGGTGGATTTCATCATCATACTGCAGCTTGTGAATGCACCTATGGCAAATTCACTGTGCTACACTCATAAAATGGTATATTATATTTATCTACCTATGTGGCTAATGTATTGTCAAATCCTTAGACTAAAGGTGGGTTCACAATATCTTTTCTTTTGCATTGTGTTGCAAAGCGTCCTCTGGAGTCCTCAAACCACACGTCTTCCTGCATAAAACTGTTCACAAAGATGCGTTGTTTTATCTATTTTAGCGGGAATACAAAATAATTTGCCTAGCAACGTAGTCTAGGCTAAACTTGTGTCTTGGAGCGTTCACATCATTATTGAATTATTGAGAATGCATATGGACCCACAGGGTCAAAAGACGCTTGAGGATACGACGGAACAGGAAGCTGGCACTTTGCATCGTATTGTGAGCCAGCCATTACTCTCCCCTACTTGGCTAACATGTGCAACTTGTCCAGGGAAGTGAAACTCAGGCAATGAAGCTCAGGCAATAGTAAAAGCCCAGGGTGGGACTGTGGGGAGCTCAGGACCCTAAAAACGGGAGATTAAGTGGGTGCGGTGTGTTTTCCCCTTGACCCTAAAACTGGTCAAAATTGCACCAAGTGCTAATTATCTCTGTTAAAATTATCGTCAGCAGAATTCCTAGAAAATGGGCATCAACGATGCCACTACGCCTGTCCTCGGCCAATTTTCATCTACCTATGAACTAAGGAAGTTTCTTTTTAATTTGCAAATGCATTGAGCGTTAGGGACGGACAGGCATACACGTTCCTTTTTCTAAAGAAAGCTATCATAAAACACAAGACAGCAGGGATGTTTGGTAGAAACTCCCCCCCCCTCCACCTAAGGAAAAAAAATTAAAAAAGAACCCAACACAACTGCTTTTTATGTCTTACGTCTGCTTTTCATCTATTCTGTTTGCTGTGTGTCCTATTCTTAGCATTTCTCTGTCTCCACCGAATGTGACCTCCCTCTCCCACCCTCCCTCCCCCCCCCCCCCCTTTTTTCTTGCTTTTGTCTTTTCCTTCTCCTGTTTACATAACTTCCTTACTGCATGTGTCGGGTTTAGCCACATCCACACAGGAGAGCGACACACAGATGGTGTGGACATGGAAATGGATTGTTACCATGCAACCCAATAAATTTGATCCTAACACAATTCAGGCTTGGCTTCATATCAGATTACCTTTTGCATTGTGGAGTAGTATATGTTTGATGAGTGAGTAGAGAGGAGAGAAAGTGAGTGAGTAGCTTTCCATATTTATGCTCCTAAAGTTAGATGGTCTGCTAGAAGAAAAGAAAAAATTCTTCCAAATAATGAGGAAAAAAGTCTTCCAGTTTTATTATCTTAGTAGTACTATAAAAATATTATACATTGCTGAAATATTTCATTTGTGCTTGCATGAACACACCTTCCCCCACCCCCCAATAATATCAGTTGAAGTCACCTTATCTCACTAGTTAACCCTTTACCAAATCAATGATAGGGTTATATAGCTACCAAAATAAATAGCCAAGAGGTGTTGGAAAGGCCAACTCTAGTGTGTCAGCTGGCTGCTCATGCAGCTGGTGTTTATCATTGTTGGTGGTTTTATGGATGTATTCCTCCCTCTCTCTTTTTTTTTTTTTTTTTTTTTTTTTTTTTTTATTTTTTTTTTTTTATTTGAATTTGTGATGTCAAAAACACTCATTACTAAATGTTTGGTTTTTTTGTCTTTTTTTTAAATTTTTAATCCTAAGATGAGTTTCCCTGCCTCGTGTTTGGGAGTAATCAAATAAAATGATATATTTTCTGGTTCCTTTCAATGAGCTCTACACAATCGTATCTTGAGTTGTTTGTTATTATTTTCTTTTTGGGCAAGCATGAAAAAATAAAGAAGGAAAAGTGCATTTGGAATTTTGAAAAAATCCATAGTCATTGGATTTCACAAAAAAAACTCTGTAGTTGTACTCTTTAGACTGAATGAATTCCTGTGTGGTAATTGGAAGCCTCAAAGTCAACACTATCAAGGCTGTCCTTGTGTTAATCTTGCAAATCCATTATCTTGCTGGTGTGTTTGTATAGCAGACCTGTGACAACACTAAAGGTAGTTAAAAGTGTACGTAAAAACTAGACAAAGTTTCCATGAAAATTCCTGAACTTATGAGGAGTGTGAATTTAATTAAAAGGGAAAACTTTCTGACAGTCAAACCACCTTCAAAAGAAATAGGCTGTGTCACCTACCATCAGTGAATTTCTTTCATGCTGAAGTGGATCTAATGTCTTAATAAATACAAGTCAATGGGGTTTTTTTGGTTGTTTTTTTTTTAATTGCTGAGGGGGGCGGGGGGGCGAAATAGAGATAGCTGTCTGCGAGGAGGGGGGGGGTCATACATGTGTCAGTGTGTATGCATGTAAATGTTTGCTCTATGATAGTGCAAAATGATAATGCTCAAGGGGGCACAAAATCCACAAGGGGACCCCGCCCCCCTAAAAATACTCTGCAAGTCTCTGGCCTACTTTACTTAATAAAACAGAAAGACATCACTTATATATTTTTTTGTTATTTATAGAACTCAACCTGTACCAGAGGTGTCATGGAAGCCCCTCCCCCTCCTTTATGCTCTTAGTGAATAAGTGTGTTGTTTGTTGATCTAATTAGAGTAAAGTGAAATGCTCTGAAGTGCCAGAAATCGTTTGTTTGTCTTTTGTTTCAGTCTGAACTCCAATAGTAATTAGTGTCCTTTTCTACTCATCTGGGTTATAATTCTTTGCTGTCCTACATGGTGGGGGGGGGTGTTTGTAGGGTATTGCCCTGCTTATAAAGTAAATATTTTTATGAATGCACTTCTAGTAATTTGCTTTAGAACTTACTGTATGGTTTGTGAACACAATTTACTCTAAGGATGCCCTTTTGAATACCACTTCAGATTACAATTTGTGGTAATGGGAAAGTTTATTCAGTGACCCTAGCCCTAACCACATCCGCCCCAAACCTGGCCAGTGGTCCTATGAGCAACCCATGAAATTTCAGGATGATTGGTCCAGGCATCTGGGAGGAGATGCGTTACGCATGGACGAAAGATAGACAGACAGATAGATAGCCGGATGGATACACACTGCATGAATTATAGCAAGGAAGCTGAAGTCCCAGTGAGAGGGAATGCTAGAAAGCCAATAAAATGATGATGCCTGTACTTCAGCTATTATGTTCTAATTATAGGAATGCAGCTGCAGTTTTGGGCACTCTTTATATTGGCTGTCTACTTCTTCGGGAGCTGTGTGGCTTTTTGTGTGGTTTCCGTGCATTCTTTCTGGCTCCACTGGGACTAGGAGGAGGGGCTAACCTCTGCAAATATGGCAACTGGGCAGGTAAGAGTAATGCCTTTAGGGCAAGTGTTACTCATTTATACATTTCTGGTATTAATCAATACAACAATATACAGTCATGGAAACCGTGTGATGTTTTAGATGTTGGTATGTTTTTGGCTCTGTTAACTTTGAAAAACAATTTGATTTTTTAATGCTTAAAAAAATGCCTCAAAATCTCAACTCAGATCAAGTTATAAGTATCAAATAGCACTTAGTCGTATAGAGCAGCTGTTGACATATCTAGTGAGTGTTAATATGTCGACCAAAGCATTGAAAGAGTGAAACCAAACATTACAAAAACAGCCAATCACTTTTCCTACTTCTTCTTTCTTTCCTTTCCTGAGACGACATAACTCATGGTAGGGGCAGTCTCACGGCACAATACAGGCTTGAACATACTGTATTTCACATGGATAAATGCGTGTACCATCACTTTTAGACTGACTTGATCTGAATTCTCACTTCAGTCTCGGCCCATACAAACCAACATCCATTGGATCAATCCAATGGAGGGATTGCTTCCCAATAATATCAGTATTTCCACATATGCTTGTTCCAAGAGTGAACAGAATTGTTATAGTTCATATGGTAAACTATAACTTCAGCAAGGAAACTCAATGGACCCTTCCATTTTGCATCCAAATGTGGAATAACTCCCATGAAATCAGTTCCTATTGCATGTGCTATAACCTTACCATGTCCATTGTCAATGAGACCTTGTGAAGGTGCAGAGTTCAAGTTGTTTGCTTGTAGTCAAGGTCACTTTCTAATTAGTCCTCCTGAGAAGATATCATGTGAGAAACATGTGCCTGCAATGTTATCATGTGATGTGTGGCAGAATTTTTGTGCATAAATGATCCTGTTGTCAGTCAAAGCTCTAAAAGGTCAAAGTGTGTGTCACAATGGAGTGAGGAAACCTATGAAGTGGCAAAGGTAATGAGTACGTGAAGAATACTGTAAGTATGGAGAAGTCATTAAGACCTGGAGGCTGTGTGTGCTCTAACACCAACAAGAGGATGCAATAGATCTGGAGTGCACATTGACCTGGACCAAAGAAGGCCAACATATGAAAAAGTTACTAAATGTTTGCAGTTGTGTCTGTCTGTGTGTTCATGTGTGTGGGTGGGGTTGTGTACAAGAAGGACATACAAATCTCTAGCATTGACTACCTTTTTTTAATCTTTTTACTTCTTTTTTGGGGTTTTTTTTTCCTTTGTTTCCATATCTTTTCTCTTTTTTTCTTTCTTTTTTTTTTAATTTTTTAAAATCTCTAATTCTTTTATTGAGATATTAAATAATTATTTTTTTTTGTATATGTTTACTCTCTAGTGGTCACTGGAGCATCTGAAGGTATTGGAAGAGCCTATGCCCTTGAGGTGACACACACACACACACACACACACACACACACACACACACACACACACACACACACACACACACACACACACACACACACACACACACACACACAACACCCTGATGTAATTGGTTGCATGGTTGACTATAATTTTGTGGTTGACTATCAGTGATTTTTTACTTGAATAAATCTAGAGCAGACATTAGAGACTCGCCTTTAACCCTTCACATACCTGTGGAATCTCGTACCCGTCAATTCACTTAATCACAGGGAATACTTCAACACAAAACTTATTAGAGTCCTTTTGAGTTGTACACATACACACATAGCATCTCTTAAAATTACTTAACTTTTTGTAAGGTAAATAATCTAATCTTGGAATGTTTTGAGTTTTTGGGCATTTAATTTATCCAATCACTTTTCATACATAGCCAGTAATTAGCATCCTTATTCACTCTTCTATTTATTTCTCTCTTCTTTTTTTCTACCTTCCCTGTGACCCTGTCTGTTATGTATTTATACATTTATACACAGCTGGCTCGTAAAGGATTGAACGTGGTCCTCATGAGCCGATCAGAAGAGAAATTGAATAAAGTGGCCAAGGAGATCAGTAAGAATTCTCTTTACAATTTATAGAATTGGTTATAATCATGTCTGCACAATATATACATACTTGTACACATATGCTATTGCATGTGTGTCTCAACCCAGTGTGATGTTGGTCCAGTGTGTGTCCCCATAGAGCTATTATCAACCTATAACCTGTCTTAACCCAGTGTGATGTATGTTCAGTGTGTGTCCCCATAGAGCCGTATGTTATCTATAATGTTTCTATATCCACAGAGGAGAAGTATGGTCGTGATTCTCTAGTTGTTCCTGTTGATTTCTCTGATGGACTGGAGATCTATGATGCCATCTCCGAGAAGCTCAAGGACTTGAGCATTGGAGTACTGGGTATGTAGTAAATTATTAGTGTAATACTGGTGGAGTGTGTGAAGGCTCGACACATTGTAGATGTAATTTTGTGTTTTCTTAATGTGTTTCTACATTGTACTGTGCTATTCTGTTTACTCTCTCTTAAGTGGAGTTTACATGCACGCTACTCACAGTCTCATTGGATACCTCGTTAGTTATTACTCATTTTTCTGTGTTTTGTCTTTCACATTCTGTAGTAAACAATGTCGGATTCTCCTACGAACATCCAGACATCATGACTAATGTGTCTGCTGAGGTCAGTATGTAAGATTGCATCTTTCTTTCTCATACGAAATAGTACTAGTAGAGTGTGTTCAGTCATGACGCATTGTGCAATTTCATGTTTCCTCCCCAATTCCCCCCCCCCCCCTCAGAGGTTGTACAAGCTAGTCCAGATCAACTGCCAGCCTGTGGTCCAAGTAAGTGTGTGATTGTAGATACGAATATATCTGTGTTCACAATTAACATAAATTTTAGAAAAATGAGTAACATATGACTTCCATCCCATTGCTGTTATAATATCCTTTACCAAAATTGTCTGAAGGGCCACCAAGTCTATTCTCATATTGTGTAGCTCAATATCGTGTCTGAATGTGATGCTGTAAGCAGGCCTTAGTGTATGTCTGTGTCAAAGATATGAATTGGTCTCCACGAACTTTTGGGCTGTTGTATTTGCTCTTCATGTCTGCATGTACTTGTCTAATCAGAGAGAGAGGTGGGTAACTATGAATATGCATGCATCCTGGTGTGGGACAATGCTTGTAAATTAATACTTGGGAGGATGCAATCCTCAAAGCAACTCGTCAAGTTTATTATCCAGACACAATTTATTGATTGTATTTCTCACTACAACTGCTCATGTAGCTCTAGTCAGCTGTAGCTCTGTAGTCAGGCCAGAGGGTGTCTAAGACGAAATTACTGACCTCGTCATGACCCTTAACTTTTTTGTTTATAATCATGCTGAGATGGACCTAGTTGAGTATACAGTGATAGTACTGGTTTATGCAATATCATCAAACTACAATACATACCAGGCGTTGCCAGGGATATTATGACCTGCCTATGTGAAGTGCTGTGGCCCAATGTAACCCAGCCCACGTTTAAGGGATGGACCATTGCACCATTTTTACTGGACTGTGATTAATGGAGTGACAGTACACAATACAATTATTGGACAATGATTAATACAGTCAACAATACACAAAGACGATGATAAATAGAGTATACAATTACTGGACAAATGATTGCATCGAAGCCATGAATTCCTTATTAATAATTACTTTCAGCATTTACTGGCTGGATAAATACATAAACACATTGTGTATTTCTAAGGGAGAGAAGTTTTGGGATATTTATTATGAAGTGAACACATAGAGCATAGTCAGTCAATCATTCAGTTTGGTAGGTATCCATGTGGTCGCACCCTACCATCCCCATACCACTATGTTTCTATTCAAAACTAATATAAAGATTTCTTTTAAGTTTATTTGAAGATTTAACACTATGTTTGCATTTAGATGACTCGTGTCATTCTCCCCAAGATGGTTAGTCAAGGAGGAGGGGTCATTGTCAATGTGTCATCTTTTGCTTCCACTAATGCCTTCCCTCTCCTCACAGTGTATTCTGCATCTAAGGTATGTTAGTGCTATCTCTCTACTGCTGCCCTTATATTAGGTGGCTTCAATTTAGGTGTGTGTTATATAGAAATGAAGGGTGTAATATTTATTTCACTTTGATTGTAATACTTCATGGTTGGCAGATTTTCGTCAACTACATATCTGATGGTCTACGCAAGGAATACGGACACAAGGGCATAATAGTGCAGGTGGGCATGGCAACACTAATGCAAATGCATTGTATTATCAAATATATTTTTCAGAACGTGGAACCCCTGCTTGTGGCCACATCTATGAGTGGGATTCGTAGAGCTAGCTTCTTCATCCCTAGCCCAACATCAGCTGCCAAGGCTGCCGTGGCAACCATTGGTATACAGAACTCCACAAATGGTTGCTTTCCTCATGCCCTACAGGTGTGTTTATTACTATGATGACCCTTTACATTTTCATTGAGTTAATGCTGTTAGCAGCCTTCAAACATGAACTGTGATAGAAGTTCCATTAGTCAACTGCATTGAGAAATAGACTCTATAGTTGGTGAATTTGGCATATAACATTAGATCACTATATCAAGTGACTGATTTTATATATATGTATGTATACATAGCTATACACATACACTTTTACACACATACATGTGTTCACACACACACACGTGTGGGTTTATTTTTGTGCATTCTTTCATGTGTGTGTGGTGTGTGTGTGTAGGCATACGTTATCACAAAGCTCCCTGAAAGGATGATGGACTATTTTATGAAGAAGGTGAATAGTGCCTCAAGGGAAAAGGCCCTCCGCAAGAAAGAAAGAGCAAAGAAGGACTAATTAATAGAATTGGAAGTGGTTTTATTACACTACATGCTATTTACTTCCCTTGGTTGGTGTGATATTATGCTGATGTAGATCTAATATAATTGATAAGTTACACAATACTACTTAAGGTGGCATAAGTTTTGTCGTGTTTGTGCTGGTCTCCTTGCAATGGTGGATATGCTGTCCAATCGTAAAACATAAAAAGCTACTTGGCCCATTTGCCAAATATTTTCCCACTTATAGCTCTGGTGAAGGATGTTGAATGTGTCTCGCTCACTAATGTGTGCTTGCCCATATAGTTACCAGTTGCATTGCCATAAGCATTTAATTCTCATCCAAGTTTCCCCAGCACACATAACGTGGACTCCTCCACCCACCCACTGGTAATGACCAGTACCATATGTACATCTACGCACTGATATAGTCATTTACCTCCAGCAAATAATCCCAAAATAACTCTCTTGGAACTTTTGCATTTTTCTCCTCAGGTATTGGTCAGTTGATATTGGTATTCATTGCAATTTGAGTTGTCATTATTGGCAGCCCAGCATTCAGAATGCATGATTGATCTAGGGGTGATGTAATTACAGATGAGGGATAGCAGAGCTGGTGGGGACTAGTTGAAGGAATCTCTCTTTGGAAGTGTGGAAATAGACACTAATGACCCAGTTCCTTGCCACTTAGCAGCCAAACATTGTACAGGCTGTGCGTGACTACCTCCTCACTTGTTGATTTGTATAGTTTTTCATTGGTGATGGAGACATCTGGAAAATGGGGGGGGGGGGGGCTCATATGGCACTAGTTGTGTACCCTGGGTGGAGACCAGGTATCTATTAATGTATTGTAAAAACACTACAGAAGTGTGCAATTTGGTATTTCATAATCACAAAACTTGTTAAATATCTGCATATTTTTATGTGCTCACTACTATTGGTGGTATCTATGCTTGTACCTACATGTGTGCCTAATGAGCTGACAACCACTGAACCTAAACAACTGAAACTTGTCATGCATAGACTACAATTTGACCCAGGGAGTAATTAGCTCTCTGTCCCCAGACCCCTCCCCTTTACTCACAGCACTGGATGTATTGCATCACCAGCATGCAAATAAAGTGGGTGTGGTTGACTTGCCTGTGCATTCCATGTTCCTTAGGCATCGGTGGAACGCAACCATAAAAGCCACATCCACTCATTTGGTTAACCAGAACTACATATTCATGAAGTCTTATGTTTTACACATAAATATATAGCACCAGGTACTGGGGATGGCATCAGAAACAGTCAGTCATTTCTAAACGTTTTACAACCTTGGCGGTAGGTGTTGGTTGTTTTAAAAGCCTCATAAAATTATTTGGCCCATTATTACTCAGTAGATTCAATAGGACACAAATTATGTACTGGAACGGTTTCACCCAAGAGGTACATCCACAGCTTTGTTTAGCTTAGTGAACAGGTCACTTTTATTATGTAATCCAATCACACAAAATAATTCGAGTGAATTCCAAAATCATTAGTCACCACCAGTCGGGAAGATAAAGCCAATGAGTAGAAATATGAGAAACAATTAAATCCAAGAGGTACTTCCACAGTTCTGGTTAGGTATGAACTGATAACTTTGTTTATTTCAATAGATAGTATGCCATATGGATCTGATTGTTCATCATTACATCATGCATCCAAAACATTCTGATCTTTCTTTAAACTAAAAATTACAAAACAAAACAGACAAAGTGGAAATCATCAGCATCACAATGCAATGCTTTCAAAAATCCTGGCCAATCATTGGGCAACCTGTTCCTACTTAGTGAGCTGCTGTAATTTAAATAAAGCTGCAAGGTCTAAAGAGTGGTGTTCTGAGTGGTGTTATTCATGTTTCGTGTTGACTATCCTTATGATTTATTTAATATTATGTTATTCATTGATGAACTAGTTCTTTATTCATTTTGTACAAATCTTTGTTGAACTGTCATTGTGTCAATTGAGTAGTTGCTGCATATCTGTTACCGCCAAGTTATTATATTTTAAAAATAGCTTATTTCAATCTCTCAATTACTGCTCTACAAGCTTGTGGACATAGATATATTGTGAGGCTACAACATTGATATTGGTAGCAAAAAACAACAACAGGACATATCACTCCAGCACTTAATAAAATAAGTATTTAAACATTCAGAAGTTGAGTGATTTGAGGCCACACCTTCCCCTGCTGAGTTGAATGGACTCTCAACTTGTGTGCTAAAAAATTCACTATATCTATGAATATGACTGATTTGTATCTTTCACATTGGTGGTGCCTTTGTGGGTTGGGCAACACCAACTTTTAGTTCAACCTCTTCCTCTTACCACAGCCATCACTTTTGCACACATGCCACAATCAAGAGCAATTTTAATTTGGTGATTATTCATTGCATATCATATTATACATTGTAATCTCCATTTCTAAGGGAGTTATCCACATCTACTGTAGACATCCGTGGCTACAAATCCACTGTGGACAGCCATGGTCGCACATCCATGTGGATAGCCATGGCCACATCCACTGTGGACAGCCATGGCCACACATCCATGTGGACAGCCATGGTCGCACATCCACAGTGGACAGCCATGGCCACACCCACAGTGGACAGCCATGGCCACACATCCATGTGGACAGCCATGGTCGCACATCCACAGTGGATAGCCATGGCTGCATGTACCAGATACTAGCTGACACCCCTTAATTGGTAATTGGTGCTAATACAACTTATGTGAAATTGTATTAGCACCAATTAGAAGTTTCCATCCTCACAAGAACTAATTATCACCCTCTCTGACAAACCAAACTACTTTGTGGCCTCCGCTTACGTTTATATGAGGTGTTTATATGAGGTGATTATGGACATCCAATGAACACTAATGGATCTTCACAGTCCAGGAAGTGATAAATGTTGCTGCAAGACCATTGTGAATTGACAGGTGAGAAGATTACACTGACAATGCATCAATTACCATATCCCTCCTCATGCTAATAGAGTGTAACTTGCTGAATGGCTCCTCTCCTACTGTGCTGGAACCAAATTTAAACTTGGAATAAACCGTTCCTAAATACAATCTTTACAGATAAACACAAAAATGTTGAAAGGAAAGAAAAAAGCCACAGTTGGACAAATGTTAAGAAGTTGTATGTTTTGTTAGTCCACATCACTGCCTCTATCCACTGTACCTGTAAAAATACAAGAATGTGCTGTGCAAGCTGTGAATGTTTGATACCAGACCCTGTAACCATAACACATGAAAAATAACATCTTGTCTTCAGTATGATGAACTTAGAAACACATTCAAACTGTATTTATGCAATGCACGCCAATCACAATTGAGAGAGAAAAAACAACTATTACTGAATAGCCCAGAGGGACTAAGTCTATACTGAGACCTAAATTAAGACAAGCCAAAAATATTTTTTTCCCAACCCTTCATATTTATCGTTTTTAGTCAAAATTATCATTAACATACATACAACAAAAATGTCAAATAATTAATAAATGTTCATCTTAAAGTTAAGTCAGTAACATACACAAACCCATCTTGATCAACACATACACACCAACTCTCATAATCGCCAAATGAGGTCTCATTGTACCCCATCAGAGATAAATGCCACAATTTGAATGGAGGGAAAATGTGTGAAGAGGCGGGGGGGTGGTTGTGTTGTTGTGTCTCCTCTGGCGATTCAGTGTACTAATATCACATATGTTTCTGGCCCAGGCAACACTGGGAAAATTTTATAGTCATATATAAGTCCACATCTGTCACATGCATATTTTCAGTTCACTTCCATTTCAACAAAAATGTAAGTTGGGTCAAGTTCACTGAGACAAAAATTAAATATCGAACCAAAAAAAAACAGCTAAACAATTTCAAACTACGAACAGCATTAACATGTCTATATTCTACATAGCAATTGACAAAGATAAAATTAGCTAACACCAACAACTAATATTTGCTAACACTACCAACACTATAGTTAGTGACATACACAAACCTGTCTTGATCAACACACACATTGGTAATGTAACCATTACCAAATGAGGTCAAATATTCCCCTTCAGCAGAGAACACTGTAACACTTCCTTTGAGGGAGTCTGTCACATACACATACTGACCAGCTACAGCCACATCCAAAGGGTATCTCAAACTAGTTATGCTATTCCCTTCACGGCCGAAATAGCGCAGGGGTTCACCATCTTTACCGAACACTTGAATACTGGAGCTCCAGTTGTCACATGCATACACGTTCTGAAGACCATCAGCACATAAGCCACACAGTGGTCCATCATTCGTACCAAGAATCTGTCGCACATGTTCCAGTTCTCTGTTGTACACCATGATCACACCTCTGTTATAAAGTTCAGTAACCATCACTTCATCTCCAACAACTGCAACGCTGATGTGTCCTGGACCTCCAACTTGCCTAACTCTGTGCACTTGAACCTTGGTGCAGTTCTTGTTGGACTTGCAGATTCTGTTGGTGCGTTCATCGATGAAGTAGATGTTGTCCTCACAGTCTACAGCAACGCCTTGCAAATATCTAATTTGATGCTCTAATGAATTGATTGTTCTCAATCGTGTTCCATCTTTATCCATCACCACGACATCTCTGTATTCAGCAACTATAATCTCACCAACCGAGTTGACCGTTATACCCCCAGGATACCTAACACCATCCAAGACCTTGACAGGCTTGTCTAGTAGAGTAGGAGGGCTGCAGACCAGCACAGGGAAAGGACTGCCTGCTACTGGCTGCTTGTCCACTGAGATAGAGAGTTCATGTCTCCCACGAACAGTGGGTGTGTACTGGATGTAATACTCCCCGGCTCCAAGATCTTGGACACTACACTCAATGATAGATCCATTGTATAGAGAATTCAGATGACAGTCTATCATAGTTTCAAATTTCACTACCTTGGAGTCATGCAGTGTAGCAGTGCCCAGGACAAATTCAGACACTTGGTGGACCACTACTTCATTAATTGTGTGGAGGAAAGAGTTGACAGGAAGACTAAATATCTTCACTTTGTCCTGAGAGAGCTGCTTCAAGGACTTCACCATCACCTTGCCAAGGGCCTTCTCCAGCTGGGTGTAGTGGTCCTTCAAGCGGTTGATAAAGAAAGCAGTTTGGAGGTTGTTCACAAGTCCTTCAGGGAGGAAGCCCTTCATGCAACATTTAGGGCAAAGGACTGACAAGTCATCCTCATCCCAGACATCCTCAGCCATGATCGCTAGCCTGAGGATGCACTCCTTGCAGTAAAAGTGTAGGCATGGCAACACCTTTGGTTGCTGGCATATATTCAGACAAACAGAGCAGGTGATCTCCTTCTCAAGGTTTGCCATGCTCTCTTCTACTAATATCTCAACTTTGTCCAGATAGAGCTTCTTCTGGGACCTCACAAACACCTTGCTTATGGCCTTCTCCAGCTGGGTGTATTGGTCCTTCAAGCGGTTGACGAAGACAGCAGTACGGAGGACTTTCGAACTTCCTTCAGTGAGGGAGGCCTCCTGTCCACATTCTGGGCATAGAAATACCTGGTTGTTGCCTTTGATGGTTACTAGCATGATAACGCACTCCTTACAATAGAAGTGTAGGCAAGGCAACACTTGGGGTTGCTGGCAGATGCTGAGGCAGACACCACAGGTGATCTCCTTCTCCAGATTTAACAGGCTCTTCTCAACCACATCCATTGCTCTACTGTCACGCTCACTTAATAACACTCTACACGGAAGAACATGGAAATCAAGGTTAAGGTATAATTAGACCCGTGGGAAATTCCACACCTTAGTTTCTATGCCAGACCCTTTACCAACCAACCATTTCCTATAGTTGAAGGTAGGTAAAAGGTCTATTGTTCAAGACTAGCCATAACAGAATGTAAATGTGAACACAGCAAGTAAAAATTAAGCATTTAAAGTGTTTTCCAGTTAATATTAAAAAAAATATTTTAATTAAAGGCAAAAGCTGAGTTTGAAAGGTTTTGGGTGGCACAAAAAAAACCAAATAGCAATACACTTTTCCAAGGGATTAATGAATGTTAACTGGAGCCAAACAATGTTAGTTGGCCAGGTCTACTGCTCCTGTTCTGACAACCTTAAAATTATTCTTGCTTCCTGTGACCCACAATTGTAGTTCCTGCAGCTGTTTTTTCCTATTTTTTTTTAAAATGGTTATTTTGTTCAGTAGAAGAGAGGGGGTAGAAAGAACACTGCAGCTGCTTCAATTAGGGAGACTGGTGCAACCTGAAATGTGAGGGGAAATATTATATAGCTGTACACTTAGTTGTTACTGGGTGACAGCCATTCTTGAGTAATATTAAACATTTATGGTATTGGTATTTCCAACCAAAACAATGTATAAACATTGAAAACATTCTGGTGAAGCATAAATAAACCATTACAAGTTGGAAACACCAGAAAATAGCCATAAACTAAATTGTGGTTCAGTTTTGTTTCTAATTGAATGAACAAGTGAATAAATACTGCCACAAAATGCCAAAACTAGGGGTTGAGTGAGCCTTGATTTACTTTTGGCTGCTGCTGGATCACAGCAGATACCCTGAGGTCAGATGGTAGGTTGCATTTACTGAGCCCAATCACAAGTTTAAATTCAGCCAAATTTATTCCCACACTAAATACTCACCAAGAAAAAACCAACAACAAAAAAGTTGACCATTCAGACAACACAAAAATAAAGTAGTTAGAACAGACAAGTTCAAATTTAATAAATGTAGGTATTAAAAAAAAAAAAAGAAAAATTAGTGGGGGTAATTAAAAAATGAAAGAAAATTTTAAAAAATGCAGTAGGTCCCCCCCCCCCCCCCCAACTACTCTACCCTCAGTTCTACCAACGCTGTGCACCAGCTGGCTTTGATAGTGGTTATGGAAGATAAACCAACTGTGAGAGTAAAAAATAAGTGAATAAAAATAAAATTAACAAAAAAAGACCAATGAAAAAAACAAAAAAAAAAAAAAAAAAAGAATTGTTCTTACAGTATAATCTCAAAAATGATACTTTACACTCTTAAAACCAATATGATTGTCAAGGAACTGAGCTGAGAAGTTTCAAGGACTGAAAAGACAAGAGAAATAAGAATATATTATTAATGTTATTATCTGAACTGTAATTTGTTTACTGTTAATCAGATATGTGATTTATGGTAGTTAATAAATGGATTTGTGTTTTTGTGGGATTCAATTATGTATGTTTTGTGTGCTAAAAGGTGGTAAGAAGCTGATTGGCTGAACAGAACATATGCACAAGTACCAGATTTTAGTAATTGTCAACTGTGATTTTGTGGAGTCTACTTTCTCTCCAGCTATTGCTATATTATTAGTATAGTTGGTGTAGTTGTTTGGGGTTACCCAAGTCTGGTTGGTTTTAGTTGTGGGCTCTGGTTGTCAGTGAAACCTATCTTATAGGGTTTGTGACATTATGATCATCCAGTTCAGCTTTACATAAAAGAGATAGTGTTTCTACAGTATTCAAATTAAAGAAATGTGAAGAAAAGTAGACCCTTTTAGTTTTCCGTTGACTATAAGGTCTTCCATTGACAATAAGGTCTGTACAAGTGAAGGGAAGGTTGTGAAGAACAGGAATATGAACAATTGGACAATGATGGATGGATGGAATGTACTCCTAGATTTATACCATTGCACAGGCTACACAACAGGAGAGAGACAGCCCTGAAATGATGAAGGAATGTCTGTTTGTTATGGCATGAACATAAAACAACTAGAAGCCATCCAAGGGTGGAATCCAGAAAGCCACTATGTACATTCCTTTTTCTGCTGTTGCACAGGGTTAAGAAACTTTTCTTTTTTTTTAAATGCAGCAATTCAAAATTCTATTATTTAGAAACCATCTCTCATTGGAATTAAATTCTATCTCAATTGGCTCAGCAGTTCTGTCAATCCCAGTGGATATATTAGAGAGTGGACAGGCAGATATTAATTTACACACACAAGGTAAAAACAAATCCTTTCACTAACTTCACTTGTAAAAAAAGAAGAAAGAGAATTGGGTGAGGGAAAAAAGAAGGAAAGAAAAAAGGGAAATGGACAACATCTACTGCCAGCACAACACACCCACTAATTGAACTCATAAATGTTAATGAACCCAATTATCCAATTAATATAGTTATCTGAGAGGGTCCCAGTTCCAAGCCTTATGGATAATCCAGGGTCTACACTACAGTACTTTTTTAATTAAGGAGAAATGCTAAAAACATGAGACAGATGATTTAGAAGACATTGCCTACTTGCTTGATCCGTTGATTGAAATGAAGTTATTACTGTTCTGTTCAGTGAGATCGTTACAACTCCCTTAACATAACCCAGGAGCAGAGAGAGAGTTACTATCACAATAAATCGGTTACTATTTCCCTCCTCATGCTAATAGAGTGTAGCATGCTGAATGGCTGCTCTCCTCATCATCTAGCTTGACATGTCCTCTCATGTTGATGTTTACAGTCCTGCTCATTGTCATGGTTGTGTTGAGTGAATGAGATAAATAACATTCAACAATCTTGAAGAATACATTCATCACATGCTGGACAGTGCAGTAGTGATACCTGCAGATAGAGAGGAACAAACAATATCAATTGAACATGCGTAGTAAAACAAACATTATATTATAACCAAGTGCTGAAACCAAATTTAATTTGGAATAAACTCTTCATTCAAATAAAAATATATTTTTTGAGTAAACACACGTGTTGAAGAAAAAAGTTTGAAGAGTTGGAATAGCCATTAAAAAATGTGAGGGGCTGGTTTTGTTGGAATAGCTTAGATTGACCTTGCTATTCTCACTTCTGTTAATGATAGATACTGCCACCAGAGTGATGCCCCTATGACTATTCCCTCACTACGATCCACCAGAGAAATTTAGATATTTGATCTTAGCTCACAGAGGATATAATCAATGATAAAGACAAGACTCAAACAGAACTGACAAGGAGAACTTATATATATTCTCCCAGACAGAAAGCATGATATCATATACCTATAATGCACACACGAGTCCAAATATACAGATACACCATTGACCTGCATATGACTGCATAAATTATGATGATTCCATTAACATATAATTAACATGACAAGTGTGTTCTGGATAATCAGATCATGTTGACAGACCCATAACATTGACATCAACATATTATTAACAATCCATGGGAGATGTGTTCTAGTTTATGATACATGTTGAGGGACTCTCAACAATAAGTTGTGTGTTTCATTTAGCAGGATAACCATGCCCCCTTCCTTCTTAAACACAAACATATTCCAAACAGTATATAATCATTAGATTGAAGCAATAACTAAACCAGATTATAATGTTTTAACTATAAGGTTGAAGTTAACCTAGCCAATTGTTCAATTTATAGCATATTGTGTTCTATCACATTCTTACATTATCTACCAGTAATCATTGCAAATTTTAGCAGAAAACAATTCAGTCTGTGGAGTGTGCTATCTAATTCAATTTTTTTTTTTACTCTCAGAATTTTCTGAACATTGCTTAAGATCAGCATCTGAATGGGAAAGTATTAGCAAAACTTGTGGGTACAAGCTGAGATTTCCTAACATGCTCTCTCAGGCCTTCTTAGAAGCTGGGCTGAGGTCTATCAAGGATTCTTGGGAACATGCTGGATGATGAAAACCTAGAAGATGAACAACTAGAAGATGAAAACCAGAAGATGAATGGTTGTAACTGATCAACAAGCATTGATTGTTGTATATTTAGCATGCTATCTGGGGTGCCGCTATTGGGTATTGCCTTTTTCTAGAAAGTAAATTTTGAAAAAGTGGAATCTATAAACTCACATGTTCAATATTTCTCCATAAATTTTCTATGAAAACATAGCATCAAGCTTAAAATTAGCATAAAAAATTATGTTAAGAAGAATCATTTGATCACTGAATGTCAATTGAAATTGATGTCAGTGTCACAGTCGAAACTTGTCAGTTATTTACAGCTACTCATTCTAACTGCTTCAGTGCCACAAAAACTCAATTCCAATACAAAGAGAGAAAATAGAATTACATGGAAGTGAAAAATAAAATGAAATAATAAGGATAGTTGAATGCAACAAATATTAAATGAATAAAATGTATGTCTATAATGCTAAATGTGTTCTCGCACATCAAGAGTACTTCATGAGGTTGAAGGTAGATGAAATTTGGTGTGAGGATGTGTAGTGGCAAGGTTAATGCCCATTTATTTAGAATTTTGCTCAAGATAATTTTAACAGAGATAATTAGTATTTAATGTAATTTTTATCAGTTTATGGTAAGGAATGAACTAACCACACCCACTTAATCTCACATTTTTCGTGTCTTGAAGGCCCCACATTCACATCCTGGGGTTTTAACATTGCTCAAGTTGCTTCCCTGGTGAAGTTGTGTATGCATAGTAAAAGTGCGAGGTCTCTATCTTCAAGCATTTAGCAGTGCATTAGCCACATAGGTAGGTACGTACATAAATTTTGCGAGTTTAGCAAAGTGAGATAGTACAGTTTTTAAAATTTGTTTGCTCGTCAAGCCCTCTACTTTACCACTTCAGCACAGATATCAGGTGTAATTTTAAAATATAGTTCACCTTTTTCAATACAATTTTTAAAAAATAATAGAAAATAACAACATATAAATAAAAATAAGACAAACTAATAAATAATTACATTGCCAAGACCAATGTCAGTGACATACACAAAGCCATCTTGATCAACACATACACCTTCACTATTATCATTACCAAATGAGGTCACATAGTTCCCCTCAGTGGTAAACACTATGATCTTATTTACAATGGCATCTGTCACATACACATACTGACCAGCTACACACACACCATATGGACACTTCAATCTCTTAACACCATTCTCATCACAGCCAAAGGAGCGCAGAAGTTCACCATTTTTACTGTAGACTTGAATACTGGAGTGCTCACCATCACAGACGTACATGCTTTGATCACTGTCAGGACATAGGCCATACAATGAGTCATTGTTTACACCTACAATCTTTCTCGCGTATTTCAGATCTCTGTCGTATACCATGATTACACCATTATTGTCACATTCAGTAACCATCACTTCATCTCCAACAACTGCAATATCATAATGTCCTGGACCTTCAACTTGCCTAACTCTGTGCACTTGAACCTGGCTGCAGTTCTTGTTGGATTTGCAGATTCTGTTGGTGCCTTCATCGATGAAGTAAATGTTGTCCTCACAGTCTACAGCAACGCCTTGCAAACATTCAGATTGATCTTTGATTCTTTGATTGTTCTCAATCGTGTTCCATCTTTATCCATCATTACAACATCTCCTCTGCATTCAGCAACTATAATCTCACCAACCGAGTTGACTGTTATACCCCAAGGCTTTGTAAAACCATCCAAGACCTTGACAGGCTTGTCTAGTAGCGTAGCAGGGCTGCAGACCAGCACAAGGAAGGGACTGCCTGCTACTAGCTGCCCATCCACTGAGATAGAGAGTTCATGTCTCCCACGGACAGTGGGTGTGTACTGGATGTAATACTCCCCTGATCCAATTTCTTTGACATTGCACTTAATGAGAGATCCATTGTACAGAGAATTCAGATGACAGTCTATTACAGTATCAAGTTTCAATGGTTTTGAGTCACACAGTGTAGCAGTGCACAGGACAAATTCAGACATCTTGTTGACCACTACTTGGCTGGTACTTGTGTTGAAGAAAGGGTTGACAGGAAGACTAAATATCTTGACTTTGGCCCGACAGAGTTGCTTCAGGGACCTCACCATCATCTTGCTAAGAGCCTTCTCCAGCTGCTTATACTCGTCCTTCAGGCGGTTGATAAAGACAGCAGTATGGAGATTGTTCACATTACCTTCAGGGAGGGAGGAATACTTGCGACATTCAGGGCAAGAGAATGGCTTGCCAGTGCCTACCCTGAGGGCAAGCATGAGGATGCACTCCTTGCAGTAGAAGTGTTGGCATGACAAGACCTTGGGTTGCTGGTATATGTCATGGCAGACACCACAGGTGATCTCTTTCTCCAGACTCACCAGACTCTTTTCTACCTCATCCATTCCCCCAGCCATTGCTCACAGACTATACAGATAGATGAGAATAAGGGCAAACACTCACTTGATTAAGAACAGTTTTTAGCAAAGCAAGAATCTCACAAATCAAGGTGTGGCTTTAATTGTATTCATGAGCATGCTACAACAGGAAGTACATGTGGACACTGGCAAAGTAAAAATGAGGCCTTAGGGGTTTTTTAAAAAAATTATTTATTTTTAAAGTAATTATTAGTTAAAAGCTATTTTGGTTAAGTGTTTAAGAGTTGGTAGGTGGTTTAGTAGTAAATAATTGGATTTCATATATTATCTGATTCCATTAAAACTTTGTATTGAATCAACATAAGTTTTTGCTAGCGTAGCAAATCATTAGCAGATATAATTATTAAAAAATTTTTTTTTTTATTAATTTTTTTAACAATGCCCTACGTTATGGTGCTGTGTATCCCTTGTATTTTACTTGATGCATACAAAAATGTGATATCCTGTACTGGGCACATGCATTGAGAATGCAGTGATGCTAGTAGATGTAGATATAAATTAGGTGGAGTCCCACTAGACACCAACCCTCTAGCAACAAGGAAGCATTGCGCTGTCATAGTTGCTTACAGAATTGTAAGAAGAAGAGTGATAAGAACGAAGCCAGTATCCAGGACACCAGGCAAGTCACACCCTAGTCTTACATAGCCAGACAGACTAAAAACAGAATAATCTGTCATGTCACCTTAGCAAGCTTTTCGTGATCCCAGTGGAAGTGTGTCACATGCCAAAAATGTAATTACAGTTGCACATATTAAACCAGAGTTCATGAATTATGCAACTTGCAAGCATTGAAATCTGCAATCAACTTTCCTGTGAAATTTAGTCATTGCTAACTATATGACTGTGCAGTAGTGCCATTCTAGAAATCTGATCAATCAGATTTGGTTACAAAATCTAGTAGCTGGCTCATGAAAACCTGTCTCCAGTGACCAGCCCGTTTATCAGTTTATCAGTGAAGCACTAGGTAAAGAGTCTGGCTATGTGATACTAGCCACACCCCCTGTTGCTGTTCCAAAAGATGACCAGTTCAGCACACACAAACACTGACTAAGTGCTTCTATGTGACGTAGTATGAACCTTGAATGACCTCCAGTGTTGCCCCAAAAATAGCACGTGCTATCTGAATTACACCAACACGAATGTTTGCACCCATTGTATATTTTCTTGGTTTTTTTTTACCTGTTGCCGATATTAATTGAGCCAAAAATATATACACAGTATTTCCCTTGTCCCTTCTCGGCTGTAATAAGAATGATGGGCTGGTCTTGCTGACTTTATATTGCTATTGGACATCTGTGTTGAGCCAACAGGTCACCAAGTGAGGATATCTGTCAATGGCTGCCTCAAACCACCAGACACCACACTGAGGTCACTCCAAGCTATCTTGGTCACACTTGGTCTGGCCAGTGTGTGCTGTGCAAATACAACCTGCCACCAAAAATGACCCAGTGTCAGTAAGGTTCCACTTTCTTGAGGAATATTAACCACAGCTCCTCAGAATTGTCTTTTTGTTTTTTTTTAATGTGTGGGTGTAATTTGAGGTGGAGGAGGTTGTGTCATAGATGTAAATGTAAAAAAGATTGGCAACCTATTGTTCAAATCTAATTAACGTGGAACCACCTATGTGTTTCTCCATTGATATATAGCCAAATTCTTAAGCGAGTAGGCTTTCTAGAATGCATAGTGCACTCCAGAGCAAGTTCTGTTTCCAGAGTGGAGAGTGGACTCCAATGTATATTTGATGGAATTAATTAAACTAGTTAATTAAATGTGCACAGCCAGAACTAGGCCTTTCCCAATTACACTAATATTTGGAGCAATTATGCCCTTCTTTCATGCTGCATTTTTGATCAATTATGTTTCTAAAAGGTACAATTATGCTTCAGAGAAAGTAATTATTCCTACATATAAGTTGTCAATGTTATGTGTACAAAAAAAAAGAAGAAAAAGATTATAATTTAAACCAAAGGCAAATATATAAAATGCTAAAATGAAAAAAAGAGGAAAAATACACGAGTATTCAATTCAGCATCTTGTATTGTAAAATAATCAAGGTTCTATGCAATCTTTAAAAAAAAATAATAATTTGAAAAAATTTTAAAAAGCTTTGTTTTTCATTCAAATAATTGCTGAGCATCTTCCAGCTGCAGCTGAGATGGCTGTATTGAAATCACTTGCCTGCCAGCACTGGACCACCTCAGTAACTAATCCTCATGTTCTTGCCATCACTGTAATTTCAAAACCTCAGTAGACATACCCTCAGCCTTGGATAGATACATTGGTAGCTCAGCTTTCAAATTATCCCGAGATAGAAGAATATACCCAGCAAAAATATATTTGTTGATGACGTTATAATCCGTAAGCGTGGAGTGATCCCCAACCACAGCACCAAATGTATTAATTATGTAAACTTGTACCCAGAGACAACGCAATCACTAAGACAAATCTCTACAGTAAAACATGATACAATAAATTTCTATATTCCTGTTATTCAATTAATTGACATGGTGATAGCAAACAGAATAAACAAATGCACAAATACCACCAAAAAAAAGAAAAAAAGAAAAAAAAGTATAGATAGAAAAATATGCACCACAACCACCCCACAAACATCAGTGGTCTGCCTCAGCCAAAGGAATCCAATTGAATTGACAATCTCAATATTCAAACATACATGACATAAATGATTCAATTAATGAACATTGTGTTTGAAAAGAAAAAACAACACATGATATGCCTAATACAATAATATGGATAGATATGAAGTATATACAGCCGGATTAAAAAGGGAATATCAGCGAAGCGAAGGGTAAAAGGGTCTGGCTGCATGAGCCTAACCCAAGCTGTGGTTAGACTCAAAGAAACTGAACTTATCAATTCAGTGCATTTTCTTTCCGCAATCACCAGAAAAAACAATAAAAGAACTCCAGTGATATTGAAAAAAATATATATATATCCAAACATAAAGCATATACAAACCTTCCCCAACACCAAGGACCTTGGTGCAAATTATCATCACAATCAGTTCAGCTGTTGGCTGGGATATCTGAAGAACAGCGTAGGGGGAAAAAATACAAAATTTTGAATATATTATATATTTAGTGTGGAGGTTAGTAAAAGGTCCCCAACTCGCTAAAATAAAAATACTTTCGTCTGTGCTTATATATATATATATATCCATCTATCTATATAGATAGATATAGATATATCTATATATATCTATCTATCTATCTCTATCTATCTATCTATCTATATATATATTAGAAGACCTATGTAACTATGTAACTATGTTTGTCCATTTCTCAAAATCCCTCTGTTAGATTTTGACCAAACTTTTAGGGATGGAGGAGACCCACCCTGAGATGGTTTTATGCCAGGTGGCATGTCTGGGAAAAAACAGAATTTGTCTGTCTGTCTTTATTAAACCACGCCCCAATTGTTTTGTGAAATTGAATAAACAAAAGTCAACAATAAATATGCACCCGCTAAAGGAGGCTCACGACTGTTACTAAGTGAGGTGAAATGACTCGAGAAGATTCTCCACCAGTTCCTTTTGCATCTCAATGCAGGATTTTAGTTCCTACAGCTGGTAGGTATATTGTTTCTAGGCCAAAAAACAACAACCAGCAATTCTTTTCACAGCTTTGCAGCAGAATCCCTTGTTGATCTCTCTGTGCAAAAACAACAATTGTTATTGCTTCTATAAAATTAAAAAACAACAACAACAAAACCAAACAAAACAAAGAGGGCATGCCAGTTGAGTCTTGAAACAGGGCATGAACACTCAGTAAGTACCTAATTCTACATTCCTAATCACTGCCTTTGTTGCTTCCCCCCCCCCCCCTTTACATTATAGTAGACGTAATCCTTGTGTATGCTCCCCATGATGGTGCTAAGTAGATCCAATTAGCTATAGTAACATAAGAGATTATGATTACAATTAATAGATATTTTTAGCAGTTGATCTTGGGCAGACCTCTGTTAGAGGACAACCTCTCTACAAAGGACAGATGAGTGGGTCTCAACGTGGCTGCAATTCGGAGGTTCCACTATATTACATTATATTAAATATATAATTTGCATACTAAATATGGTACTTAAAGCATGGGAGACACATACTTTAATAGATTCCATCTATTTATAGCACTTATGGAAGGTTAAATTCATAGACTTAGAGACCTAGAAGCATGCAAATACAACTTGATCTTGTAGGAAACCAGGTTGGGTGATATTAGGCCACAAGTTTTCCTGTGCACATGCACAGGGGATCAGTTCTGGCAACTATAATTCAAGTATATATATATATATATATACATACATATATATACATATATATATACATACATATATATATATATATATAACAGCATAATATCACAACAACAAAGGGAAGTAAATAATACACCATTAAGTATATTGAAACCATATTAATTCAATCAGTCCTTTATGGCTTTTTGGTGGAGAATATCATCTCTTATTTCATTACTTGACTTCTTGATTTTGTATGCTGCAATCCAACTTATCAAAGGTAGCTTTGTTACAACAAAAGCCTGTATACAACACACACACACACACACACACAGATCAGTACAAGCATGCACAAAACCAAATCCAACAATGATTTCAAATATATTTCTAACAACAAACTATCTTTACATAATAGCATATACGTGTGTGTGTGTGTGTGTGTGTGTGTGTGTGTGTGTGTGTGTGTGTGTGTGTGTGTGTGTGTGTGTGTGTGTGTGTGTGTGTGTGTGTGTGTGTGTGTGTGTGTGTGTGTGTGTGTGTGGCTATATGTAGGTGTATGTGTGATTATATCAGCCAGTTGATACAGCAACCTATAGTCACATACCTAATCACCAACTATAGAGTCTATTTCTCAATGCAGTTCACTTATAAAACTTTAATCACAGTTCATGTTAATTTGTATGTTTGGAAGCTTTTAATATTACTCAATGGGAATGTAAAGGGTCATCTTAGTTATAAACTCACCTGTAGGGCATGAGGAAAGCAACCATTTGTGGAGTTCTGTATACCAATGGTAGCCACGGCAGCCTTGGTAGCTGATGTTGGGCTAGGGATGAAGTAACTGGCTCCACGGTTCCCAGTCATAGATGTGGCCACAAACAGAGGTTCCACATTCTGAAAAATAGATTTGATATAATGCATTTCCATTATTAGTGTTGCCATGTCTACCTGCACTGTTATGCCCTTGTGTCCATACTCCTTGCGCAGACCATCAGAGATGTAGTTGACGAAAATCTGCCAGCCATAAAAGAGTACATTAACACGGAAACGAACAAAAATGTTAGAATGTTTCAGCTGCACAGAGGCAGTACCACATACCTTCGATGCAGAGTACACTGTATACTGAGGGGTGGCCGCAGTGGAAGCAAAAGATGACACATTGACAATGACCCCTCCTCCCTGACTAACCATCTTGGGGAGAATGACACGAGTCATCTAAACGCAAACAAAGTGATAATCTCCAAATAATTTTTTTAACACAGTTTCACAATAGTTTCGAATAGAAACTTAGTTGAGGGTAAACACCACTTTAGTACCTACCAGACTGACTGACCAACTGACTGACTGACCAACCAACTGACCGACTGACTGATTGCCCGTCTGCTGGCCTACCTGACTGACTTATGCTTTCATGGGAGCACATCATAAATATCCCAAAACCAATCTCCTCGTTTCCTTTTAAACCTGCAGACTCATCAGTCTTCTAGATGGATCAACTAAAATAAATACAATGCAAGAGACCCACCCTTCGATGTTTATGTATTTATCCATCCAGTATATGCCAAATGTAATAAGTAATTAATCATGTTTATGCTAATCATCATCCAGTAATAAAATTCTGTAATTTCCACTCTATTAATAAGTGTTTAGTTATTGTGTGGTGTGTTTGTGTGACAGGATTAATTAGTATTCTCTAATTGTATTGTGTTGCGGTATATTGATTCCATTGGCTTAGCTAATTGCAAACAGACCAACAGCTGACTGACTTGTGAATACAGTTGATTTTTAAATGAAAAGCAGTAATTATCATTTTTATATCTGTGCAGTTTCTTATGCTATACATGAACAAATCCTATCACTGCTAGTGCAAACTCAATCAGTACACCCTCGGCATGATCTGATACACATGAGGTTATCTTAAAGACATAACAAGGTCAATACTTTCCTCATTAGACACCCTCTGGCCTGACTATGGAGTTGCACGAGAAAGTGGTGCAGTCCTAGTGAGAATTATGATCAATATATTTGGTCTGGATAATAAACTTGCCAGGTACTTGCGGATGGCACACTCCTTGATACCACACCCACCAGGATGCAAATAGGATATTTAGACATGACACTATTAAACTATGCAAACAGGAATAGAATTTATTGCTCTTCACACAAATTTAAGAAAAGATAGCACATTAGGGAAGGGATGACCAAACTCACTAATTTCACTAATAATTCACTAATAATTCACTAATAATTCACTAATTTTGATAAATTTCATGCTTATTGTTAGCACAGACAAATCTATTGCAACACTCACTCACTTACTTGGACCACAGGATGGCAGTTGACCTGCACTAGCTTGTACAACCTCTGAGGGGGAGAAATGGGAGAAAGAGAGAGAGAGAAGGGGTGACGTTATAAGATAATTATGTGTAATTTTGTACTGACTTCAGCAGAGATGTTAGTGAAGACCTCCGGGTATTCATAAGCCATTCCAACATTGTTTACTACGGAATTTGGAAAGATAAAACACAGAGATACATATGTGCAATATCTGCACATGCAGTTGAATATATGAACTCCGTTTAAGTAAGAGTGAGAGACAGACAGAGAGAGAGACAGAGAGAGAGACAGACAGAAAGAGATACACACACACAGTAAACTGAATGTCATAGAACCAAGTACAACACACATCAAGAAAAAACAAAACTGGAAATTTTCAGACAATAAGCCCACTCGCAAACAACCTAATTTTGATCTCGTTTTGATTTTAATATTGACACAAATAACTTATTTTGACTTAATTGACTTATTTTAACTTGATTCACTTATTTTGACCTCATTGATTAAATTTGTTAAATTTTTTTCAAAATATTTCCAGGATGACGTACTGTTCCCTACTGAATTTACAAAGAATTACCTGAAGGACAAAAACAACAAAATAAACTTTAGACTCTGTGACACACTACATAAGATAACGGATAACTGAATTGCATCACAATGTGTCATTTCGTCACACTCACAGTCAGTATTATTTTACAGCTGCTCTGGTAATTTACTACATACCCAGTACTCCGATGCTCAAGTCCTTGAGTTGTTCAGAGATGGCGTCATAGATCTCCAGTCCTCCAGAGAAATCAACAGGAATGACTAGAGAATGACGACCATACTTCTTCTCTGTGATTATAGGAACATTATAGATAACATATGGCTCTATGGAGACACACACTGAACCACCACCACACTGGGTTGAGGCAAGTTGCAGGAGGTTGACAATAGCTCTACGTGGACACATACTGGACCAACACCACACTGGGTTGAGGCAGGTTGAAGTAGGTTGACAATAGCTCTATGTGGACACACACTGGACCAACACCACACTGGGTTGAGGCAGGTTATAGTAGGTTGACAATAGCTCTGTAGGGACACACACTGGACCAACACCACACTGGGTTGAGGCACACACATGCAATAGTATATGTGTACAGGTATGTATCTTGTGCAGCCATAATCACAAGTTCAATAACTTGTCAAGAGAATTCTTACTGATCTCCTTGGCCACTTTTCCCAACTTCTCATCAGATCGACTCATGAGGACTACGTTCATTCCCTTACGAGCCAGCTGTGTATAAACACATAACAATGTATTAAAAAAAAGTGTGGAGATAAAAGGACATTTTCTTCTGGCAATCTATGCAGCAGCGTACAGCTTCTTTACTGAGTGGAACTAGAGCTATAGCTGCTTTAGTTTCAATGATTGACAGATAATGTCTACTTGTGCGTGTGTGCAAGTGTGTGTGTGTGTGTGTGTGTGTGTGTGTGTGTGTGTGTGTGTGTGTGTGTGTGTGTGTGTGTGTGTGTGTGTGTGTGTGTGGTGTGCGTGTCCGTCCATCTCACCTCCAGGGCATAGCCTCGTCCAATGCCTTCAGATGCTCCAGTGACCACTGGAGAGTGAGAAAGAAATATGATAGCAATTCAGAAAAAGAAAGTTGGTCCATATTTAGTTCCAAAGACTAAACAAGCTTAAGCTAGTTGGTGATAGTTAAAGCTAGTTAGAATTTTTAGGTTACAATATTTTTAACCAGCTGGTGAAATTGCTTCACTCATCACTGAAGTGTCAAACTCACTTTATTAAACTCAAAATTGTATGTATGTGCTTACCTAATTCCCTTTAGATAAATTCTAAGAGCAAGTGGCATTGTAGAGGGCTTCGAGTGCAAACAAAGTTTAAAAGCTGTACTACCTCTCTCTCTTTGCTAAACCCTCAAAATTTTTATTATATACCAACCTATGTGGCTAATGCACTGCCAAACCCTTAAACATACAGACCTCAATTAGCTTGCATACACACCTTGATCCTGGGAGTCACTTGGGCAATGTTGAAATCCCATGGTGGGAATGTGGGGTCCTCCAGACATGAAAAACAGGAGATTAAGTGTGTGTGCTCAAGCTAGTTGGTGATAGTTACAGTTAGTTGAAAATTTTAGTTTTACCAAAATATTTGAGGTGAAATCTTATTTTAAAGTCAAAATATTCTCTTTTTAGGTTAAAAACATTGAAATAGGTTAATAACATTGAAATAGGTTAAAAACATTGAAATAGGTTAAGAATAGATTAACAATTCACATGTTTATTTTGACAAAGGATAATCGTAGAGGCATTACTCTTACCTGCCCAGTTGCCATATTTGCAGAGGTTGGCTCCTCCTCCTAGTCCCAGTGGGGCCAGAAAGAATGCACGGAAACCACACAAAAGATTGCCCAACTCCTGGAGAACTATATGCCCAACAAAAACACTCCCCAAAACAGCAGCTGCATTCCTATAATAAGAGACAGTGATCACTTATTGTTTTAAGGAATCATTTCATCATTAAATACATCACATGTTATGGAGTCAATGGATCCTATAAAATGAGATACCTAATTAGCAGGGCATAAAAATATTGACCCAATTCAGATTAAAAAAATTCATAAACCTTTCATATCATTTCACAACAGATATGAGAACATATTTTCTTCAGACCATCTGCAGCTGTCCTTGTCCTGGTCATCACTTTCTCCTGCATAGCTGAGCACAGAGGAGGATGGCACAGATAGAGGCAGTAGTCTCGGTCCCAGACTCATTTATTCACAGCACTGGATATATTGCATCACCAGCACGCAAATAAAGTGGGTGTTGTTGACTTGCCTGTGCATTCCTGTCCCCAAGGCATCCGTGGAACGCAATAATAAAAGCCACATCCACTCATAAGGTTAACCAGAACTGCGTATTCATGAAGTCTTATGTTTTGCACGTAATTATATAGCACCAGGTACTGGGGATGGCATCAGAAACATTCAGTCACTTGGAAAATTTTACAACCTGGGCAGTAGGTGTAGTTGTTTTAAAATCTCGTTATAAAATTATTTTGGTCCATAATTAGCTGCGGTGACATTCCTGCCCTGGGACATGGAATGCACAGGCAAGTCACCAGACCCACTTTATTTGTGTGCTGGTGATGCACTACATCCAGTGCTGTGAATAAAGTGGTCTGGGACCAAGACTACAGAGGCAGTGGGTGAATGTGGTTCTGTTCAAATCTGTAATTGGTCGAACTACAGTGTGTGGTTAAGAACATAAATGCTTCATCTCCCAATCGAAAGGCTGAATTAAATTGAACAAAACTATTCAGAGCAGTTACTGTTATTTATGCTAATCCTGGAGTTTTAGCCATTCAAGCAATTTAATAAGTTCTAGTCTATGATAAATGAAAACTCTGTTATCTTCCTTCAGTCCAATTACAGGCATTAAAACTAAAGGCAATTAATAGAGTTCTCAGTGTAATCACACTCTGCTACAATTCCCCCACTACCTCAACCCTGATCAACTAATGAATTAATTGGTCTACAGTAATCATAAGAGGATTTATAGGGACAAAAATTCAAGCACTGTATGTGCATTTTGGGCTGGCACAACCTGAGCATTGGAAAGCCTCCACTAAAGATGTTTTGGTCATTTCTGAATAATTACACCACATGACAGATAAAATTTTTAAAAAAAGAAAAAAAAAGTAAGTTCAAGTATCAACGTATTTACCTGTACAAATAATATTTCTCTGAGAAAAGGAGGTCGTTAAGGCAGTCCCTCATGGAATTTCTCACTACATCCATTTCGCCTGCTTCCTTCCAACCTACTGTATCTGCAATCCGGTCACCACTCACAAATCCTCAGCTCCTCTACACTAAGCCCAGCCCATACACTTCTTTGTGATGAGTGGACAGCTTTTTATTTAAATATGCTATCCTCATTTGCCAGACCATTTACCCAATGAAGTGCTTGCGGTTAAGGGTAACTGCTCTGCAGCAGGTTGATAGGTTCACTTTAGTGAAATTTTTACTCGGGGACATGTTAAAAGTTCAGAGGTTAAAAGTTGGAAGAGTCTAAATGAAATGTTACTTCATTGGGAATTTGTTCTTGAAAAGATGGCTGGTATTCTGAATTATTGGAGAAAAAGCCAACATTTTAGATTTTCCCCATTTTTTAACTATCATTTCATCTGGCCCCAAACCAGTTCATTCTTAAACACAGAAAAATATAAACAGTTTTCCTTGTTTGTAGCATTGAATTGTGGATTAGCCTATTTCTTGGGAGTACAGTGATTAAAAACAATTGAAATTAAAAAAGAAAAAGAAAAAAAAAAAGAAGTTCCTTTCCAGGTAAAATACAGGATTTTCCCCCCTTGGGGGGGGGGGGGGGATTTAATGACAGAGCATTTACATTGGGAGGACATGGGTAAAAGTCCTCCCCCCCCCCACACACACACACACACAAAGGAAATTTTTGAAACTAGGTGCTCTGAAATAGATTCTGGCAGGTTTTGGGTAACCAGCTTACTATTGCTCATCAGAATCCATCTCAGAGCACTTAGTCTTCTAAATTGTTCCTTGCTAAAAGGTGAAAAGCAATGTGAAAAACTAGTCTCCCAGGCAAAGTGTTTGGTAAAGGGTCTGGCTTGTGAAAAAACTTGATACTGTTTATGGTTCCAATAATGTAGATTTTTGTGGTTAAAATTTTTATTGTTGTTTCACTTCTGGCAGTTTTTGGGTGGTTATTTGGTATAATATCACTCCCATGGGCATGTCCAACTGGTGCTGATATTTGGCATACTAGGATGCCAACTTAGTTGATTTTGACCCTTTACCTCAGCATGTGAGACTAATCAAAATTTGCAGAGAAACCTAACAGGGAACCCTACCTACCGGAGGATTTGGAAGGTTTCCAACAATTTAATCTAGATATAAAAAAAAAAAAGAAGATAAATTGCAATGGTTAAATGTACAACTACAGTTCAGTATTTCTTAATAAAGTGAAGAGGCTGGAGCTCCTGCGGAGTGTGTATCTCAAAAATTGATGGTAAACCCAAAAGCATAGAAGAGAACGAGGGGTTGCATATTGTGAGCTTGGGAAACTACCACCCAGAAATGGATTTCATGAGGGACCTTCTTTTCTCTGAGAAGTACTACTTATACAGGTACATAGCTACTGGTATAGTTAAAGTATTCATTTATTTAATTAATCTGGTTGTGGGGTGCAGCTATTATAGCTAAGCTATTCTTGCTACTTCATGCCTGTGTCTTTGCCCTCGACTTATGGCTGGCTGCTGTTCACAAGTTGTAGCAGCTATAAGGCTGATTCACTTTATGTTATCACTTTGGACTCCTCAATTCACATGGTGTGCTTGAATTATTGTTCCTGTTTCTCCTCTAACTATAATTGGAGACACAGGGTTCATATAGTGTGTGGGTGGGTGTGTGTGTGTGGGTGTGTGTGTGTGGGTGTGTGGGTGGGTGGGTGGGTGGGTGTGTGTGTGTGTGTGTGTGTGTGTGTGTTTGTGTGTGTGTGTGTGTGTGTGTGTGTGTGTGTGGCGCTTGTGTGTGTGTGTGGCGCTTGTGTGTGTGTGTGGCGCGCTTGTGTGTGTGCATGAGTGGATGAGAGGGAAATAAGTGGGGGTGGGGAAAAATGTGAAGGTGAACTTGCTAAAATAGTTATCCACTTTTCTTTCTTTTATTTTATTTAGCCAAGAATTTCTGATTGGAAACAGTGGAATGCTATTAATGTTTTTAAGGGCTTCCATGAATCCGTAGAAGCCAACCATTGTTGATATAGGTCTCCACCAATCAAAGAAGTTCAACCTTTGTTCTAACAATAGTCTTAATAATAATTAAGTGGAATGGTGCCACCATAGCTGGTGGAAGCCTGAAGAATTGCTATTAACGAGTGAGACCTATACTGGGCATGCTCAATCCCCAACAGAGAAGTCCCACATCAAACTCTATTTTTTCCTTTCTTTCTCTTGATATGGTTCTGGCAGCACCAGGAAGAAGACTGCTTAAAGATGTGAGGGTGAAACCTGACAACTCAGCCACCAAGTAATCAAACATGGCAGCAAGTTGCAATACACCAGTGCAGCTTATCTAAACTGACCAAAGTTCACACCTATTATTTTATGGTTTGGTATATAAATTTTTCTTCAGTCGTAGTTTGTCTTATTTTCCTGAATTAGGTATTTTTTAAAAAAGAGCATTTTTTTTTTGCTTTCATTATTTGATGCTGGTACAGAGGGAATTTTTCAACAGGTGGGAGTCAGAAATTACTGTACTTCAAGCTAACATTGCTCTTCTCCACCTACCCCTTTCCCATTTCTATTCTCGTTATATTTTAAATTATCTCGTTTTTATCCAATGTATATATGCATGTATATATATATACATATATACATATATATGCATACATATATATACATATATATATGTGTGTGTACACATTGGCATAATAGAAAAGTAATTCATACTTTTCCAAGCTTCTAGATAATGACAATCCAAGATTTTATGTTATGTTCAGGAGCCTCTAAGAAAGGTCTATGTCAAATATCTAATCCAAAGAGCTCCCCCACGAAGAATTAGAATAAAAGGAAAAAAAAATTGAACTTCTCCTAATTCTCCATTAACATCTTCCTTATGAGCCAGGCTACAGACAATTTGGAAACATTAGCACTTGCACTAATACCATGATCTGACAGAGTTGCAACTGGCATACGTCCATGACCCATCAATCGGTTTTCTTCATTAGTTTACACAAATATGAAGATATGTCAGGATGCACGAATGACACCCACTGTCAAGAGATCATTTCAATTTCATTCCAATTGCTGAGTATGCATGTATAAAATAGATTTTGTAGGCATTTAAACTGGAAAATATTATGTCTTAAGGATTAAAACTCCACGAGTTAGCTTAAACCATATGTTTTTGTTCGACCTAATTTGTCCTTTGATTGAGAAGTATTTTGATCAACTGCAGAATTGAACATAACCACTTACATCCACAAATTAAACATTCACATGTTCGGGAGGGAAAATAAATGATTTGTGGCTCTCATCTCATATGGATTAATTAATTTAATTTTTCTGCTAATTAAGTGCCTCACTCTGTCTGATCTACTGACTCATTATTATTCTGTGCCACTTAATGAGTCTGTGAGGGTTTCTCAGCACCATTAACTATCTGACTATCATTACAGGAATACAGCTGCAATTTTGGGAACTTTTTTCGTTGGACGTATATTTCTTCGTGAGCTGTGCACTTTTCTGAATGGTTTTCGTGCATTCTTTCTGGCACCACTGGGCATAGGAGGAGGGGCCAACGTCTCTAAATATGGTCGCTGGGCAGGTAAGGCATAGCCCCTTGACTAATACATGTCTGCCCCATTTGATCCCATAATCGTACAGAATATTCCTGAAACTCAAAGATATAGATGGAACATAGACGGGTATCATAGACATATGTCTGTTGTAGTTATGAAGGTATGAAGGTCTACAATAAATTTGCAATCATTTGTCATTAAAAATCAAATTTAGCCAGCCCAGGAATAAATCACACACACACACACACACACACACACACACACACACACACACACACACACACACACACACACACACACACACACACACACACACACACACACACACACACACACACACAACTACTATGATGACTATTTCCCATTTCACCAAATGCACTGTATATAAATCATATTTGTTTACAGCAGCCATACATAATAACTACAATATTAGACAATATTATACATGAATAATACATGAATTGAAGTGTGTGTGTGTGTGTGTGTGTGTGTGTGTGTGTGTGTGTGTGTGTGTGTGTGTGTGTGTGTGTGTGTGTGTGTGTGTGTGTGTGTGTGTGTGCACTCTGATATAGATTTGCATGAGTAAGCTGAATCTGCTGGCAGTTTTGAAATTTTAGGCAACTGATGTGCATAGAGATGTTTGGCTGAGCATCACTTCCTATGGTTTAGGGTTCAATTAATTTCTGCACGCAATTATTACTTATTCAATATCCAGAAGAGGTCAAGAATTGAAATGAAAACGATCTTCTGCTCTTTATTTCTATATTCTTGACATGCATGCAAATATTGAACAGCTGGAAAATTGTATAATGGTGAATGAGTATACTATAAAGAAATTATTTTGTCCCAGTGTACTCTTATCCCATGCATGTCTTTTCTTTTTTGTTGTTGAAAACTTCTCAGGCCACTCTACCTGTAATTTACAGCTCTCTGTGAAGTAGCTATTGCAGCTATAATATCATTACCTGCCCAGAGGATGTGAAATTATATGCTGTTATATTTTTTTCTTGCCACCTTATTGTTTGCTGTTCCTCTGCAGTGGTCACAGGGGCATCTGAGGGTATTGGGAGAGGCTATGCCCTGGAGGTGAGGTGTGCATGTACAAGCATATGTACAGCACAGACGTCACACACAGCATACCTGCATATGCTCACATCAACCACACGACACATTATGACACTGAAGACACATCCACTTTATGCAATGGTGCCTGGTATATGAAGTATTGAAATTCGTTCGAGTTGTGATTATATAATATAACAATGCTTGCCTTGTCTTGTCTGCAATGAGGTATCCTCTCCTGCCACTGCTGACCCTGTGACAGGTGTTGGTCACTTTCTAGTCTCAATTATTTACTGATTTAATCTGTGTACACAGCTGGCCCGTAAAGGATTGAACGTGGTCCTCATGAGTCGATCAGAAGAGAAGTTGAATAAAGTGGCCAAGGAAATAAGTGAGAACTCTCTTATCTCTCTTTCTTTTTCTCTCTCTCTCTCTCGACATTTTATATGTAACTGTTACAGAACCTGTTCAGAGCAGAAACTATTCCCCAACTTTGTTTTAATGTTGATGTGGTGTGTGTCCCCTATAGCTGTTGTCAACGGACACTCTCGTCAGCCTGGTATTATGTGGCCATTTGTGTGTTTCCATTCAGCTACTCTCAACCCATTCAACCCTTTTAGACACAGTGTGATGGTTATCTCTTGGTGTGCCATTAGACCTGTTGTGAATACACTTGACTAACACATACCCAGTGTGATGTTATTGTTGACATCTTGTGTGGCTACATGAGAGAAAATATCAGCCTCTTCAGATTGTTCCATAAAGAAGCGTCTATTAATGATAATATTTATATTTCCGTTGGACAGTATCTAACCTGGCATGTTTCATGTGTGCTGTTTCTATGTCCACAGAGGAGACGTATGGTCGTGATTGTCTAGTCATTCCTGTTGATTTCTCTGATGGACTGGAGATTTATGATGCCATCTCTGAAAAGATTAAGGACTTGAGCATCGGAGTACTGGGTGTGTAGGGATGTTATGAGTTGACTAACACAATGTTACTGATATGCAAACACAGACGAGGACAACATATTATACATAGCATTACTATGTATATATTATACATAGAATTACACTGTGTATTACAGTATGCAATTATAATTGCATATTATGTAAAAATAAATTTAAAAAAATATATAAATGTAATAAGGTTAGAGAATGCCATCTATTGATGGTGCACCTCTAGAATTAGATAGCTCACTGTAAATGACAATGCTTTATTATAGGAGTACCCATTAGCTGTCCAATGAAATCATTTGGATGATCTTTGAAATATTATTGTACACATTATTTTTCTATGACTTTTTAGATTATTGTAAAATAATTTTTGTATGATTTAATTCGCTTTCCCCATTCACACACACACACTCACCCACCCACTCACACCCACACACACCCACTCACACCCACACACACCCACTCACTCACACACCCACTCACACACACACACCCACTCACTCACACACCCACCCACTTTCTCACTCACCCACCCTCTCACTCACCCACCCACCCACCCACTCACCCACCCACTCACTCACCCACTCACTCACCCACTCACCCACTCACTCACCCACCCACTCACTCACCCACCCACTCACTCACGGCCACATTTTGCTACCACCATAGCCATCTAGCTGGTCGGTCATAATCATATTGTTAGGAGGTTAAACTTTCTTTTCTTTCATTCTGATTGTGCCCCCCTCCCCCAAAGGTCAAGCCTTATTTGGGGGCTCAAATGATAATGATTGCCTTATTGTGTTGGACTACACCTTGCACAGCAAGGGAGTCTTATGCAAGGGAGAGTACAATATCTGTCTCTTCTGCAACTGTCCCTCTGTGTGTGTGTGTGTGTGTGTGTGTGTGTGTGTGTGTGTGTGTGTGTGTGTGTGTGTGTGTGTGTGTGTGTGTGTGTGTGTGTGTGTGCGCGCGCGTGCGTGCGTGTGTGTGTGTGTTTGAGTGAGGATATCCATGTGGGTACTCAGGCACTCTCTCTCCAATCAATGTATCGACAAGAAAGTTTCATGCATCAGGTTGATAGATCATGGAGCCCCTTGTTGAGTGTTGTCCAAGCAAGCTGAGGTTTGATGGGCTATCAGTCCAGGCATCATGTAAATTTTGCATTTCAGTGGGTTTTTTTCTTCCACCAGCTATGATCAATCACAGCTTTATTTCGCATGTAATAATGAGACAATTTTTATGTGACCTCTAACATCTCACTATTTCTCATCTATTTTGTCTTCTCAACTCTGCAGTAAACAATGTTGGATTTGCTTACAAATATCCTGACAAGTTTGCTAACGTCCCAGCTGAGGTCAGCGTGCTGTGGTAAATGTCTTTCTCTTGTATAACCAACTCTCCTTTTTAATTTCCCCTCAGAGGTTCTACAAGATAATCCAGATCAACTGCCAAGCTGTGGTCCAAGTAAGTGTGCGAGTGTAACGCTAGTGCATGTTACTTGAAGGGATTTGATCAGTGCCTCCCCCCCCCCCCGAGTCCGAGCTCTGTGACCAATTACATGTTGTTGTGTTGTTGTCATGTTGTTACCTTAGCACCATGACACAGATAGGTAACTATGGTGATGGGTCACCTGTAGGTCTCTGGTGTTGAATTATATGCCACTGGAATTATTGCTTCGAATAAACTATTGGTAATGCACTCTTTTTGTTGCTAGAAATGTCCATTTATTTAGTGTATGTTATTTAATCAAGGGATGTCCTAGTTTATCCAAGGAATATCCTAGTTTAATCAAGGGAAATCCCAGAAGAAAAAGCTACGGCTCATTTTTTAAAGATATTAAACGTACTACCTGAATAAGTAATTCAAAACTTTCTTGGAATTTGTGGATATCTTAAATACGGGGTTGATGTTAAGTAAGTTATAAGTTAACACAATTAGAAAAGTATCCATCCTATGATGAAGCAACAGCCCTCTCCCCCCCGAAAGATATTTTAGTATAGCACCCATCCTATGGACAGAGACAACAAAGATACTTGGTCCTACAGGGTCAAAAGAAGTAAAGAAAAAGCTGGAAGTGGTTTGGGCACAGTTTTGCTGCTGATGTATGTGTTTACACAATTGTAGTATGTGGGATAGTTGTTGTGACAACAACCAGGAAATTTTTGAGGAAAATAGCCCTGTGGGCAGGGTTTTACTATTATCTTCACCAAGGTGACCCTCATTAAACTCTGTATATTTGAGCCCTTTAGGCCCAATTGTCTGGGAGGAGTTAGAGAACAAACCGATCTTAACCAACTTCGTTATAACGTCCCCAGGATGACCCCATCAAACCAAGAAAATTGAGCCCTTTAGGCCCAATCGTCTGGGAGGAGTTACCGGACAAACAAACAAACAAATTGAGAAGTATAGTATTACATCCCCTCCCTCACACACACACCACACACACACCACACAACATCATCATCATCACCAGCATCAACATTGGTTGAGGAAGAATGAAATAAGCTTGTAGTGGTTTGATGGAGGCAGACACATTTACAAACACTCTAGATCGAAGCAAATCAACAGTGACTGTATGTACACTATAGAGCAGAAACATTGTATTGACAAAATAGACTAACAATAGCCTCATAGTGACTAACAATAGCCCCATAGTGACCAACAGTGGAGAAACATCAAACTGGAGAGGCTGGTTGATATCACAATCATGAGTCTATATGGAGCGACACTACTTTTAGGCGGTTTAAAACAGTTTGACCGTCAACATTGTACTGGGTATAAGCTAACCGTGGGGACAACAGACACTGGATCAACAGTACATAGTGTTGAAGTTAGTGGGTTTAGATCTATGTGGTGAGCTAGCACTTAATATCTGGAAACATTACTCATGCAGGATTCTGTACACTCTGCCCATTCTCACTTCAATCACAACTGCTATTACTTAATTAAAGTACAAATAACAGAATTTGTAATTAAGTTAATAGAGGCAGTTATTTAACATATCTAGTTCAGCTATGTTATCACCAGCCCAATAGTATTTCTGGTCTCCCAAAATTATTACAAATTTTGTGGTTTGCATGCATGTAAATATGACACACACACACATATATTATATATATATTATATATTTAGATGACACGCATAGTACTGCCCAAGATGGTGAGTCAGGGAGGAGGAGTTGTGGTCAACGTGTCTTCCTCAGCTTGCATCATGGCCTTCCCTCAAGTTTTTGTCTATTCTGCCTCCAAGGTAAGACATGCTCGAGGAAGTGGGGGCCTAATTCAACTTCACATGCACTGTATTTATATTTTAGTCGGTCGGTCGGTTGGTCGGTCGGTCGGTCTGTCTGTAATAGATATAAACGTGGAAATTCCTCCAAGTTAGTGATAGGCTTTAATCTGCAAGGTCATTCTAAATAGAATTAGGAGTTATGTTGATTAGGCTGAGTATCAGAAGAGCTGAGATCAAAGGTGAACTCATTTGGCCACTGTGCTGTATCAACTGGATGTCCTTGTGCAATATTGTAACACTTGGATACATGAATTCTGCCCTGTTGTAATGATTAAAGAAAACAAACAGGCAATGATTTGAGGAAGTTAATTAATATGTTAACATAATAACCGCAATCATGTGTAGTGTGCTTTTGCTGATGTAATTCTGCTCCACAAATCTTATTTCAAAAATACAATTATTTATAATTGTTAGATATTACTTTTTAATCTGCTAATTATTTATTCTTTTTTTATGTGTTAAATATGGGTGTGGTTGTGCTACAAATTATTAATGTAGAAGTATATATCATAATTTATAACTAAATCAAAATTGGAATATATATCCATCCAGCAAATCTGTTGTATTATGTTTCCATATGACTAGTGGGTGTGTGTTCTTTGAATGAACCTAATCAGTTCTTAACAATGTTTAATGTTCAATTAACTCTTGGATTCTCAACCAGGGGTAAATTTGCCCCCTGGGGGGTAAAAAATGATGCGTCATGGGGTAAATAATAACGGCCCCTCAGGTAAATAGTCAGGTGGACCCAATGAATCAGCAGTGTTATCACTGATATTGCTTCTGGTGTTTGTGTTAAAAAATTTTTTTTATTTTTTTTTTTAATGATACTAATGGCTTTATAATTTCTTTATTTCCAAAGTATATTCCTATGTATGACTAGAAACCAAGATAATAAATATTTTCTTATCTTCTTATTATTTTTTTGATTCTATACATTTTTTGTATAGGAGTGAGAGGGTAAGCGTCTAAATACTTATGGTGGAGGGTTTTAAGATGGAGGAACAGTTGTGAATCCCAGAATTGAGTGGTTGTCATTTGAAGGTATTTGCTCTATTCTATGAAGTGTTGTCTACCTGTTGGACTAATTTAAGTGATATTTTGTTTGTCAGATTTTCATGACCTATGTATCTGATGGTCTCCTGAAGGAATACAAGGATAAAGGCATCATAGTGCAAGTGAGTGTGAGGACAACAATACAAAGTAATAATGTCATCAATATATCTACTTTCAGGATGTCGAACCTTTCTATGTTGCCACATCGCTGACTGGGATTGATACATCTAGCTTCTTCGTCCGTAGTCCAACGTCATTTGCGCAGACTGCCTTGGCAACTGTTGGCATACAGAGCCGTACACATGGATGTTTTCCTCATGCCATGATAGTGCGTTAATATTCTAATGACCTTCAACATTTATGTTGATATGTTACAGTGAGAGAATCGCAACCTAGACACAAAGATTTGTTTGTTGTTACTTTTTAAAATAAAGAATCTTTGAATTCCAATATCTGCTGTTGTAAATCAAATTAAGAGGAAATCTCACTCTATTTGTTTTGGAATGATGAGGTACATAATTAATTATATTACGGTTGGCGTGCCAACGAAATGTAAACAACCTGCATGTGTGTGTTTATAGGTTTTATTTTGTGTTATAATCACAAGTTACATTTGTAAAAGCTTGTTGTTGTTTTTTTCACCTGGTGTGCACTATTCTGTCTGTTATCCACTCCCTTTTTTCAATTAAAATTACTTAATTTAAGTACAAAACTGTAATTGTAATTGAATTACATTTTCCTAATTATTTATTGTAATTGTTGAGTGGTATACTTGCCCTACAAACCACACTATGTAAAAACACTGTCACTCTAAAATACCCTCAATGAGGTCAGCAAAACTGAACCACATGATCCCTGTACAACAGCATATGTATGAATGTACCTTAGAATTGTAGTTGCTTTAATAAAATTAAAAAAAGAAAGAAAAGTTTGTTAGAGAGAGAGGGAGCGTGGGTGGGCTTGGTTTTTGGGTTTTTTTTTGGTTTTTTTTTGTTCATGCATTTTCTGATACATATTACGAACATTTAAGACCTCTTATTTTGTGTGACTCTATTTTGTACAGGGCTATGTACTAAAGAAGCTTCCTTTAAGACTTGTGGACTACTTTTCTAACATGGACAATGACGCTGCCAGAGCCGAATTTCTTCGTAAGCAAGCCGAAGGGAAGAAAAACTGAGTGGATGACAGCATTTAAAATTAGTAGTAGCTAATAAAGTAGCATTGTAGAATCCATATATAACTATTGGTGAATTATCATTGAGTTTACAACAGCATTAGTTTGTAATTATCATTCGTATTACAGTGCTGGCTTAATTAATATAGTTTGAGCATGTATTTTTGACTTGCTTTTGATAACATACCTTACTAATATGTTGTGTATAAGTGACTGCTTGCCAGCACATTTCTTCATATTAGAAAGATTCTAACGCAATTAACTGCAGGTGATGGTGGTGGGAAACTGATATGAATTGAGTTAATAATGTGATCTGCCTTATTGGCTGGTTATACAGCGACTAACAAGAAGCTGATTGTCAGACATCAGTTCTGAGTTTCTGCTTCCCACCAGTAGGCAAGGAAAATATTCCAGCTACATTCTGTGTGGTCTGAAGAATGCATGTACTTTCCCTATGAGCTATATCTCCTGATTCCTTCATCCCAGAGCTTCAGGAGTGACTTGGGAAGGAACACCACTTCAGGCAGAGTTAGATGGTATCTGAAATATTGGATAAGCTCTTCAAAAGAACAAGAGATTCCCCTCAAGTTGAGAAGCTCCCTTCTTTCTTTTTCCATTTTGTGACTAATTCAAACTTTGGACCTTGGCCAGACCATAAAACATTGCCATGACCGGTGGAGCTCAATTAAATTTGATGATAACATACTAATAATTTAAATAAATTTAAGTGACAATTTAAGTAAACAGTTCAGACTTAAATTGACTTGCAAGTTAAATAAAATGAATTAAAATTGAATTAAATAAAGATTGGCCATAAGAACTGCTGATTCTCTGAAGCTTAAATTTGACAGAAGTTTTGTCTATTGGTACCCAAGTGATTATTCCATATTGGTGTCAAAGCCAAATCTTGGCAGAGTTATTTGCACATTACTAGAGGGTAATTAAACCAAACCTGAAGGTTTATATCTACATACCTGTTAGTCAAATATAGATAGATATGCAAAATGGAAATTAAGCTAAGAATTAGGTTGAAAACTGTGAAAGTTGTCGAGGGGTCTGGAATGGGCAGTTATTTCTCTGCCCCCCTGTTTAGTAGTGGAAATTCACTATGCCTGGTATGTCATTGGCTGTGTCAGTAATTCACTTTCATGCATAAATAGTTGATATAGCTCTATGCCACAGTTCATTTCAAGTTACCACTGGAGGTGCCCCTGTGGAGGTGCGTCTAAAGAGGTGAGTTTATTTTCACTTGCCAATATTTGGTTGGTTATCATAAAGATCATTTCAGGTTCCATAATAGTTTGTTCAGTTTTCTAAATATTTTATGGAGAGCAAAGAAAAACGAATAGTACGATTTTTTTTTTTTTTTTTTTTTTTTTTTTTTTTTTTTTTTTTTTAATTAAAAAAAGTGATGACATTTGATATTACATCTCAAATTCAAAGTAAGATTAACAATTTTAGGTATTACAAAAGTTAATCACAAAAATTCTCCCCTTATTGCTTTATACAAAATAATGTAAAAAAAATTATAAAAATATACAAAAAAAATTAAAAAAGAAAAGAAAAAAAAAAAAAAAA
Organism: Lycopodina hypogea; assembly: GCA_963969325.1. Lineage (NCBI taxonomy): Eukaryota > Metazoa > Porifera > Demospongiae > Poecilosclerida > Cladorhizidae > Lycopodina > Lycopodina hypogea. Next base: position 465,287 of record OZ017792.1, on the reverse strand, counting down.
AATCCTATCATTATAAAATCCCATGCAAACCAGACAAGATAATCAGTTCATAATCTACATATGTATGAATTTATGCATTCAAAGTAGCTAATATCAATGTTATATTAATTATGCTTTCTCCTCATCTTTAGTCCTCCTTTTGGTATGTGTAGTCTCGCCTCATCCACCAGCTTGTTAATGATGTAGTCAAGAACACATTCAGGAAGGCTGAACACCATGTAACACTGGACATCAAAATAAAGAAGAAGAAGCAAGTATCAAACAATAATGAACACCACAACAGTGATATTTCCTTTAACAAATTATTGACTTTCTGTGTTGCCACAAAGATGAACATACCAATAGAGCGTGAGGGAAGTAACCCATGGTGGAATGCTGTATGCTAATAGTTGCCACGGCAGCCTTCACATATGTCATTGAAATTGGAGAGAGGATGGAAGTAGGAAGACATGTCCTGGATGTTGCTACTGCTGTCGGTGAGACATTCTGAATAATGATAATATAAGAAGTAAAACATGAATGGGGTTGTTGTTGCCATGCCAACCTGCACTGTTATTCCCTTCTGTCCATATTCCTTGCGTAGACCTTCAGATATGTAATTGATGAACACCTGCCAAGATGATGCATAAGTAGTTATATGTAATATGTACTATATTTATACATACGTACTGTATGTATATTAACTATTTTGCATGTTAAAATCAAATAAAAAAAGGCATTCAAAATATATATAAATTGCTAACTTAAAAACAACAACAACAACAATGAACAACAACAAAATACCAAGAGCTGGCCACTTGTGAATATCACATCATATTGCAGTGGGACAAATAGGTTAAAAATAACTCTTAGGTGATTAAATTGACTTTGCCCCCCCCCCCCCCCCCCACAATAACAGGAATTTTACAAAAGTGTCACATAAAATATCAATCTTATAATATATCTCCTATTCTATTTGAATTTTTGACTGTTGTTTTCAAACCCCAGATAATTGGCCAATTAATTTGCATGTAGTGCTTCAGTCTCTTGACCACCATTAGAAAAATTTTATGACTAACAGTAAATTTGAAATATTTTAACTTCCTGTCATTTTTAAGTTAAGGTGTCGTTGCTAACCCAACATTTCTATTTTCATCAGCAATGATTCTAATTACAAATAAACATTTCTCAACTTCATTTTTTTTTTTTTTTTTTTTTTTTTTTTTTTTTTTTTTTTTTTGTACCATAGGATGTGGTGAGTATGGGCAGACTATATTTATGGTGAACCAGTAAAATTATTCTCACCAACTGAAGTACGACGGAACCTGGTTTGAGATATTTCCTCAAATATACTGCTCAAGTTAATCCTTTAAAACCGCCTGAATGCTTTATGGAATAAATCATGTAGCTGCCAACTGTCTCACTTTTGGCGGGAGAGTCCTGATTTTTTTTTTAATCCTGTCCCGCCACTTTTCCGACTCCCAACATTTGACTTACACCAGGCAAGCCCAGACTTGGATTTGAATCCAAATATTCTCATTTAGTAGACCAGTACCTTAATCATTGGGCCTTTTTTTTTTTGTAGGCTATTTTTGAATGGCAAATTTGAACCCTCCCCATGCATACCTACATGCACATCACCCACTCACCCACCCACTCCCCCATGTGCCCACCCACCCACTCACCCATGTGCCCACCCACCCACTCACTCATGTGCCCGCCCACCCACTCACCCATGTGCTCACCCACCCATGTGTCTACCTACCCATGCCCAGAACTTGCACAAGTGGCCACACAATATGAGCAAAGCTGGCAAGTTCATGTAGAGAAGATTAATTGTGTACCTTAGTAGCAGAATACACCACGAGCTGTGGAATTGGCATGTGGGAAGCAATGGAAGACAAGTTGATAATAATCCCACCGCCCTGCTTCTCCATCTTAGGCAGCACAATGCGTGTCATCTAAATACACACACAACATGTGTTTGTAAAAAAAAAAGAAGTGGTTATGAATTCATAAATAAAACAGTTATAGTCTTAAATTTTGATCCGAATATTAAATAGAAAATAAGTAATCATGAAAACACCTATTTAAAAAACAACAGTTGCATTAATTATACTTTAAAAAAAAAAAACAACTAACAATAAATTGCATCATCCTAATCTTTGTTCTAACACTCCCTTCAGTTTCTATGCTGCATATATCTTATATAATGCCCAGGTAATTAATTTTAGTTAAAAATATTTTTCTCATTCTCAGACTTCTCTATGGTGATGCTAGATAAGCGTTAAACATATGTCAAAATCAAACATTTGTGGGCCAAAAAAAAAAAGAACGTCTTTGAGATTAGATATTGTTGTAATTGCAAACTTACTTGAACCACAGGTTGGCAGTTAATTTCAACAATCTTGTAAAACATCTGTAGAAAGTAAAAGTGAAGAAAGATACATAAGAAGTTTGTCAAGGTACCTTACCTTTGCAGAGACATTAGCAAACCTATCTGGGAACTCATCATAGACTCCAACATTATTTACTGCAGAATGTGGAAAAAACACATAGAATCACCAAAATAAAATCATGAAGTTGACCAAATCCGTGAAGGAATTTAGCTATCAGGTTAGTAAAAATTGGAATACTGAGGTTACAGTGTACATAGCACTATGTATAGTGGGCTAGCTATAATCATAGTAGAATTTGACATAAACTATCTAAGTAATTGAACATATTATATATGAATTTTTAGTCTATGAGCTGAATTGTCTTTTGGGATAATGACAAGGACAGGGCTACCTGATTTTATGAATCTCATAAAAGAATTAATGATTTGTGTGCCAACTCAAACCTTTTTTATATCCTCATGTAGCCCACTATGGTCATCTATTGCATGTGAACAAGATAGTATACTAGTTTATCCTGTGAGTTTACTAGTAATATATTAGTATACCTAGCACCCCAATGTTCAAGTCACTTAGTTTCTTTGAGATGGTGTCATAGACCTCCAGACCATCAGAGAAGTCAACAGGAATAATAAGAGAATCACGACAATACTTCTCTCCTGAGTAAATAAAGAAGCATAGTCACTAACTGGATTCAGGAAAACTCTAAAGGAACTCATGCTGGATCAACATGTTCAGTAGAGCAGGTTGACATTAGCTAGTTCAAAACATGTCAATGTCTTGCTTCTGTCAAGCTACTCTGACCGATCTCAACCCAGTGTGATGTACATTCAGAGTGATTTCACTCACTGGGTCACTTCACCACTGGGTTGAGGCAGGGATCCTCGCTATCAATGAGCATTCTTACTTATTTCCCTGGCCACTTTCTTCAAATCTTCTTCAACATTACTCATAAGGACAATGTTCAAACCTTTACGAGCCAGCTGCATATAAATACACGCAGAACATACAAATAAATTTCAAATGAATAGAAGAAAGGCTTCTAAAAATATATATAGTTGTTGCACATGTTCTAGTTTTCAACTTCACTGATAAAATAATTCATGCAGATTAATACTTATGACTCTAATATTATTAAAATAAAAATGTAATGTCCTCAATCTTCTCTTAAATGACTGGCCAATTTTTTTTGAGAATTTCATGATAGGTTCTTGTAAAAGTTAACCCACCAAATGATCTGAACTCAAATCCTGCTTCCGCTACGCAGGTATTTTTTGGTAAAGGGTCATCAATAGCAGGGGGGGGGGGGGGGAAGCAAACAAAACAGACATAGCCCAACTCTAAACAAATACTTGATATGAATTTCCCTTTCCATTGCTCTTAAAAGTTGTGCATAACAGTAATATTGGAATGGCTAAATTATTGAAAAGAGATATTGCCCAGAAGAAAAAACAACAACAAACAACCTTCATGTAATATATAAAGCTAAATGAATAAGTTAGACCAAGTTGGGTGAGTAATCTGCCTATATAATAAAATTAAATTTGCACTAATCACAAATTACCATGAACTTATTTCTACTATCATATTGAAAAAAATATTTAAATGTTGTAAGGTGTGTATGTAAAATGTTTAATCATTGTGTATGTTTTTCTTTTATATCTCACATGCATGTTGGCTTATGTATGTCAACCTTACCTCAAGGGCATAGGCTTTTCCAATACCTTCAGATGACCCTGTCACCACTAGAGACCAATAAAGAAACAATAAAGTTCAATCCAGGATAAGAACACACACATACACACTAATTGTGGTCAAGATTTCATAATTATATAATTTGCACATATTTCAAATGTTTATTTTTAAAATATCACTTAAGTACATAATTTTTTAAAAATATTATCTATTATATTTATGTGATGTGATAAATATATATATATATATATATATATATATACTATTCTTTGAACTATGTATGTGTCAGAGCCACCGAGACTACTCCCAGTGACTCTGCCTGTGACAAGGCAGGGCAAATAAAGGACATCAAGAAGTTAATAATAAGAAAATGAATAAGAAAGATTATAATAACAAAGTTAATTAAGATATCTAATTGAGATAATGTGTTATGGGTTTCCGGTGAAGGAAATTAATTATAAGAACAAAGAAAACGAAGTAATTACAATAAACTAATTTAATGAACAAACAGCTGGCCAGGCAGGGTGCCGGAGCAGGGCCCCCGAATGGTCTGACTATAAAAAGACACAACTAAACTGTTATGAAAGAGAGTGAATAATATCCATGTTGTAATTGAATGTGTGATATTGAATATTGAATATTGGAAAGATCATTGTTATTTAATACTATCTATTTTGAAGTGAGAGAGGGTGTGTGAACCTACTGTTGGCTACTTATAACCACAGTAGGTAGCCTTAGTTAATACTATAACAACTGGTGATTAATTAGGGAGCGGGGCAGCTATCCTAGTTTGCAGAGTACTATTAGCTGAAGTAGGAGTAGCTCGCTCACAGTATGCATAGCCACACAAAAATTTGATATTAATTAAATTGAAGGCCTGTACTTCCTGGAGACCATATTCCTCAGAAGTCTTTAAAGTGTGCTTCATCACTGCCAATTTAGGCAGAATATGAAATCTTCCCAACCTCAAGTAATCAAATTGTAGGTTATAGCATATACAAACAAGTTCAGAGGTGTGTCTAATGAAAAGCCAGTTTTTATTTCTGTTAAAAAAAATTTTTTTTTATCTAATCCCTTCTTTCATTATTTCCTTATTATTTTTTCACTTCTTTTGTTTCCTATTACCCATTGCTTGAAATTCTTCCTTCATTTAATTCTTTTTCCCCATACCAATATATTTTTTTTTACCCAAAAACAAAACAAAGAAAAGAAAGGGGAAGAGTAGACCATTTCAGTTGTATAAATTTATTACCAAATTTATGACCAGGCTTTACGTTCAAAGGAATTAACTAAACCAATCATCAGGGAAGGCTAAGGGTTTTTGTTGTTGTTGTTGTTGTTGTTATTGTTGAAGGAACTATGGTTGACTCCAGATTAACATCATGGGAGAAACCCATGAGTAAAATTGTGATGGTGCATAGTTGAGAAAATTCTGTACTTGCATAGATGGGCTATGTCAACATCAGAGCTAATCTGAGTCTGCTCTACAATGTTGATTAGCATTTTCAGTTCACCAATTGAGTGCTCAAATAGAATATAATTTACAGGAATAGCTTTCCACCCATAACAGTTGATCCTTGAAACAACTTCACAGAAGCTACAATTATGCAAGCCATAAAAAAAAATTAAAAAAATCATATTGTGCTCCTAAGACTTTGTATTCATTAAAAACAAAAGAACAGTCCTGAAAACTCAATGAACTTTAGGGTGGGATCATGAAAATGGTGGAAAATCAAAACCTCAAAAAAACAAAACAAAAAAAACAAAACAAAAAGAGAGAGGAGAAAGCAAGGATATATATATAATATATATATATATATATATATATATATATATATATTTTTTTTTTTTTTTTTTAATTAAAACTTTTTTTTTCTTTTTAAAAATTATATCTTCAATACTAGTCCTTCTGACGTATGAACCAAGCAGGTTGCAAGTAATGAATTTTGTCATGAGCGTAACACAGTCAAGTAACTTTCCAATGCAGTTGAAACCTGGAAGAAGTAGATATCTCCGATATATAAAAAAGGAGATGTCTGTATGTGATGGTGTGTCTGTCTGTATGTGTTAGTGTGTCTGTCTGTATGTTTATACCATCATTCTGGTTAAACCTGTGGGTGGATTTTTCTGAAACTTGGCATAATGATAGGTTTAGACCCAACTTTAAACATTGTTAAAAAATTTCGGAAAAATGGTAATCATGGCAATGAGAAAAAGCCAAAAATGGTCTTTTTTCCAGAAAAACCCTTGGAGCTACAGATCAAAAACTTGGCATGCATATACAACTTCACTATGGGAGTAACATGGTTTGGGTCCCACATGACCACACCTCTTCCTTTGCCTGTTCTAAGGCTAGAAATGCCAAAAATGGTATATCAGCAAGAACACCTGAACTGAAGGAGTTAGACCATGAACCCATATATATTAAGAACCAATACAATCCGAGGAATGTTTTAAGTATATGTATATGACCACACCCATTTCTGTGTTCACGTCAGGCCCAAACATAGCCAAAAAAGGTACTTCGGCCATACAAATCTTTGGAGCGACAGACTTAAAAAATTGCATGCATACACAACTTGACTTTGGGAGTAACATGGGCAGAATCTCTCCTTGCTAAACCACTTCCCATTGGTGGGTAAAGAGAAAAAGTACTGAGAAAAAGTGCCAAAAAAAAGGAACAACTTCTGAATAAAGATTGGACCTAAGAAGTTAGATCCACAAACCCTTTTTAATATATTTTTTGGTTTTGAAGTATGTATGTTTGCATGTACATTTCTAAACATCACGGCCAAATGATGGAACCAAAACGGCTGAAATTTGGCATGTGCTCTCTAAGAATCCAAGTAAGCATTACGAAACACATCTGGGCATGGTAATGGGTGTGGTTTTGCCATAGCCACACCCATAGGAAATCATTTAGGCTGAAAATAGTTAATCAGAAACCAATCTGGCAAAAATTTGGCGTGGTCTCCAAGTACCCGGGACAGCATTATTAACCACATATGGGTGTGGATTGGCACTAGCCACACCCACTGGATTTTTTTTTTTTTTTTTTTTTTTTTTTTTTTTTTTTTTTTTTTTTGGCTATTCAAAGCTAATGAAACAACCAACCAGACTGAAAGTTTGAATGAGGTTTCCAAGCAACTGGGTGAGCATTACTAATCACATGTGTGTCAATGAGTGTGGTCTGGTCATTGCCACACTCATTGGACGTCATTATGCCTGCCAAAAAAAATTTACGGACCAACCAGGCTTAAATTTGGCATATGGAATCCAAGTAACCGGGTGAGCATTATTAACCACATGTGGGTATGGTAATAGGTATGGTTTTTATTTGCCATTGAGAGGCTTCTATAATGTTTCATATTGATATTGGCCTGGCAACGCTGGGTATATGCTGCTAGTGTACCATATTTGACAATCATAATGACAGGATGTGATAAGTTGCATAATTGTTGAACACAGCTTTTGATCTAACCACTATTATCAGAACGCTGATTCCAAAATCAGGAGACTTTCAGAAGTCACCCCACTGCTTCAACTTCCTGGTATGTAAAGGTTCTTCGAAGTGGGATATTTTAAAGGTAGGAAAAATCCACCAAATTATTTTGTTTGCTCATGTGTACAAAAAGCTACAAGGCAGATTTGAGTAACCTAAAAAAAAGAAAGGCAGAATGCCACTATTGTAAGATGAGAGGTCATGGTGCTGCTGAGTGTAGAGCCAAGCAGGTTGGAGTTTAGCATGAAAGTCACAAATTGACGAATAAAGTTGTTCTTTTTGGTGTCAATTATGGAAAAGAGAAGTAAATGACGATCACTCCAGCTCCTTATTCAATGTGCAAGACAGAGGTCCACTCCTGTTCAAGTTTAAATTGGTAAGTTTTAGTTGAAATGTAATACAACTCATTAGTGATTGCAGATGGGGGTGCCCTTCTGATTTTTATCCTGGTCATGCCAAATTTTATTAACCGTATAAGGTATTAGGCGATACTCAACTTTACTGGTCCCTGCCGGTGCTTGTCGTCATTGTCAAAAATGCAGGCACTGCTGAACACCCATGCCCAATTAAGTGCTAACTGAACATATTGAAGCTATACCAAGTCTCGCCACCCCTTTGGATAGGCTAGGGCTTTTTCTTTCAAGTGAGCCATATTGCCATAGACAACCCTGGCCCTAGTCCTAGGGGCACGTGAATAGTATGCCAGCCCATGCACTGATTTAACTGGGTGTGGGCATTTAGTGCTCTTGAAGTATCGAGAAGATCGCATACTGTACTCTGATTGTAAGAGATGAGATCTTTGTGAAAGGTGTTTGTGGTTCAAGTATCCAAGTAAATCGGGAAGATCTAAAGCTGCTTGATTAATTAGTCCAATTTTATATCTTTGGAAGTTAGGAGTACTTACATAGTAATTTCTTCAGGAAGATTATAATTGCCAAGAAAACAACTAAATATTATTTTTCTAAAGCTGCTGCAAGTATTTCCTGAAGCCTTCTCCTTAATTCTCTCAGTTTACTGTATCTATAGGCCTTGAAGTTGTAATGCAATATATTAGCTAAAGATAAAATGTATACAAATGGTAGAAAACTGCCCGACATACTCCCTTGTAGATTTTTGGTCTTTTGAATGATGAGAGGATTATTTTCTCGATAAGGCTGAACAGAGATTGCAGTTTCCAAATAACTACATGCTGTTGAGTATTTGCTGGATTACCTGAATTGACTTGATGACTTCCAATATCTGAACCAGAATGACTCCCACTATCAATCTTCACTATCATTACATTTCTAACATAATGTTCATATTAATGTGTTTGTAACGTTACCTCTCGTTTAATTTCTCCATTTTTGTTTAGCCTCTGAGGTAGCAAGCAAGCCAACAAAGCTTGCTTTACCATGGTGTTAATAGATACACTCCAGATAGAGCAAACCCATGATGGTCACATTCAACCACTTTTGATTCCACCACATCACCAACTCTGCAACCAATTAAGTTGGCATTATTCCTTATTTGAAGAACAACCTGTTGTGATTCCAAGCGCAAAGTGGGTGGGCAATAAATAAACACACCCTCTTTATAAAACCATCTAGTTTGTCTTCATTTCCATGAAAATTCCCTCTCTTTTTTTTCCAAAGAAAAAAGGTGGATAGGCAAATGTGACAAGTTAATACTGGCCTGAAATAAGAATGCTTCCTGCTGCCTCATCTGCGATAATATCTGTGGATGTTAGTGTTCTGTAAACCACACCCACCCTGCCCAACTCTCCTGTGTTGCTGCACCAGCAACACTGAACCTATGTCATGTTATTCCATTTCTAACTACCAAAGGATTAATAAAAAGATCAAAGAAAGAGCTTAAAGCCATTTGGAGTGAGTTGAACTTAATTACTACACCAGGAAGAGATAAGCATCTGGAAATCCTTTTAGGGTGCCATTGATATTGATAAACATTTATGTGGTTGACCACTTTGTGGATGGAGTACATTCATCTTGGTAAACATAGGTAAGGTTAACCACCTTGTAGGTTATGAAGTAAACTGCAAGCTGAACAATTTGTTGGACAGGCGTGTACTTGCACTATTTGTTAATGAGATGAGGAAATGAATGGATCTTCAACGAAACTTCGTGTTGATTCCAAGAAACTCTTAAATTACCAACTCTGCTCTCGTGTTTGTATAGGTTGGCTGAAGCTCTTCCTTCAAGAAGGGCCAGAAAAAAATGCATCGAAACCACTAGACAATGTGGCAGTTACAGAATAATTATGTGTCTAAGGAATTGGTGCCCAAAGTTGCAGCTGCATTTCTATAGCAAGAAAATGTGGAATACAGCAACATTTGCTATATCAGGCTACACTCTTTAGCATCGTTATACTCAATAGTACAGCTTCACTTGTTAGTGTGGCGGCTAGACAGGATACCACAGCGACACAAAATAGCAAGGTATCAGGATTTTCAATCAGTGCCAGCAGAAAATGTTCCTTCACATCTGGTAAACATTATAATTTCAATTTCAACCCAAGCTAGGTCCTTCATGGTTGCACCCATGGGGTGGACTATCATGAGTTTGAACCTGTCTATGAGCCAGGGGTGGGGTATTATGTTTCAACCAAGTGGTAGTAAATTTACCTGCCCAGCTTCCGTATTTGCATAGGTTGGCTGAAGCTCCTCCTAGTTCATGAGGGGCCAGAAAAAATGCACGGAAACCACTTAAGAGATTGTACAGTTGCAGGAAAATTATGCGTCCGAGTATCAAAGTGCCCAAAATTGCAGCTGCATTCCTACAACAAGAAAATGTGATAGCACCACATAATAATATAAGCCAATACACACACTGACATTTCATTTTTTGATTATAACAATAAAGTTAATAGAAATTAGAGTAGAATTATTCTACTCTGTTCTTTTCTAACCTGAATACTTTCGATGCTTATCTATCTGCTGTTTAGGTGAAAATAACTTATGAAAATTAATCCAGATACAGATTATATTATGGAAAAAGAATGATTCTAGGTATACTTGTGTATTGGTTAAAAAAATAACAACAGATAGTGAATCAATTCTACTCGGATTTTAGTTTCTCTTAACAAGAGTTTCTTTAAGAAAAAAATTACACATTTTATTTCTGTTTTATACTTAGGTTGTGGTTATAGATCTAATTTTGTTAGGTTACCTGTTGTGTATAAAATTTTTTAACAAAAAATAAATTATATTTCCGAATTTAATTAAATGGTCAATATTTCATTTATCTAAGGAAGTTCCCCCAAAAGTCAATCTCCTCTTATTCCTGGAGAAAAGATAAGGTAAGCTTGCTCAGAAAGTAGCGAGTCTGTCCAATTCTTAAATTATGCAGTATCGTGTGGTGATTCAAGCTTTCATGTAGCGCTGAGTTGATAATGATCTTTCTGCAGGTGCAGGAATAACAGAAATTGTCAAGTACATGCTAAAAGAGTGTCATGATCCGAGTAAACAAGATAAATGAATGGAAAAAAAAAAGATTTTAGGTTTCTCCAAAAAGTACGGAAACAAAAAAAAAGGCCTACCCAAGAAATATTGGAACAGGCATTTACACCCTAATATTATGTGCATAATTCTACATCCTAAATCACTGCCTCCAAACTTCACGTGATATTTTTGTACACCTATTATATATGATGAGGGAGTCATCCATTTTATTTCTAGGGGTGGGGGGTGGGGTTTCATGGGATTTCTATGCAATATGCAAAGAAGATATTCATTCTGTTATTTACCCATGGTAAAAGCAATATTTTTGGACGCTAGATGAAATAGACTTTAGAGTCTGTGATTTAAGGATGTAGAATTAGACATAGTATTTGAGTGCTCATGCCTTGTTATTATCCAGAAGATTGGCAAAGTATGAATTAGCTTTGTATTATACCAATGGTAATGGTCGGGTCAACCCTAAATAGAGAGTGCTAGCTCACTCTTTAATAAGAAGTATTTGATTGTAAATATCCTCAATATGCACTATTTTTGTGGTTATCTACAAGCATGTACTTCTTGCATCCACTCTTGTGTTTTAATTTATGGAATACGTCTGTTCTAATTTATGGAATACGTCTGTTCTAATTTATGGAATACGTCTGTTCTAATATGGATTGAAAATTAGTATCTAACTGGAATTGGTCAGAGATGAGAATTATTTGATCCTGCAATGGATGAGAATATAGAAGGAAAAATAAGATTATCAGTAGATCATAAAATTGCAGAGCTTCCTAAGGTAAGTTCAAAGTATTAAAATATAGTTAAATATTGCAACACACTGTTTTTGAAAAAGAGAGACAAGATGTTATCAACCAAACTAATTATATAGTATAAACTTTGCTATATTGCCAAACTAACTAATACAGCTACTAATAAGTAACTGTCCACCTCTTGACCAGAGTTATGGCCCAAAGCTAGAATCACAATGGGTCTGGGTCATTTGCTACGATCACCAAAGCCCAAATGATACAGTATTATTTTTTACCAGTAGAAGTATTTGTCAGTGAAGTCCATCTTGAATCCTTGAAAGGATCTTATAGCAGTATAGCAATCCTGTCGCAATTAATAACCTCTCTTCTCCTGGCTACAGAGGAGTCACGGTCTTCCCACGTTCTCCAGGGCTGACACAACCAAGGTTCAGTGGGATAGAGGGAGAAATATATAGCAAAAAATCAACAAATATATAGATATAACGCATACTGACAAATTTGTAAGCAAACATCACCCTTATTTAATTCTCACTTGCTTTCAAATTCGCCCAAGAAGTGCTTAGATATTGCTATTCAAGCAATACTGATATTTATTTTTGATATTAAAAACAGAAATCTACTAAATTCAATAGATTTACACATCTGCAGCCATATAGCTGTACCCTTTACTGCACAATCCTTTGCCCATCTACTTAATAAAGTACTCCAGAGAGGAAATATATTTTTCCACAGACCACAAGTTAGTACTCTTGACCCTTAAACATTGCTTAGCAAATTGAACTACAAAAAGTTTTCCCAAACAAGTATGGTAAAAAATGCTTAAGAAACATTAGTATTAGGCAGATCTCCCTGATGGCACAGTGACAGTGGAAAGTCTTGATTCAGTAATTTGGCTTTTATAAACTGAGACAAATCCACACAGGTAAGATACATGAGGAAACTGAATCTCGCAATAAATTTCTATCCAAATGAGAGCATTTCAGGAAAGTTGGATTCATTTATCTTCTTAAATTCACATTTTATATATGCTAGGGGAAAAAAACCACCCTACTGCTTTGAAAACATATGTTATAGACTTTAAAAACAAAAATGAATGTTTTTATAGTACCATTTTGACATTTTGTAGCCTTACACACAAAGAGGTAGAGGTGTAGCTAGATGGGACCCACTCCATGTTATTTGCAGAGTTAATTAGTGTCTGCATGCCAAAGTTTTAGGCCTGTACTTACACTCTTTCTGTCAAAAGTGCCATTTTTGGCTTTTTCTAAATACAAAAGTGTGGCCATATAGATATGCTAATGACGTTCCTCTGGTGTCACTGATTCTAATATATATGGGTTTGTGGGTCTAGCTCGATTCTTTATTCTGGTAAAGTACAATTTCCCCCTTTTTTAATACAGAAAGGGGTGTGTCCATATAGATATGCTTATGACGTTCCCCTGGTGATACTGTTGGGATCCACCCCATGTTATTCGCAGAGTCAAGTTGTGTCTGCATGCCAAAGTTTTTGGCTTGTAGCTCCATTCTTTTTTCTGGCGAAAAGTACCATTTTTGATAAAAAATAAATAAATAAATAAATAAATAATAACAATAATAATAATAATAATAATAATAATAATAATAATAAATAAATAAATAAATACATAAAATAAAATTAAATAAAAAATAAGACAAAAAGGGGTGTTGTCATATAGATGTGCTCATGATATTCCCCTGGTGACACTGATTATAAATATATATGGACTCATGGGTCTAACTTCAACTGTTCTAGCGTGAATCGTGGACACAAGGACAGACAAACAGACAGACTATTCGCACTTTATAATACAGATATCAACTAAAATATTACAGATCAATCACACTTTGTATTCAGAGAAACAAGAAGTAAAAATTCACAAACATAAAAAAAAAGCATTGGTTGTGTATTTTATATCCTAATTGTCAGTACTGTCAAGGTGATAATGAAGAATCATGTGGTTAAAGATATCGTGTTGAAGAGAAATGGGAAGTACCCTTTCATTAGATACACTTTTAAAGTCTAGTGTACATTTTGGTGTCAGTTGTGCTTTCTGAGTGCGTCATCACATAAATTCATAATATTTTGATAATTGGGTATAATGCTGGCTAAAACACCAGCTCCAATGTCCATCTTGTGGATACATTGTTCAAATGGACAATGATTCACTTTTTACTTCTTCTTTGATTATTCTCCATATATCCTTTTCCCTAGGAAGAAGAACTAAATAAGTTCTATCAGTTCAAAGCAGGTTTCAAGGCAGTCCTTCATACTGCCTCACCATGTGTTTTAGATTTTTTTTTTCTTAAAGGATCTGGTCAGCATCCTTCCAATTACAGTAACCTTTGGTGACCTAGTGAATATTACAAAAACTAGCATGCAATGCGGTGGTTTGTGGTCACAAATTGTCTTAAGGAAGGACATGTTTTATGGGTGAACATGTTTTTCTGGAGTGCATGTCTTTCAGGATGACATGTCTTATGAGAGCATATGTCTTAAGGGTGGTCATGCTTTGTAGGATGAAATATGTGGGAGGTCATGTATTGGTGGAGTGTATGTCTTCATGATGACATATCCTACAATATGTTGTGTTCTACTGGAAGACATTTCTTACTGGTTGAAATGTTTTACTTGAGGGTATGTTTTATGGGAGAGCATGTCTTGCAGTTGGTGATGTCTTACTGGAGCACATGTTTTACAGGTGGCCATATCTTACATAAGGACACCTCTTAGATGAGGACAAGTTTTACAGGAGGTATGTCTTATAGGAAGTCATGTATTTCTTGACAGCATGTCTTACAGGTGGATATGTCTCGCACAAGTACATGTAGTATGAGTGGACATGTATATTGAAATACATGAATTAAAGTATGATATGTCTTACTGGAAGGCATGTTCAACACATGGACAAGTTTTATAGGATGACATGTTATGCAGGTGGACATGTATTACTGGAAGACATCTGGTAGTGGTGGTCATGTCTATGATTGGAATATCTGTTATGGGAGGACATGTCCAGTATGTGGGCTTGTCTTACAAGACTGTGCAGAAGCTGCAAATTTGTAGATGTTATGAGTTTAGGCTACTGGTGTGGTTTTTGCTTTCCAAGGATTTATTGTTTGAAATATTCTTAGTTTTTGTGCTCTGCTTGGTTTTTTTTTTTTTTTTTTTTTTTTTTTTTTTTTGTTGAAAAGCTAATTGTCTTAAAGCATGCTTTGATGAACATTTTCCCTCAACTGTGCAATTAGAATGCACCAACTTCAAAATTGTTGTGGGAGATACTGATGTTACCACAGCTACTAAAATTGGTTTGAATTTTTTGCAGGAATAATTTTCATTTTATTACTATGTCTGTGGATCTTTCAGGGGGGAGTGGGTGCACAGAATTCTGTATTTCAGCTGCTCTCCCAAAGCAGCAGCCCCTTGCAGCAATTGAATTTTGTGGTCCACTATTTCTGAGTTCAACAATTTTAATCTCCCTATGAAATTGCTGATAGGTTTCTATCTTGTCAGCAGGGAGGGCAATGTTGAAATGCATTAACGTCTCTTTGAAGTGGTAGCTACTGAAAGCCTCTGCATTCCCTTTGGTGAAAATAAAATGGTGGAGGTGGAAGAGCCTTTTTTTTAAAGGTTCCCTTGGTTACCCCACATCTGGACATAGCCCATGTTACTTTTGCTTACCTGAATATCATATATAAACTGGAATTTAAATCATTTCACTAACTTACAAAGGCAGCTGCTGTATTATAACTGAATTTTATCCTCTTGTTACTGAAAGTCATCAACAAGTGTGAAAAAAACAACAAAACAAAACAACTGCATCCTGGGCCTCACTATAGTGTAGAAAATGCCTGCTGTAAATCAATGATGCTTATAACTACAAGAAATAATACTGTTTACCATTATAATCTCTTGTGAAAGGTAAAGATAGGAGAGGGGGTTAGGTTGCTGTGGTAGAGCAGGTAATGAACTTGAATCCTGTTCAGCCCTCCTATGAAAGTCAGAAAAAAACTGTTTGCCATATGTGCTCCAAAACTTAGCTAATCAATGCAGAAATGTAGACAGTTCTCAGCTTTACTCATGACTGTTTTATAAAACTAATGTGGTTAAAGTACTTTCAGTTGTGTGGTTCTGGTTCTCAGGAAGGTCAATATTAAGCCACATGATAAAATAAAAGTGCAACAGTGCAATATATTGGGGAAATGATGTACTAAAAATCCTAGATGTACACACATAACTACAAGTACTGGATTAAAGGCCCAAAAAGTGGTCGGTTAAAACCAGACCAGTCACTACACCACTGTCACATGGGCTGTCACATGGGCAGTCACATGGGCAGTCACATGGGCGGTTACATGGGCGGCAGTGTCTAGGATTTATGGTTAGCTGAAAGTTGGATCAACTAGCATTATAACCCCACTAAAATATAAATAAATAGTTACTGGAAGGCTTTTTTTAATTTTTTTTATTCGTCCTTTCTATCTATATTGGCAAAAACATGATTAACCCCACTTCTTTTTTTACAGTTTCTACAGGATGGTCCATGTAAACTGCCAAGCAGTGGTCCAAGTAAATCTATGGTTGCTGTGACAAAGTGATATTTTATTGTTAATATTAAAGAAAAATTATTATGTGCTGAAGTGTTTCTTAAGTTACGTAGGCTTAGAGAAAGAGAGGGAGAGAGTGGAGGGAGTGAAAGGAGTGAGATAGTAATGAGTAAACATTTCGTAGGAATTGTAATTATTATCATCAACTTCATTCAGGATATTTCTGAATATTTGGGAATTGGGCGAGTAAAATCCTTTCTTTTGCTTTGAGAATACAATGTATAATTTGTTTTCATTCATTCCATCTGTCTTGATGGTTGTATTCTGATGTAAAAAATCAGGAACATATTCTGTATTTTGTATTTGGAATTCTAATGTAAGTAATCATAATTTCATATAATAAATTCCAATATAAAAAGTAATGCATAATATATAAACACTTATCATGTGCATACACATGCATATATAAATGATACATGCCATTCTGCCCAAGATGGAGAAGCAGGGAGGAATTATTGTCAATGTATCAACTGTGGGTTCTATTATGGCCATTCCACAGCTTGTTGTCACCTCCAAAGATGTAATGGTATAAGGTTACAGTTGGATTTAAATGGCATATGGTATTTTGACTTTTATGTGAGTTTACTCAGTATTTATTTTGACACTAAAACTGTAATAATATAATTTATTTTAGCCAAGATATTAAATTTTGAATATGGTCCCTGCTTACAGATTCATGTACATAATTGCAGCAATAGAGGATTAAACTTTATGGCATCATCATATCATGCTTAACAAACATTGAATCATGTACACTGATCTTCTTGGTCTTGGGTATGTTGTACATTGCACAGACGAACCCTTCAATTGATAATAACAGCTTATAAAATACTTGACTCTCCAAGTCTTCCCAAGGAAAGAAAAAGTCATTATTCTTTCAATCAACTGGGATGGACTCACCTTGCTTTTATGCATGAATGCTGCAGTAAAGTCACACCCAATAAATGTATGAATGTTTGGTAGAGAATTGCATATATCAGTCCCCAGTATTTCTGCAAGTGTAGCCATATTTATAACTCTTTGAGAGTTTGATGAGCTAAGACACACATCTGTCCATAATGATATACTATGTATTATACATGTATTACACATGTATTACACATGTATTATACATGTATTATATATGTATTATACATGGTGTAGAGGAGAATAAAAACGTGTCATTACAACGATCACATCCTCAAGATTGTTGGAAAATAGCTGGCATGGAAAATGATTCATGTGTCTGCCTCTGTGATCACATGCAAGGCTGTAGATAAGGGGGTGCAATATTTTGGGAAAACCAAAATGGATGAAAGAGAGAAAAAAGAAAGAAAATTTTTTTAGCTTTATTAGCTGTTCACACTGCAAGAGTAGTACAGGGGATATGAACCTTAAGTTTAAATGCATGAAAAAACGCCCATAGGGCAGGTTTTTTTTTTTTTAGTGTTTATAAAGACTAGTCATCCCTTTGCAGCTTTGCTTGCAAAGTTGGAATATTTATGTAAATTTATCTAAATTATTTTTTATCTTCAATTCAGTCAATAATTAATCATGATTATCAATTAAAAATATATTCAATGTGCACAATATTTCTTGTATTCTGGCCATTGCATATATTCCTTGAGTCCAGAATGTAATTGTTTATCTTCCTTCTCCCTCCACCTTTTCTGTGCACAATAAGTCCTCATTTAACCTTGCAAAGTGAGGCTCAATTCCATATCTTGGCTCATTGGTTATTATGGTTATGCCACCAAAACTCATTCACTTATCCAAGAGGGTTGCTGTCACAGGAGCATGTCTCTGTGGCAAAGTACTGAACAATGAACTGCTATATGAACTGGTGTAATTAATTGAATGTGTGATGTAATAGTTGGTTAGCCATGTGATGTTTTGAGGTTGGCTGAGCAGCAGCTCTTTGAGATTGTAAGAGAAGACTTTTGTTTCGTGAGTACAGTATCAGAGAGTGGTAGTCCTAGACTACCTGGTGGCAGCAACCAAGGGTTAAAGTGGAACAGGAGTAGCCATCAGGGGTTGCTTCCTGTGACAGTTTTGTTTATCATGGAATTCTGTAGTTAATTTTTGTTATATATTAAATTGAGTGTGCACTGAACTGCCAAGAGTATGCAACTTCCCTTAGGGCTTTTCACTACAGCTGCTCCCATTAATTAGCATGAAATGGCCTCTTTTTTTTGTTACCACTTTTGTCTATTAGGATCTGAATAAGTCTTAGCTCATGGATATAGCTACCTTGGTCCAAGTGTATTTTAGAAGTACAACTTTTGGTATTTTTTGTCTTACACATAAAGAGAAAGAGGTATGGCTAGATGGGACCCATCCCATGTTATTTGAAGAGACAAGTTGTCTCTGCATGCCAAATTTTAGGCCTATAGCTCCATTTGTTTTTGTTTTGTGGCAAAAATACCATTTTTGGCTTCTTTGAGCACAGAAAGAGGTGTGGCCATATAGACACTTAAACCACATGAGTGGGTGCAGTGCTTGATTTCCATTCTTTTGATACCCATCTTTATTCTGTATCTTCAAAAAATGAAGGAATGTATAGTGACCACACACACACACACACACACACACACACACACACACACACACACACACACACACACACACACACACACACACACACACACACACACACACACACACACACACACACACACACACACACAGATTAAGAGTTATTTATAAGTAGATTTCACTGACATGCTTGACTTGAATAATGTAGTAAATGAATTTACTAGCCAGAAATCCCAGTGCCAGAATATGTTTTGGCAAATTTGAAAAAATTACTTATTAATCTCAGTATTGGTGTAGCAAAATGTATTTTGTTGTATTTGGATTAAACTTTTCTCCAACCTTTATGGACACTAAAAAAAACTTCTTTTTTTTCAAGTCTGGAGTGGATCACCAGACCAACCTCAACCTGACATTTGTAACATTGCTTTCCAGTGGCAAGATTGACAGCAGCACAGAATGTTTTAGTGAGTCCCACTTATTAATCAGGAAGTTTATCAACAATGTGTTGAAGGAGGATGAGGGAAGAGGGCAATTAAAATCACCTGGTTGTTGTTGGCCACTGATTTTATATGAGTTGTAGTTCTTACCACAGACATCTCTCTCCCATGCTTTAAGGAAAGACCTGCAGTGTGTTTATCAGACAATGTGCACCACAGATGCTAAAAACATGCCTGTCTGAAGAATTACCTGTGCAACAACACCATATGTTGTAGGGAGGTTTGAAACTGTGCGAAGAAAGAACATGGCATCTAGGAGATAGGCATCTAGGAGATAGGCATCTAGGAGATAGGCATCTAGGAGATATACATCTATGTGATCAGGGGGTGAGTTAACTAACCCTACATTCAACCTTTTCAACATGGAGGATACACAGTAGTTCTGACATGTTTTCTTCTTGAATACAATAAATTTGCCAACAGCTTTCCCCTGTTTGAGAGTGGACTTGAGGGGGGTGCAGCTTAAATTCTGACCTATTGTATAGGTTTCCCAGCTTAAATTAAATTATAGTCTCCTAATTGTAGTGATAATGCTTTTTTTGTACATAGCTATGTCCATTATATAAGAATTTATATCTTGTTTAATTCGAATCTTAATTATAGTTTTCATGTGAATATACCACTTTTAACCTAGACTTATATATTTTCTAAAATTGCCAAATATATAACCCAATAAATATGTCCACTACAGAGAAACAACTGAAAAAATTGGCTTATTCTTTTTATTAATTATAAGTGTTTGGGATGATTTATATTTAACTGAAAGAAATCATTTGTTTGTCTAAGTATATTAATTCTACTACCATTTGGAGTAGCCAGTAAATTCATTGGTAATATATGCAATGGGGAGAGAGTCAGTTTTCATCTTGTGTAATGAAGAGTCATACACCAGTTTAGCAGAGCTTGATTTGTCCTTGAACGAAGCCAAATTTCAATCCAGCCTAAAGATGTGAAGCTTCTCTCCTGGGAACATTGCTTATTGGCAGTACTAGTATCAGATTAACAGCCTAAATGACTTTTACTAATATTTCTTTTCAACCTCGAAAAAATCTTGAGATATTTGAATAGTGACTTCAAATTATTTTCTATCTCAGGATTAATATGAAGCGAGGTTAGTTAATTTTTAAGACTCTCTGTATTTAGGTCACTCCATAAAATATAATCACTTCTTCTATAAAGGCTTCATCACTAACATCTTTCTTTGTCAAGAGTTTCCAGCTGTATTTGATACCCCATCTGCTGAAACCTCTCTTTAATTGCTATTACTATGTAATTAGAAACCTAAAAAAAGTCTATTCTCTACTGATCATCAGCAGTAGTGTTATACTCAGAGGTAGCATCACCTACAATGTTCAAGCATTGAAATAGACATTGATTTCCGATGATCTTTGTTCAATATACTCCAGAAGAGATCGAAATCCAGATCAGATCTAACAGATTTAGTAGCCTAAATATTTATGTTGACAACAGTCTGACTTTCCATGCAGATAAAGTTGCTTTTTGAAGTGCTATAGAGAAATTGTTAACGATTGAGACATATTTATGTCAAGTTCAATTCTGAAAAAGAAATCAAACTAGCAACTCATGTAATTTGAGCCTCCATTTCGGTGTCTCTTATAGCTTCCTTGGCTTTATCCAATGTGCACTGTCATGATGATAATATTCTGAAATGGAATCCAAGGCCTCTGTTCAAATTGTCCACCAGATAAATTATTACATATGTATGAAATTGAGTCCCACCCGAAAGGAAAAGAGTACAGGGCTCCCTGGAGTTGGTCTACTTACTTTATAACTATCCTCTTCTTTTCTGGTGCACAGAGCTGCTACACAGCTGCCATGTGGTGCCAGGAGCTTACAAAAAAAAAGTACAATAGTCTTCAATTAAAAAAAAAAAAAAAAAAAAAAAAAAAAAAAAAAATCAGTTTTTATTTCACATTTTGATCATAGGAAGCTGCAAACTACTCCTGAAATGTTTGTACTTCATTACAAATGAGTACAGGCTCTTCAAGGCTGGGCTACTTACCTTTTAACTTTCCCTACCTTTTCTTGTACACACAGAGAGTCACAGAGCATGCCAAACAGATTCCTTATCAATGTCACCTTCTCAATGCAGCTGTTCCAACACACCCTAATTAATGTGTGGAAAATTTGATTTCTCTTTTCCCTCACCAGTGTTGCTACTTTTTCCAATTTTGACCACCCCATGTTATTTAGACACCTCTCCAAAGTATCCCCACCAATTTTTAGCCATCTCCGAGGAGATAGCAGACAGACAGACAAGCAGACAGACAGACAGACACCAAATTAGCTAAGTAAACCTGATTGCTCCCTCCGCTCCCAATCATGAAAGAGCTATTTGTATTAATGTGGGCGTGGATAGCTTCACTGGAGAGTTGGTTGAGATAGTACAGCACAATCTCAGTGTTCCGGGATTTTCAAATCTCAGACATTAGTTGCTGTTGAGGTGGCGAGCAGTATTGGGCTACAGGAATAAGGAGTACCAGAAATGGATTTAGTGAAGGACTGCGTCGGTTTAGTGCAGGACTGCGTGAATGACTTCTTGTTTTCTGAAGACTATAACTTCTGCAGGTTAAAATACTATTGTAACAAAACTAGCTAGCTCCATCTAGCTACCTCCATCTAGCTACCTCCATCTAGCTAGCTCCATCTAGCTACCTTCATCTAGCTACCTTCATCTAGCTACCTTCATCTAGCTACCTTCATCTAGCTACCTTCATCTAGCTACCTTCATCTAGCTACCTTCATCTAGCTACCTTCATCTAGCTACCTTCATCTAGCTACCTTCATCTAGCTACCTTCAGTACCCTTCGATATGGATTGGCCATTGATATGGATTGGCCATTGATATGGATTGGCCATTTAGCCACTGGTTAGGTGATGCAAGGCCAAACTGGGTTAGGTGGGTGGTGCAGGTGTGATCTGTGGGCACTACAAGGAGACCCTTGAGTGAAAAAATATTCAGTATTGTAAAGAAAATCAAAGTGGATCTTTTTATAGATGTTTTTTATTGCCAAAAAAAAGGGTTTTTTAAAAAAAAATTTATTACTCATATCTTAGCTACACTAGTCTGTAATCTTGCAGTTTAGCACTAGTAGCCCTGCTGAGCACCCACTCTCACTTAAGTGAATGGGTTAGCATACTATTGAACACCCCTAGGGCTAGGTCCAGGGTTGGCTAGGGCAATGAAATATTCTTCAAATATAGCCCTTGCCTGCACCAGGGCACCCTAGGGGTGGGTGAATAATCCTGCACGTGAGTGCGCTTAATTGGGTGTGGGTGTTCAGCAGTGCCTGCATTTTGTTTTTAACAGTGAGGACCTGAAGTGCTGAACTTCAACATTACCCACTAGTCTACACATGTGTATATACCTATTTACAGACGTAGTTATCATTAATGAGCAGTCTGAAATGAGGCCTACATTTCCTATCCCACCAGGACCTGGTACAGAGTTTTCTACAGGCCTGTATGGTGGTGACAAGTAAGAAGGATAGCTTCCATCCCATCCCATCCCATCCCATCCTAGTCTCACAAGACAGACCCTTTACCTACTGCACACTGTAAGAATGGTCTGTTTGCAGTTCAGCACTGATCTTATTGCAGTGGAATGCAATTACCTCAACTTAAATCCATAACAATTACTGATACATTAAATTCAAGTGTTGTTGAATGCAGGCAAATTGAATTGCAGCTGTATATTTCATTTAATCATTTCGTGAAGGTCCATCAAACAAACCACACTCCATAAAGTGCATACAAAGTATTATCATTTTCATTCCTGGGAAATGCAACAAAATTGGTGCTAAACTGTTACCAGACCCTTTTTACAGTAGGTGAAGGGTCTGGCATACAAGTCTGATGTTCCATCTCATCCTATATGATTTTCAAGTGACAGGGATGGGGGTGGGGGTGGGGGTGGAGTGTGTTTGTGATCTTCTTTGATACTATTTTTTTAAACTTTGATCATAGCAATAATTCAATGCTTTCTGTATTAGAATTACTATATTCCCATTTGGAAATGCTCATATGTAGGCATCTTGTGTTAATTGATGGCTGAAACTTTGTATGTATTGATGTTTGGTCCATAAAACCAGCCAAAGGTAATTTGTTTTGTAACCTTGGCTTGTAAGGAATCAGTGAGTGGAATGCAATTACTGTTTTACAAGGTTTCCATGAATCACAAAAAGTCAACCACAGTATTCATAGTTGAATGATGTGTGTAACACCAAAATCAGTAACTGAATACCTAAAACCACTAACCCACCTTCAGAACAAATGAACTTATCTAATTATCCAAGAGTCCTCTTCTTTTCAACAGTGGAGGTAGATACATGTTGTTGTTTTTTTGTTTTTTTTTCTTCATCACTGCAGGGTTACTTTCAGGGATGTGGGGGGGGGGAGGGGGAATGTCTCTCCCTTTTCAAATTGAAGTTTATAGGATAATAAAGATGTTCATACAATAATTGTTTGAAGGAAAAAAGTACAGCAATAGAAAGAGTTTATTCAATTGGTTTCAAATGGAATGTTTGGACCCGTAGGCTGTATTAAATTTGAATAATGTTAAAAAGATAGAAGGAAAAAAAAAAGAAGATATAATTGACCGGCTAACCTTCAGCTTGGGCGACCTGTGTCATTGCCATTGGACCATGATTTTTTGTTGATTTTTTTTTACCTGTGGCAACAGGTCTAGGAATACTTGGAATGGTGGGGGGGTGGGGGTGGGGGGGGGGGGGGGGGCAGCATACATTCACAAGTTTTGTTCAAGAATGAATTTTAATTAATTGTTTACTGTTTGGAATCACTAAAGTTTGTTACAACTAATTAAAAAAAATTTTTTTACCATATGGAAACACTGTGGTTACAACTAAGTACTTTTACTGTATAGAACCCAAAAATTGTAAATCTTACCACAACTTTTGACCTCATCTTAAGTATTCTAAATTATTTCTTTGTTTGGTATAAACTTTAAAAAAATATTATAGCAATTATTTGCCACAGGTCTTAGTGCGGACCGCTTTGTTTGTATGCCGAATTTAAATTCCTTTTTTACCCATCAGATGTGCCATTTATGGAAAATTCCTTTAAATGATAGATCCTCCGTAAATTCTGCATTGTTTGACATCACATGTCAAAATTCATCTAGTATTGCAACCTATAGAGCTGCGTTTCTGAAATAATTTTCAGAATGATAAGCATAGCTGTGATGCAATTGGTTAGTCAATAGTTAGCAATCAGGTGGGACTCAGGCATGCCTGATAAAACTGAGCATGGCATCCATAACTGAGGATATCATCATTCCATTTTAAGTACTTACACAATTGAGTGAACTAATGACGATAGCTGATGGATATGGACATGGGCCAACAGGAACTGTATCAGGTCATGGTGTGAACACCTGTGCTAAAGATATCAAATAGTGTGTAGCCTGGCTTACAAGGAAGGATAACACAGAGGGAAAAGGTCCAACCCTCTTGTTTATTTGGGAGCTATTTGACTTAAAATTTTGACATAGATTTATATTAGAGGTTCCGGAGCAGAGAGCATATGTAAGTTATAGATTGCTGTTATCTAAATGCAACTCAACATAGGAATTGGTTGTGTATTATGCTTATGTTAAATGGCTGCTGGTCTAGCCCTATATATGTGTTCGTGCGTATCAAATACATGAACCTCACTTGCTTCACGCCCCCTCATATTACTTGACACAATACCACTGTTAATGAATTACCTCACTCTATTTCTATGTATGAGTACCCTATGCATTCATGTGCTATATTCAAAGTGTATGTATTGATTCCTGACGATAATCAGGTGTACAATAAGTTACTGTACTTTCTCGTTATAGGAATGCTGCTGCAATTATGGGAACTTTGTTTGTTGGGCGTATAGTTCTTCGGGAATCGTGTAATCTTCTGAGTGGTTTCCGTGCATTCTTTCTGGCTCCACTGGGATTTGGAGGAGGGGCCAACCTCTGCAAACATGGCAACTGGGCAGGTAAACACACTCTTGTTAGTATATCTTAATTTTTCTTAATTGTACTCAAAGATTAAAAAGTAGTGCAAAGGACCATGTGTGCTCTAAGATAATTCATTGTTGGAATTTACTCCCTTCCCCATTTTTTTGGTGTCAAAGGAATACAAAACAGATATATATATATATATATATTTTTTATATAAAATCAAATAATAAAATGTGTCTAATGTGCTTTGTTTTTCAGATTTCAAATACAGTTTTTGTAGTAATTTGGTTCCTGCTCTATAGGCATGATATCATGTGTTTGACTTGGTAATTACGCTTTGATTGCTTTGATCTTCTTAACATTCCTTTTGCACCCCCATGTCTGTAATGTGCTTGTTGGCACTTTTGTGATTTGAAGAAATAAATGATCATAAGACTTGTAATTGGTTAAAGTTGTGCTTGAGTTTGAATGCTTTCACTTTGAAGACGCTACAGTAGGAAGTCAGTTATCCTAACATCAGTTAACGGTACACCACTTGAAACCACACCCACAACAATATAAGCTGTTCTGAACACAAAGAAATGCAGCAATTATTTAATAACATGCACCTAACCAAATAATGACCCAGGTATACAGCAGGTGCTCTTATCCTACTGAATTGAAGGAGGTCAAATAAGCTATTTAGTGAGTAATGGAAGAAATTTTAGCTAGTGTAGCTTCTAAGTACAACAATACCACCTGATAAATCAATTGTCCACTATATTATTAGGAATAAAGATAAACTGCAGTCCTTTCAGAATCTATCTTACTGTCAAAAAAAATTTTTTTTTTTTTTGCAAACAATTTATTATACTATTGTGTCAAAGAAAGCAACATGAGAGCAACTTCAGTTATCCGAACATTTCAGTTATCTGAACTCCTCTGGTCCCAACAATTTCAGATAACTGGCTTCCTATTGTATATCTAAGTCACAAATGGCTGTAGTATTTATTAACAGAATTAGAGAATCAGAATACCTCGGAACAAGGGCTATTATCAAGATACGGGAAAGTGGCTGTAACTTTTCTTCTTCTATGATGTTATCCATTGCCCTTTGAAAACATGCCACTCCCTTAGTTACTCCAAATGATACTCGTGTGAATTGGTACAGTGCCTTACTAGCCTGAAATGCTGTATAAGGTTTGTCTGAGTCCTTTTGACTTGGTGGTAGGCACTTGTACTGAAAACCCGGTACTGAGCAATATTATTGACAGTATCGTCAATGCGAGGTAGAGGGTAGGCGTCCAGCATAGTGAAACAATTCATAGTGTGTGAATAATCAATGACGAGCCTTCTCTTGTGGTTTTCACTTCGGGTCACTACTACTTGAGCTCACCAGGAGAGTCACTGGGCTCTATGATACCTTCTTTCAACAGGCATCGAACCTCAGTGTCAATAAACTCTCTGTCAACATGGTTGCACCTCCGTGAGTTGGTGGATGACTATCAGAAGTAAGGTTAGCGAAGAGATCAGGTGGTTCGACCTTCAACACACTGAGGCCACAAACTTCAAGTGACGATTGTGGCCCTCCATGATGAAAGATAACACTGTGGTGTTGCTTCTGAGAGTCAAGTCCTAGAATTAAATCTGCACACAAACCTGGAAGGATTGATAAGCGAACATTTGTACACTGCTTGCCTCCAAGTGTTAGATTTGCCATGCAGAATCCTAGGGTTTTAGCTGACAGTGAAGATTGGGCCATGGCAATGTTCCTACACTCAGGATGCTTTGGGAGGCACAGAGATTCCATAAGAAGAGGATGAATGTAACTCTCAGTGCTGCAGGAGTCTATTAAGGCCTTAGCAACTACTTCCAGATTTGGGACTGGCTGGGTTGGATCTGCAGACCTTGGCAAAGTGCCCCTTTTTTCTGGCATTTATTACAAGTAGCTTCCTTGGCAGGACACCTTTGGCGGGGATGTTTGTTGTAACCGCAGAAGTAACACTTAGCACCACCAGTAGCTGCGAGAGTGCTGTCTAAGGCATCTTCAGGAGTGGGGGACTGGGGCAGAGCAGTGGCAGTTGTTGGAGAGACAGTTGTTGGAGAGAGATGGTTAGGAGAACTGTATGATTCAGAGCTCTTTTGGGCAGCATCTAAGGATCGAGCCTGAGTGAACATAGTGTTCAGGTCAAGAGTATTATTCTCTAGAAGTCGCTGGCGGATGACATTAGATTGTAGTCCAGTGATGAATGCATCCCTCACTGCCTCATCCCTGTGTTCAGTCTCAGTAACATTTTGAAAATTGCAATCCTTAGACAGAGACTTGAGAGCTTGAAGAAACATCTCTAGAGTCTCTCCACTCTTTTGTCTTCTGGTAGCCAGTAGATGCTCGGCAAATACTTCATTGGCAGGCTTGACATACTGGGCCTTTAATATAGCAATAGCTTCGTCATATGTTGTGCAGTGCTCAATGTATTTAAAGATCCTAGGACTTATATAGTTTGTTAGGATGGAGAGGCGATCAAGTTCCTCACCTGGCAGGACAGTGACAAAGTTCTGGAAGGTGCACCACCAGTGAAGCCAATTCTTAGAAGCTGTACTAGAGCTAGGATCAGTGTCTAGCTTATCTGGTCACAGGAATCTGTCCATAATTTGTTTGCTGATAAAATTGTAGTATTTATTAACAGAATTAGAGAATGAGAATACCTCGGAACAAAGGCTTTTATCAGCAAAGAATTGGCATAAAGATTAAGTCACAAATCAGGTAAGGTGAGTTCAACTAATTTCACACATGCAAATGAGTGGGTGTAATAATAAGGTTCAAACATAACATCAACGGCAAAGGATAATATTTATATTTACTTTCTATTGCCACTAATTGGCTTACGAGGTTTGCTCTGCATAAACGACATAATTGTTAACATGCAAGTTTATTCAAATTTTGAGGTATAAAAGGTAAGAATGTGCGTCTGTCGTAACTGTGGTGGAGATTTAATTTAAACACTAATTTAACTTCTCCATCAACTGTATTTCAGGGTAAAGGGTGGGCATGAATGATGAGGTCTCACTTGGTCTACATTTTATTGTGTTTCACTTTACCCAAAATGATATTTATAGCACTAGCCCATGGATTGGGAATATTTTAATCACTTACAAGTGCATATGATGACTCTTTGATGACACACAATACAAGTCAACAGTTCCCACACATAACCACATTCATCTAAGATAATTGCAAGGTGGACAAAGTCAAAGTTGCATATTTTTATGTTTTGTTTCTAAATCAATGTTCTCTTAATTTCTAGTGGTCACTGGAGCATCTGATGGTATTGGGAAAGGCTATGCCCTTGAGGTGAGATGCGTACATACGTTGTCACACACACCACATGCACACACACACACGCACGCACACACACACGCGCACACACACACACACACACACACACACACACACACACACACACACACACACACACACACACAAGCATACGTGATTATTTTTCTTTCCTTTTTTTTGTTGTTGAAGTTGGTTTTGTACTATTATGGTTGAGAATAATGAATAAGAATAGTAGTGTTAACTCTGCTGGAGTAATCAATAAATTTGTCTAGCATCCTTTTTACATTTTCTATCTTGCTATTTTCCTATATTCATTAAATCTATATACCCAGTTGGCTCGCAAGGGGTTGAATGTGGTCCTCTTGAGTCGATCTGAAGAGAAGTTGAATAATGTGGCCAAGGAGATTGGTAAGAATGCTCAGTAATGTTTTTAATTAGTTTCTTTAACCAACTGTTACAATGGTCTGGTGAATCATGCAGATATCAACTTGGAATGACCAATTTCGATTAAGATCCATTTAAATTTTCCCGTAGAACTATCACTATGTAGTTATCTAAGCTAACCCAGTATATTATTGATCTGGCTGGCATATGTTCCAAGATGGTTGCTATCAAACCATGCCACTGTATATGTTACCACACCAGAGGAGAAGTATAGCCGTGATACTCTAGTCATTCCTGTTGACTTCAGTGGAGGATTGGAGATCTATGACACTATCGCTGAGCAGATTAAGGACTTGCAAATTGGAGTGCTAGGTAGGTTAGTATGTTACCAGTTTACTTATGGGATACAGTTAAGATTGTGCAGTATTTTGTCTGTAGAGTTAGTATTGGCAATGGAAATGTTTGCTACATTCGTACAATTGATTAATATAATCTTATCCTTGGGCTGGGGAGGGGGGGGTGTGGTGTTATCTTCGAAATAGTTACTTTATAATTTAGAAATGTTGGGCTAGGGCTAGGAAAATTGTGTGGTTTGTATTACAACTTTGTAGTTATTCATGTAGGGAAAAGTTTACTTAAGCTTGTAAAAATCCTGTTTTTCAGGTCCTGCCACCTCAAAAGCCCCCTCCTGGGGTTCTAACATTGACCAGATTACTCCCTGGGCCAAGTTGCTTGCTAATTTTCAGTTATCAAGGTTCAACGGTTTGGCAGGCCATTACCCACATACGTACGTAGATAGGTACATAGATAGATGCAACCGTGAGTTATATATCTATCTATCTATCTATGTAGAGAGACATACTAGTAATAAAAAATATATATTTATAAATACAAGGGGTTGGGGGGAAATATAGGGTTTCCTCACAAAGTACAAAAACAAGAAAAGACCTACCCAAGAAGTATTGAAACAAGGCATGAACACTCATAAATATTATGTGCCTAATTCTACAACCCTAAATCACTGCCTCCAAACTTTATAACTTGATATTTTTACACACCAATTATGCCATTATGAGGGAGTCACCTATTTTATTCTCATATATTGAAGTATCATTTTTTGGGGGGTGGGGGGTAAGGTATAAGTGGTTTCTTTGCAATGTTGCCAATGAAAATATTCTTTCTGTTATTTACCCATGATAATTGCATTTATTGACACCAAATGAAATAAAGTTTAGAGTCAGTGATTTAGGGATGTAGAATTAGCCACAATATTTATTCTGTATATTGGGTGTATATCTGGTTCATTTGTTATCGTATTCTTTATTTCTCTTGTCTCTTCACATTTCATAGTGAACAATGTTGGACTCTTTTACGAAATACCGGACGAGTTCAATAACCTTTCTGCTAAGGTCAGCAAATCTAGGGTCAATTTTTTTTTACTCCTTCCATTAACCCCCCCACCACCAATTTTTTCCACAGAGTTTCTATAGGTTGGTCCATGTAAACTGCCATTCAGTGGTCCAAGTAAGTCTCTGACTGCCACCTGTTAGAGGGTGATTGATTTTTATTACCTTTTTAAAATATTTGTGAGGGTTTACCTGAGTTACTTGGTTAAGACAGAGAAAGGGAGAGCGAGAGAGAGAATGTTGCAAGGTGTTGTAATTTTCATTATTAACCATAGGTTATTTCTGAATTTCCCTCTGAGAGTGCAATATATATTTTTTCACATTTGATCATTCATTACAGTGGCTACTAATAATGAACATCATCTTGTATAGGTGATGTTGTATAGAAAAAATTAGGGCTAGATTAATCCTTATTTTGTATTTAGAGATTTAAATTAAATAATCATTGCTTCTCATTATAAATTCAAAAATAATAAATATAATTAAAATAGCAATAACCTATAAAAATTTTAAAAAATCAACTTGTTTTATGTATTCACATGCATATATAGATGACACGCATCATTCTGCCCAAGATGGAGAAGCAGGGAGGAGGAATTATTGTCAACTTATCATCATTTGGCTCGGTTATGGCTTTTTCACGACTTTTTGTCTATAATGCCACTAAGGTATGTAATGTAATAATGATATAGGTTTGCATAGATTTGCAAGTTAAGCTAGAAAGTTAGCCAACTTTAACTTGTTTCTAAACAGGGCAGTGGATTTATGCGTTAAAAACCCCCCTAAAATTGACAATTAGCTAGAGTATTCCAGGGAATAATACCAACACACATAAAAAAAAAAAGCCAGCAGAAGGCAGAATGCAGAAGGCGTAGTGTAATTGATAAAGCACAGGTGGACTTACTTTAGTTTTCTTTTTCCTCTTCCTTCATTTCTTTTTAACCTTCAATAATTTCTTCCTTGAAACTTTCTTCTTCCTCCCCCTCTTTTTACCAGTGAACTTGATGAAGTTCCCAGTCTAAATATTACTTTCTTGGGAATCTCCTTGCTCTTTTGAAATTTCCTCAGACCAGCGCTAAGGTCCCTGCTTCAACTCCTGGTCATGATTGAGTTTTCCCCCATATATTTCCCTATTTGCTCATGCTCACTTTGTTCATGCTTAATATGCAAATAGATTGTATAAAAACTAATAACTCAAGTGAATCCAAACTGTTGGCAAAATACTTTCAACATTACACCATGCCTCCCAAATAATCTGATTCTTCTGAAAAATCAGCGGACAGACAAACATGTAAGTAGTTAATTAGCTCACCTCTCCACTGGGAATATGTTATATTTTCTACATGCATAATAGATAACTTTTTGTTTTTCCTTCTTCATTCTGTGGGCCAGATTTTTGATGTCTACATATCTGAAGGTCTACGCAAGGAATACGGACACAAGGGCATAACAGTGCAGGTGGGCATGGCAAGCATATCCCCAAAATTGGTTGTTATCCTTTGGTATTTTCTATTTCTCAGACCGTCAAGCCCTGTGGAGTAGCCACAGCCATGAGTGGATTTAAAGAAGGATTCTTTACACCTGGACCTTTGAAATATACCAGAGCTGCTGTGGCAACTATTGGTATACAGAATACCACTGGTGGCTGTTTTTCTCATGCTCTTCAAGTATGTTGATAAGTTGTGAAGACCAATTAGTTCTGTAGAGCCAGTGTATTGTGGGAGGTGCTATATGTTGGAGATATTTTATTGGTCGATTTTAAAATTGATTGTTGTTTATTTATCCAGAGTTATGTTTCGTCCTGTCTTCCAGTAAAAGTTACGGAATACATGGTATCGTACTCACTTGATGAAGTAAGAGCTGCATATCTCAGGAAGCGAGAATGAAGAGGAGGAATCGAGTAGTAGTAGAATTTATCTTCTTAGAGTTAAATGCATATGCATATATACTGTTGTAATAGTGGTGTAGTAGTTATTAATAATAGAAGTATGTGTATATATATATATCAAACATGGAATAAATGTATTTTAAATGTGTATCTGAAATATGTATTTCGTATTTAGAGAGTATTTTGTGTCTCTTTGTATTTTGAAAATACATTTGATGTCAAAATACTTTTTATTATTGTGGTGGGGAGAACCAATAAGTTTCTCAGGCATGGGCCTTGACATTACACAATCCCCCACCCCATGTGCTAGTTGTGTGCAACAGCAGTGAAGCAGTGCTGCATTCTACTGTTCCCACACAGCTAGTAATGTAGCAGGGGAAGGACACTAACCAATTCTGCTTTTGGTTTTGACTTTTTTGGCCAAGGTTTTTCCGTAATCTCTAATTGCTGGAATACTTGCAACTGTCATGTTCTCAAAATCAAAAATTTTCTGCTATGAATATTTGACTGCTACTGTATGCTCTGACCCCAGTGATTCATACATCTCATAAATAAGCTCAGAAAGACAAGTAAAAAAACAAAAACTATTTTGTATTTGAAAAGGTATTTCCAATAAAATCTTTTGTATTTAAATACTTATTAGAGAGTATTTCGCTCAAGTTTGATGTATGTATGTATGTATGTATGTATGTATGTATGTATGTATGTATGTATGTATGTGTGTGTGTGTATGTATGTATGTATGTATGTATAAATGCATGTATACATGTGTGCTATTACAGTATTATGATTAATATAGGCCAGCATGTGTCACAATTAGTCAGTCTTCCTTCTCCCTGCCTTGCATGTGGAGGATCCTTCCTCTCATATCATCATTCTCTTTGTTTATGAAGTAGTCAGTTAAACTCACAGGGAGACGAGATAGTATGTAAACCTGAGCATTTAATACAACACACAATCTAGATTATACATGTAAATAATACTTACACATTGTATACCATATATTCCATAGTGAAAACGCATTGACAAAACTTCCACCCATATCCCCTCCACCCCCTCCTCCTCCCATCCTCACTGACACACACTAAGACAACAAATAACAGTCACTCCCACAACAGATTTAAGTTTTCTAACATAACCACAAGCTCCTCCCATATACAATAATAGGTACAACCAAAACAAGAAAGTTTGGATACAGTTGGCAAGCATACCGAGCTGAATTAGGTAAAGGATCTTTTCAGTACAATCATAATATACTATCCAATTAGAAGGTAGGTGCTCTGTGTGTAATTAGTGCAGTATTCACTAAATATTTCTATTTAATAAAAACTTGGGATATTTAAATAAGTATATAAATAGTCGTAATAAAATTAAAAAAAAAAGAAGTATATATGTGAGGACTACATTGTGATCAGATGGCAAAATTAAAAAAAAAAAAAAAAAAAAAAAAAAAAAAAAAAATTTCTTTTAGAAGAATGAATAATGGGAACTGCAAACTATGTGTGGCACAGTTCCATTCCATGATTGGCTACCAACTACCACATCCATCACAGTTAGATATCAACACACCTGTAGGGTATGAGGACAGCAACCATTGGTGGAGTTCTGTATACCAATGGTTGCCACAGCAGACCTGGCAAATGATGTGGGACTTGGGATAAAGAAGCTTGTTTGAGTCCTACTCATTGATGTGGCCACAATTCCACACTCGACATTCTAAAAGATGCACATATCAAATATTTCTTTATATTGTGCTGGCATTCATATTTGTATTAGTGTTGCCATGCCAACCTGCACTATTATGTCCTTGTGTCCATATTCCTTGCGTAGACCATCAGATATGTAGTTGGTGAATATCTGCCAACCATAAAATGTCATGTGATATATACTATACAACACTAGTGGTACGTATCAAATAAAACTGGTAATGATAGTCCAAACCAATTTGGTTGACCAATGAAAGATTTAAAATACATGACAACCTTCTGCTCATGCAATGCTGATAAATATTGGTACTAAAAATTGACAACTGAACACACTCACAATGCTTCCCTCATGATCATCACCTCTGAGCTTTGGCTGTGTACTAACTAGAGCTAGAAATTTGTGACAAAATCATTACATAAATAAACTAAAAATTCTTTTGTGCATTTTTGGACATTTTCTAGGGAGAAAAAAACCAACAAAAACAAAACAAAAAACAACCATTTTTGGTTTCGATTTCAGAAAATTTTTCACGTTTTCGTGTTTTTTTGTTTTTTTTGTTGTTGTTGTTGTTGCAATTTTGTCGTAAAGCTTGTGTTTATGACCATCCTATATGTTACCAAACATAAAAGTATACTCGCTTCTGTCTCAACTGGCTATAGTGCTTTCCATTATAAATGCCCCAAAAAAACCCCCTTGATTATACCAATAGAACTTGAGCTTAACCCAGTTCCATGGCTTCTATGGTTAAATGAATTATATATCCCACATCCCCATGCACAGTTTGTAGTGTGCACTAATTGAAAAAAGAATCACTTTTGTCATTATTGTGAGTGCATCCAGTTAAGAATGGCATAAAAGGAGAAAAACGACTATATCTTGACATCCATTACATGTATTCACAAAATGTGTAATACATTTTTAAAAAAAGAAGCGATTTTAATAATTTAACATAATCAACTATTGAAATAGCTTTAAAAAAATGTATTACACATTTCGTGAATACATGTAATAGATACCAAGATTAGTCGTTTTCACTAAATGCTTCTTTAATAAAAATCCTAGTCCAGTCCCACTGTAAGCATATTGATGTAGAGTTGCCAATATCCTAATAGAAGTGTACTTTCCGATAGAAGGTATAACTTGGAAAAAGCATCATGAAGGCAATTTATAAGTAGGCAATGCACACGGTAACTATCAGTGTGAGTTATGGGCCGCCATCGTCAAATATGACAGCTCACAACGTATCACACTATTGGAAGGTGATGATAAACAGCTGCAAAACTGTCAGAGCAAGGACATGAGAACATGAGGGCGAGAAATACACAGAGACAGAAGGAGAGAGTCACTTGTTTATTGGAAACTACGTGAAAGACACCTCTCATGAAGAGAATGGAAAGAAAGGTGAGAAAAATGGGGCAAATAAGGAGAGAAAAAAAGTGGAGGGAACAACGAAGGAAGAGTAGGGTGGATGCTGGAACAGCAACAATCATATTTTTCACTTTGTATTAATGGTTGAGTTCGTGTCGGTGATGTACCTTTGATGCAGAGTACACAGTTAGTTGAGGCATTGCCATGATGGAGGTCATTGATGATATGTTGACTATGACCCCTCCTCCACGACTAACCATCTTGGGGAGCACTACACGAGTCATCTAAATACATTTATCATGTGCTTGATATTTACATGTTAGTCAAAACAAAGTCGTTTCATAATCTATATATAATAGAGCTAAAAATCTGTGTGTGTGTGTGTGTGTGTGTGTGTGTGTGTGTGTGTGTGTGTGTGTGTGTGTGTGTGTGTGTGTGTGTGTGTGTGTGTGTGTGAAAGTGGTGAGAGACTGGCAGGACGCAGTAGTTGTTCCAATCCCAAAGAAAGGTGACCTGAAGCAGTGTGATCATTGGCGTGGAATAAGTTTGTTGGATGTGGTAGGGAAGGTACTAGGCAGAATTGTACAGGGAAGATTGCAAGTGATTGCTGAAAAAATTCTGCAGAGTCACAGAGTGGGTTCAGGAAAGGACGTGGTTGTGCAGACATGATTTTTGTTGCTAGACAGCTTGTGGAGAAAGCGAGGGAACATGGCGAGTCATTGTATGTGTTGTTTTTGTAGACTTGAGGAAGGCTTATGATTCAGTGCCCAGGCAAGCCCTATGGAAGGTCCTAGAGAAGTATGGTGTGCCAGAAAAAATGTTGAATGTTGTGAAGTCTTTCCATGAGGGGATGCATGCTGAGGTTAGAGTGGGTTCGACTGTAACTGATAGGTTTGAGGTCCGGAATGGCTTACGGCACGGATGTACCCTGGCACCCACATTATTTAATATCTACTTTAGTGCTATGGTGGCTGATTGGTGCAATAGGAGTAGTGGTGCAGGAGTGAGTGTGTTATATAAGCATGGTAGGAAGTTGGTTGGGGACCGCACAGCTAAGTCTAGATTGAGTGAGATGAGAGTAACTGAGTCCTAGTTTGCTGATGGTGTGGCATTGTATGCAACCTCTCGGGATAGTTTTGAGTCAGTAGCAGCAGAGTTTGTGAAAGTGGCAAGTGAATGGGGGCCGACTGTGAGTACTGAGAAGACAAAAGGGATGGTTGTTGGTGAGGAATTGAATGAGAGTGATGTCAGACCAGTGCAGGTGGAGGGTGGCTCTGTGGATGTAGTCCAGGACTTCACATACTTGGGTGCTAACATCTCAAGAGATGGGGATCACTAGTGAGGTGACTAGAAGAATTGCTAGAGCAGCTAGAGCATTTGGATGTTTGAGGGTGCCAGTATTTAAGAACAAAGACCTCTCATTGGCCACAAAGAGAGCAGTGTATAGGGCAGTTGTTCTAGCTGTATTACTGTATGGAGCTGAAACTTGGACAATGAAGGCTGTGCATACAAGACGTTTGAATTCTTTTCATAACCGTTGTATTCGGACAATCCTGGGTGTGACGAGGTACCAACAATGGAATGAAAGATTAACATCTCAAAGCCTATCACATAGGTTTGGCTTGCAGCACTCCATCTCTGATATCATTCTGGAGCAGCGTTTAAGATGGCTGGGTCATGTGGGTCGCATGGATGAAGAAAGGCTTCCAAATAGATTGTTGTTTGGGGAGCTTAACATGAAGAGACCATGCCACGGGGCAAAGAAGAGGTGGAGGGATGTTCTGAAAGTGGATTTGCAGGCAATTGGTGTGTATGATAGATGGTATGAGTTGTGCCAGGACAGGAAGGGGTGGTTTCATCTGTGTTTAGATGGTGTAGAGAAAATTTCAACATCCAGGCGATGGAACACCTGCTCAGCTAACAAGCAATCTGAATTAAGAACACTTAGTTGTGCCTGTGGAAGAAAATTTCGAAGACAAGGAGATCTGACCAGACACCAACATTTCTGTGTGATGCCATCATAAGCTAAGTTTATTGCCATTGGTCCTGGATTCATCCAGGACACTGCCATCATGGTACTTCGTACCATGGGCAGCTTCTAAGTTCTAAGTGTGTGTGTGTGTGTGTGTGTGTGTGTGTGTGTGTGTGTGTGTGTGTGTGTGTGTGTGTGCGCGTGTGTGTGTGTGTGTGTGTGTGTGTGTACACATAGCAGCATATACTTGGCATTGCAAGGCTAATGTCAACATGAAAGAATATAGAAGCCACTAAAATTTCAGCCTGCTTGGTCTTTTAATTATCTTTTGGCAGTCAAATAACTACTGCAGTGTGGCTAAGATGAAACCACAGCCATCGACACACCCAAGTGTAGTTCATGATGCACAAGTATAGGAAGAGAAAATATAACAGCCCAAAAGTTATGGGGACCAACTACTATCCTTTATGTAGGTATATACTAAGGCATGTTCACAATACAGCAAGACACAACATTAACAATGAAATACAGGAATACATTTGGTAGCTCTTCAGATAATTTTTGGACAGCATATCATATTAGGGAAGGGATATCACCTCGTGCTTCATAAATTTTTGTAAGCTTTAATGCAAATTGTAAACATGGTTTTTCCCGTCACTATAACCACTCACTTACTTGGACCACAGGCTGGCAGTTGATCTGGGCTATCTTGTAGGACCTCTGAGGAGGATTAGTGGGGAGGAGGGGAGGGAGAGAGGATTCAAGGAAAAAAATAGCTTACCCTTGCATGCTAACCTCAGCAGAAACATTAGCAAATTTGTCCGGATAGTCATAAAACATTCCAACATTGTTCACTATGGGATAAAAAAGAAATACATATAATTAATAAGATGTGTCAGAGAGGCAATTTATAGGGACAATCTTAATTAGATGTGCAGTGACACTGGCTATTTTGCATGTTCAGCTAGAGAATAAACCAGGAAAAAACAAATAAAATCAAACAATCTAACAAAGACCACGTGCATGTATGAACATGTTAATTTTTTTTAATGCTCACATGCATATTGCATGTATAAATTAAGGCGGCAGTTAAAGTGACAGAACCCTACAACTCATCAGAGTTGGTCTGGCAAGTCTTATATGAGATGTCACGTTTGCACAAACAGTTAGCATATATATATGCCTGCATGTTTGAAAAACACACATTTTATTCATCGCGTAATTTAAACCTATTATCCTAGAAGTGTATCCTCAGTAAATTCAAGAAATCCTGCAGTATATACCATATGGATAACCTAGGACTGAACTGATATCAATAGAAATGATATGAAACAGTATTTAGTATCCAAAATGCAATTGACAGAATAATGATATAAATGTCCATAGAACCTAGAATACTTGTATTGTCCTCTGTAATAATTGATAATATTCATATTTACCCAGTACTCCGATGCTCAAGTCTTTAAGCTTCTCGGAGATGGCGTCATAGATTTCCAGTCCATCAGAGAAATCAACAGGAACAACTAGAGAATCACGACCATACTTCTCCTCTGAATGAACCACAAAATAATAGATTAGTTATGCTAGGATGACTTCACGAAGGCAAGAAACATGCACATGTCAATAAGAATCTGAATCTGGGTTGACACAGGCTCAAAGTGGGATGCTAGCCTACTATTTCTATATGGAGTGCACTGCACTGAAGCAACATCACTCTGGAGTGAGGTAGGCTTGCAAGTACAGACACACACATCAACTACTACACTAATGAAATGGTTTGTTTGTTTGTTTGTTTGTTTGTTTGTTTGTTTGTTTGTTTGTTTGCAGTCCGACAACAATTTTGCTGCATTTCACAGGAATGTGACCCAGTGGCACATCAATCACTATCACTGTAAAGAAATAAAAATGAGCCTGACAAAGCTGTGGCGAAAAAAACAAACAAACAAAATAAATAAGTAAATAAATTAAAAAAAATATATATAAAAAAAAAAAAAATTTAGTCCTTGAACTTAATAGATAAATTCTATCGCAAACAAGAAAAAAAAAAGAAAAAAAAAAGGTGTCTTCAATAAAAGATAAATAAACTTTGATATTTAATTAACCATTTTCTCTTGCATGGAATGCACATGGGGTATGACTTTACCTGCTTAAAACAACTGTGGTTTCAAATTGAATTCCACTGACACGGCACTGTTTATAGACTGCAACAGACACTTTGAGGTATGTGCTGGTGATGCAATACCTCGTGTGGTTATGTTCTATGGTTGGATAAAGGTATATATGTGTTTGCCACCCATTCAACAAACATAACGATGGTTAGTTTGGAGCAAGGTGACAATAGATCTATGAAAACCGGAATAGAGGCTAGTTAATATAGGTTGACAATAGCTTTTATGAGGATAAATATTAGATTAACATCACACTGGGTTGAGGCAGGTTGAAGTAGGTTAACAATAGCTCTATGGGGACACACACTGGACCAACATCACACTGGGTTGAAGCAGATTGAAGTAAGTTAACCATAGCTTTATGGGGACACACACTGGACCAACATCACACTGGGTTGAGGCAGGTTGAAGTAGGTTAACAATAGCTCTATGGGGACACGCACTGGACCAACATCACATTGAGTTGAGGCAGGTTGAAGTAGGTTGACAATAGCTCTACGGGGACACACACTGGACCAACACCACACTGGGTTGAAGCAGATTGAAGTAGGTTAACCATAGCTCTATGGGGACACACACTGGACCAACATCACACTGGGTTGAGGCAGGTTGAAGTAGGTTGACAATAGCTCTATGGGGACACACACTGGACCAATATCACACTGGGTTGAGGCAGGTTGAAGTAGGTTGACAATAGCTCTATGGGGGGCACACACTAGATCAACATCACACTGGGTTCACGATATGCACATAAATAAACTTAATTTTATCAGACTCAATAACTTGTACAAAGAGTTCTTACCGATTTCCTTGGCCACATTATTCAACTTCTCTTCAGATCGACTCAAGAGGACCACATTTAACCCCTTGCGAGCCAACTGTGTACATATATTTAATAAATAAATAACACATGCTAAAAATGGGAAAAAAAGAAGAAAAATGTATAAAGTAACAATACACTATTAAACACTCTCTTCTGCCAGTTTACAAGAGGAAAACTTCATATTGGGATTAGTAACTCACTGGACAATCTACTTCTATTGAACTACATCAAAAGATAATTTCATTTGCCATAACTCTGAAATGAAAGTTACTTGTGTGTGCATGCATGTGTGTGTGTGTGTGTGTGTGTGTGTGTGTGTGTGTGTGTGTGTGTGTGTGTGTGTGTGTGTGTGTGTGTGTGTGTGTGCATCTCACCTCAAGGGCATAGCCTCTCCCAATACCTTCAGATGCTCCAGTGACCACTAAAGGATTAATAAACAAAAATAATAACAACAACTTTCAATATTATTTCAGAAAAATAAAAGAAAAAGGTCTGACACCCAGGACAAATGAGTTTTGTGTGAGAGTTGATACAGGCATAACCTCATTGTTATTACTCCTTACAGTTTGGTTTATTTAATCTTATAATCAATGACTTAAGTCATCCCATGTGCACTTAATTGAGTGGCCAAGGTGTTGTACTGAATACAATCACTCTCAATAGTGATAACCACTTATACACTAGTAAGATTACTGGACAAACCACAAGGATTGCAATAAGTGTAGAGTGCTTCCTTCAAAATTGAAAAAAAAGAAAAAAGAAAAAAACTTTTTTTGGGGCAATTTTATGAAAGAACAAATTCTTAAAAAGAAAATAAAATAAGGATCTCCCATATGAATGACTATCCATGACCTGCTTCACTGCATTGAGCAGAGAATGAGACAAAAAATGATACACAATAAGCAATAGTCTTGAAACTTTCACTAAGATATGATTTTTTCCCTTCACTGAATCACACATCCACAAGAGGAAAATCATGTTGAGTGTCAGAACTTTTACGCCATTGCTATACCATTTCCCCTGTAATTCTCCATATCTTGAGAATGGAAAATAAAAAGTGGAAGACAACTAGTAGATGCATTGGAAGAAGATAAGTAACAACACAGGAAACTCATCATTTTGACAAAAACACTCGAAATAGGTATCTTCCATAAAAAAGAAAAAAAAAAAAGGCCTAGACTCTGAAAAATTACAATCAAGGAATTTAGGAAATCCAGAGTACATTTAGAAGTATGATGATATATGGTAATGGTCTTCAAAGTGTGTTTTAAATAGATAACCCATTGTCTTCTTATTTTCAGGTATATATATATATATATATTTTTTTTTTAACGTAAAAATTTTTTTCTCTTATGGAATATTGACATACATGAAGTGGAATTAACTATAGCATCACATGGTAGTTTGTGTTTTTCCTTCACTAGCTACAATAAATGTTAATTCTGTCTGCTATAAGCAAGAAAAAACATACTTATTCTATTTCCATATTAGAAAAACAACAACACAACAACAAAAAAACACAAAAACCAACTATTAGTTGCCATATCCCAGAATAAGTTTGTCTTTAAAACATCCTATGAGCTCCAGGGTTGCATCCCAATGATTAAATGGCTTGTTTAAGGTTGTGCATTGGATGATAAAAATTTAAAATGGCTGAATACACGAATGTGTGATACTTGACATAGGGGTGTAGGGAAGTTATAATAAGTCCGCTTCCCTGCTACTGCTTGCGTCACTGTTGTATCCCTCCCAGACAATAACAGCAAGATGACCAAAAAGCACTTTTAGAAACTGGTAAAGATCAACAACCTCACAAACAGTACATTGTGCATTAATTCAACCGTATGGTAAAGTCAAGTAAGTTATGTCCAGATTTCTGTGTGTTACTTGCACTGCCACACAGCTCCCCCCAGAACTGACTTGATTGTATTTAACTGTATCGTAGATGGTTATTTTAGTCCAAAAACCGTGCTGGTGTCCTGATGATTCGTCCAGAGCGTGTAGATCCTGGGATTGCAGCACTTGGTTGCTCTTGAGGTGGTAGAACAGCGGGCTGTGGGGGAGGGTGTTGAGGGCGACCACATCATGGTGGCTGCGCCACTTGGACCTCAGCAGACTTATCAGCATGTGCGATCTTTAGTCTGTCAATAGAAATGGTCTCCTCACGATTGCCGATATGAACCCTGAAGAATTTGTCCCCTGGGGCCAATACACGAAATGGGCCATCATAACGTGGCTGTAAGGGCAACTTGTGGCCGTCGTGACGAATGAAGACGAACTTAGCCGAAAACAGAGATGTAGGCAATGATGTAGTGGGAGAGGCATGGTGTACTGGAGGAACAGGTCGGAGATCTGCTACATTGTCACGGAGGCGGCGGAGCAGTTCTGGAACTGGTTCACGCTGGCCATGACCCACAAACTCCCCAGGGACTGTGAGCGGAGACCCGAACACTAGGTCTGCTGGAGATGTACCTAGGTCATCTTTCGGCATGGTCCTGAGGCCAAGCATGACCCAAGGAAGTTCGGAAATCCATGATGTTGATTGACAGCGCGTTCTGAGGGAAACCTTCATGCTTCGATGGAACTGCTCCACAAGGCCGTTTGCCTGGGGATGGTAAGCCGTAGTGTGGTGCAGCTTGGTCCCGAGGAGATCAGAGAGATCTTGCCAAAGTAGGGACGTGAACTGGGGTCCTCGGTTAGAGGAGACATCGGAGGGAAGGCCATAACGAGTAATCCAACCACTCAAGAAGGCATCAGCCACATCTTTGGTATTTGTGCTAGGCAGGGGAATTGCTTCTGGCCAGCGAGTGACTCTGTCCACCACGGTGAGGAGGTGGGTGAAACCCTTGGAGGGAGGGAGTGGCCCTACAAGATCTACATTCACATGATCGAAATGGAGTAGGGGCTCGTTGTACTTGCATAGTGGGGCACGATGGTGGAAATTGACTTTGGCTCGTTGGCAAGCGATACATGATTTGGCCCATTCTCCCACCTGTCGACCAAGGCCATGCCAAACGTACTTACGGGCTACCAGTTTGTGGGTTGCCCATACGCCCGGGTGGCTGAGGCCATGAAGAGTGTCAAAAATACGGCGGCGGAAGGAGACAGGTACGAGGGGACATGGCCGACCAAGAGACACATCACATAATAGAGTTGTGTTATTGGGTCCAAAAGGAATGTCCTTAAGTTGAAGTCCCGTAATTGCTGTCCGACAGGCAGCCATGTCAACCGGATCTGCGAGTTGGGCAGCTGCAAGGGCAGAGAAATCAATGCCCCCACTGATGGCTGAAATGGCAGCCCAGGAAAGAGCATCTGCAACCACATTGTCTTTGCCTGCAACATGTCTAATGTCCATGGTGTATTCAGAGATTGCTGAGAGCTGGCGCTGCTGCCATGCAGACCAGGCATCTGAGACCTTATTGAGGGCGAATGTGAGTGGCTTGTGGTCGGTAAAAAGTGAAAACTGACGTCCCTCCAGGAAATACCGGAAGTGCCGAATAGAAGCATAGGCAGCCAGTAATTCTTGGTCAAATGCACTATAACTGGTCTGGGCCGGCTGGAGCTTGGGGCTGAAGAAGGCCAGTGGTCGCCAGAGGCCATCTGTAAATTGCTCGAGGACGCCTCCAATGGCCAAATCTGAAGCATCAACAGTCACAGCCGTGGGGGCATCCTGGCGGGGATGAACCAGTAGTGTAGCAGAGGCCAGGGCAGTCTTTGCATGGGGGTTGACCATTTCACCGGAGAGGTCCTGGTGGGATGGCCAACCAAAGCGCTGTAGAGAGGATGAAGCAGCTGTGCAGCGG
Organism: Lycopodina hypogea; assembly: GCA_963969325.1. NCBI lineage: Eukaryota > Metazoa > Porifera > Demospongiae > Poecilosclerida > Cladorhizidae > Lycopodina > Lycopodina hypogea. The sequence goes on along the minus strand of OZ017792.1, from coordinate 421,060 downwards.
CAGGTACAAACCTGCGATAAAAGTTAATCACTCCTAGGAAGGCCTGCAATTCCTTGATTACAGTCGGGCGGGGGAAGTCTTGGATGGCTGTCACTCGGGTTGGCATGGGTCGTATGCCTTCGGTGTTGACTACATGGCCGAGGAAAATTATCTCAGTTACACCAAAAACACACTTGCCTGGATGAATAACGAGGCCATGTCGTTCAAGACAATCAAAAACGGCAGTGAGGTCCCGAAGATGCTTAGAGGGGGAGGAACTGGCCACAAGGATGTTATCCAGGTAAATGAACACACACTCAAGATCCTGCAAGACCGAGTCCATCAGCCACTGAAATGCCTGAGCTGCATTGGCAAGGCCAAATGGTGTGTGGAGAAACTCGAAAAGGCCGAAAGGAGTTATCACTGCTGTCTTGGGGATGTCCATAGCACGTACCGGAATCTGGTGATAGCCCTTAATCAAGTCAATCTTTGAGAAAATCGTCTTGCCCGAAAGTTGACTAGCAAAGTCTTGGATGTGGGGCACCGGGTAACAGTCAGCCTTGATGTGGCCATTGAGGCGTCTAAAATCCCCACATGGGTGCCAACCACCGCCAGGTTTGGGTGCAATGTGGAGTGGGGATGCCCATTGACTGGAGGAGCGCCGGATAATCCCAAGGTCCTCCATCTCTTTGAATGCAGCCTTGGCAACAGTGAGTTTGTTGGGGGACAAACGCCTAGCTGGCGAGTGGATAGGAGGAGACTGACCAGTGTCAATACAAAGCTCGACCCCGTGAGGGATCCTGTCCTTGCAAAAAGTTAACTCAGTGAGTTTGGGCCTAGAGGTGAGAAGGTTGGCATAGACACTGTTTACCTGAGGAGGTTTGGTCATGGCCAAAGGTACTGGTAGACACATAATGCTGGGTGCAATAATGGTGGCATACATAGCAGAGTGAACGAGGCGCTGTCCTCCAAGGTTGACTAGGAGTCCGTTAGCACGCAAAAAGTCTGTGCCGAGGATGGCCTGGTTCACGTCAGCGACGATGAAAGACCCTTGGAAGCATTTGTTGCCAAATTTAAGTGGAAGGCAATGTGTACCGTAAGTTTTAATTTCTGTCCCATTGGCTGCCACCAGTGGGGCAGAGTGGGTAGAGGAAACAGCTGCACGGTGATCAGCAGGAAAAGCCGGGATGAGAGAAACTTCTGCCCCTGTGTCGATGAGAAAAGAGTGTCCTGAAGCCCTATCCTGGATATGAAGAAGCCTTGAGTTAGTGGCGCCAGCCACCACGGCTACTGGTGACCGGCATTGGCGTTTCCCACTGACGGTGTTTTTGCTAGGGGAACATAGGACATCGGGCAGTTGTTCTGTGTGCATTTCCTAGCATCAGTTCCATACCGTGCGTGGTAGAAACATAGCCTGGTGTCTTTTTTAGTGCTGCACTTTTGGTGTGTGCGATCAATGGCCGCAACATCGACATTGCCAACCAGAGATGATGGCTGGTTCAGTCGGTTGCCGGAAAGTGCGAAGTAGCCATCAGCTTGCTCAGCCAGCACGTGGATGGTCAGAGCAGTTGAATGGGCCAGGTGGTCTTGGACATCAGCTGGGAGCTACCGTAGGAAAAGAGCCTTGAACAGGATGTGATCAGAGTCCTCTCCAGCGGGTAAGCACGCAAGCATCTTGCTGAGGAGTGCAGACGGTGTTCCATCACCCATCCCAGGCCAATCTAGAAGCATCTTGCTCCTTTCTAAGGGAGACCTGCTAAATGCAGAAAGGAGGCAATCTTTGATGGCCTGGTAACGAGTACCAGCAGCTGGGGGGTTCCTGATAATGTCAATCACCCTATCCATAACCTGGCCCTAAGTGCTGACACCACATAGCTATACCTGGTCTGGTCCTGGGTAATGGCAGGAACACGCAGGTTAAATTCTGCCTCAACAGCAATAAACCAGTACTCAATCCTGTCAGGTGAGAACTCTGGTAGTTTGAGGGCTACTGTATTGATGGTAGCTGCCATCAAGGGAACAGGAATAAATGACCATGAAATTAGCAGTGAAAGTAGGAGAACGCTCTATCACGTCGGGGTCACCAATGTAGGGAAGTTATAATAAGTCCGCTTCCCTGCTACTGCTTGCGTCACTGTTGTATCCCTCCCAGACAATAACAGCAAGATGACCAAAAAGCACTTTTAGAAACTGGTAAAGATCAACAACCTCACAAACAGTACATTGTGCATTAATTCAACCGTATGGTAAAGTCAAGTAAGTTATGTCCAGATTTCTGTGTGTTACTTGCACTGCCACAGGGGTCATACTTTTACCTGCCCAGTTGCCATATTTTTACCTGCCCAGTTGCCATAATTGCAGAGGTTGGCCCCTCCTCCTAATCCCAGTGGGGCCAGGAAGAATGCACGGAAACCATTCCAAACCCCACACAGTTCCTTAAGAAGTAGTCGGCCAACTAGTAGAGTGCCCAAAATTGCAGCTGCATTCCTATAATTAGAACATGTAATAAGGGTATGTGTCATCCTTGACTCTGCCCTCTTCCTCTCCTTCAAACAAAACTTTAGTATATGCCCTCAAGCACCACATCACACAGTGACTCTAGCTTTAAAATATATAATCAACAATTGAAAACAATCTTATTTATAAAACCCAACTGTGGTGGAAATAATCTCCACATTTTTCTCTCTCATATATAAGGAACAATAAAATTATGGTTAAAATGTAGGTTAGTTTACCTCTTCTCTTACCCAAGTCAATATTCACTCACAGGGAATGAACAATACTAGCCATAGCCTGACCAATATAATTATATTGAAAATGTGTGACCAGTCATATTCGTATCTCCAACTTTGTTCCTCTTGTGGTTTTAATACGAGCACATGTGAATTGAAATGAGAAAATTGGAGTATTTATAAGTAGACAAGGGAAGAAAATGGAGGAATTGTATTTATTTAGTGCAGCTGCACACTGTAAGTTGTTATCACTAGGAATTTCTGCAAGTCAGCAGGAAAATTTGAAGTTGTCTTTTAGGGAGAAAACCACATAATGAAAATTAAATTAATTAGTTTAAAGAAAAAAAAAGCTGAAGTCTCTATAGAGCATTCTGAACTAAACATTAGTACTAAATTTGTTCGTGTAATGCTATTGAGTTCAATAGGATATTTTTAGCCAGTGACAACAGTCAAATCAGGCCAATGGATTGCTGGTAATAATCTCAAACTAGATTCAAAATATATGGCCCATCTTAAATACCTCATAAATTATTTTTGGTAATCAGTACTAAATACATACAATTAATGTAATGGGCATACACATGTAATGTACTGCACTTACAAGTAACAGAACTGAATAAAAGAACTAAAACAATTTAGAAAAGGATCTCCTATACTCTCTTTACAATTATGCATCAATATTCCTCAGCAAATTATGTATCAATATTTCTCAGCAAATAATTATATTTTACCAGGTCCATTGCAGGTCCTCAAGGGTCACAAAGTTAGAAACTGCTGAACACCCACCCCCAATTAAGCACAGGTTGAACCATTCACCTATACCTTGCCCCTTGCTATACCTTGCCCCTTGCTATACCTTGCCCCTTGCTATACCTTGCCTCTTGCTATACCTTGCCCCTTGCTATACCTTGCCCCTTGCTATACCTTGCCCCTTGCTATACCTTGCCCCTTGCTATACCTTGCCCCTTGCTATACCTTGAGCTATATTTGAATAATACTCATTTAGACATAGCCCTAGCTTGCCAATCCTAGCCCCTGGGGTGTGTGAATAGTTTGCTAGCCCATGTACATATTGAGCATGGGTGTTCAGCAATGCCTGCAGTTTTGAGGATGCCCTCCACAGGGACTCTAGCCACGAAGCCAAACCACAAATGCATGGTGGAGTCCACATAAAGGCATTAATGCTTATTTTTAGTACAGGAGTAGATAGCTAAGTATTGAACAACTTGCCTGTACAAACAGAATTTCTCTGAATAGTAGAAATTCACCCAATCCATTTTTAGTCCACGAAGCACACGTACCAGTCAGCACTGAAACACCAAAAAACTTCCCCTGCATGAGACAAATTTAGTTCAGACTCTGGGCTTGCACGACCCATTACCAAGTCCCTGTGGTCAATTACGCGTAGCTATTAACAAAATATTCTAATATGGCTTCTGCAAAGAATCTGCATTCCAGAAGAACAACTAATATTGACAGTCCCAAGACTCTTTCCCCACGTAAAGGGTCCAGTTCGCTATAGTGGATAAATAAGGGTTATTATTAGCCGCTTTCAAACGTTCCTCTGGTAGAGTAAAGGATCTCTTACTTTGTGTGGTCTTGTTCCCGTAACCAGCCCCACCCACTTGAAATATAAGGTAAGAATCAAGAAAGAATAAACTCTTATATAAGGTTGCCAGGTGCTGGGAATGAAATTATGCCAACCAACAACCCCCCTCCCCCCCAAAAAAGAAGAGCCAAATAATCACCCCCCCCCCCAAAAAAGCCTCAAAAATCAACATTATTGGAATTGTAAATGTCCTATATTATCATTTTTATTATCATATATATTATAACATTGTTTTTCACCTATAGCAGGAAAATTAGTTACTTTGAAATGGATTCTGATATGTTTTAGTCAGCTGGCTATCTAAATCTACCTAAATCTATTTTAGAGCACCTTGACTTCAAAATTTTTCTCTGGGTTGGGGAGGGAGCATGCCCCAGACCCCTACCAGTGACCATCACATAAAAATGCTCTGTGTCATTAAATTCCCACCTCCATAAGTCCTATATTTTATGGTGGAAATGACTTACACCTTTTTATTATTTTCTAAATTTTTAATTAACCACTGGATAGGAAATGGTCCAACCCACAATTCTGTGCTGCTTTCTATTTTTGGATGAGATCTGTTGGGGTCATGAAAAAAATAATGGAGAAATTTAAAATTTTAGACAAAGTGTTGGCTTTTTGCTTCTTCCACATATCCAACCATCTTTTTCAAAAAAAAAAAAAAAAAAAAAAAAAAAAAAAAAAAAGAAGAAGCTTCCATAGATTACAGCTCAGCTGTTTGTGTAACCTTTATACATTTCTTCACTAGCCCCAAATAGCTCCTGCAGATGTACCCAGTGTGCAGCATTTCAAGATCCACTTCATTACCATGGCATCCACACAGTCAAACTCAGCAGCCAGGAAGGAACTGTTTGCAAATGCATTTGGGTAGTAGGGCTGCACTACAAGCACTACTCTTCTCTTCTTCTCTCCACAGGTTAATAGCTTTCCACATCCAATTGAATCTGGGATTGTCTACCCACAATGCAGCATTTACAGATTAGGTACCACTGTTCTAATAGGTGAAATATAAACCAGACAAATCAATTTATTGAATACAGGAAGTAAACAACCCTGCTAATTACATTCCAGCAATTGAAAAATCAAAGGTATAACACAGGAATATCAGACCCTTTCCTCCACCTGTTAAGGTAAAGATCGACAAGCAAGGCTATATTTGTTCATGGGTGGAACGAACCCTCCATCTGCGACTTATTTCTTTGACAAATTAAGTTGTTGTTGCTATTATTTGGTGGCCTTGGAGATTTGCTTTCTCCTGGAGTCGTTTACACAAGCTTTATCTACCACGTTATGGTCAAAGGTGCTCCATCACTATGGACAACTATTTAGCCCTCTGCCCAGGTGCTCCAGTCACCCTTGACAACTATTTAGCTGGCTCTCCTAGTCCACCTTCGTCGAAACCTGATGGTAAGTGTACCAGTGCTGAACAGATTAATCATTAAATATTACGTTTTAGCATAGATGGTCGAGTGCACTACTATCTACAATTTTTGCTAGAGAATTTGTCTGGCACTAAGCTACTTTTGTATCTTACATAATTTATCTCTCTAGGCAGACTCAGTCTTAGCTAGAGAGCCTAGCTTGCTCAGGATGTTAAGTTAATTCTTTTGATTATACGGGCAAGATTTTTAGCCAGACGTCCCAGAGGAAGAGGTGTAGCCAGGTGGGAACACATTTACAGTATACAAGGATTGGAAATGGTGAAATTTTGTGAATGAGTAAGAATTTTTTTCTAGCGAAATTTTTTTTCTCAAGGTGGCAAGCACATCATCTCAGCTTGGAAGTGTCCACTGTCAATGCTAAATGATTAACTTACTTTGCAACCACTTCTGCATGGATAATATAGATTTATCTAACTCAAATCATCATTTTAAAGACAAATGAGAAGGGAAAAGGGATTCTAGTGCATCTTTTAAATGCTCTGATTTTGTGGACTGCTATGCTCTTCACTCTCCTACAAGGTTGCATTCCATTCATCATTAATGCATGCTAAGAAATGCAGTTAAGATTTAACTCAAAGAAACAAAAGAAATGCTGGAGAACACAAAACCAAGATTATTGTATCAACATTTTCTTCATTATTTCAGTAGTTAAGTTTGTTATATACTTTCTCTGCCCTAGTTCCATTTAGTAACATAATGCAAATACTTATATTTCCTTATGAGAAAGCTGGCTATACTTTCTTTGCTGGAATAGGAACAAAGATTATTTCTACCACAGGCAGTGGTGTTCAGTCCTCTCAAGGACATTTAGAACTTCACCTGGACTAGTGGTACTCTCTATACTCAGATTTTTCAGTTCTAACAGCTAAGGGGCTTTGTCAGGGATTTGATATTGATATTTGTTGTAGGTTAGCTTATTTCTCTGAATCTTTAAGTTTTCTTGGAAGTTAGTAGCCTATCAAATAAATATTTGCACCATAACATGGATGTTCGCTGATGTTTTATAGAATTTGTACTATATCAATACGGAGCGCAGAGTATATCCAATCCCTGTATACTGTATCTATGGTGGGACTCAACTCATGTTGCTCTCAGTCAATGTGTGGTACTCCTGAATTTTAGTGTTCCCATTTGCAAATGTGAATAAAATGGTATGTAGTTATATTGAAATGAATAAATTCAATTAAATGAATAAATGAATTCGATTAGACTGAAGATAAAATGAAGTAAATATTGAATTCAACAGTATGCCTTTTGGAAATAAATGCATGGAAGAATGGAAATAAGAAGAAGCATTGGACAGATTCTGAGAATGACTCGTGTGAACCCTGGGATGGTAACAGATGCAAGAAACCAAAGATAAATTAATTTTTATATTTCATTAATACACTTAATTATTTCATGTATTGCTATGTGCTCTACAGTGAACTCTGTACTGTGTGTGACATATAGTGCTGCCAACATTGAGTTTGACTGAGCAACCTGCTGCAGTGGAGGCCACACACAGAGAAGTCGTGAGTATCTATAAATTTGCCCCATGTTGAGAGCACATTTTAATCTGTTTATCTCGTGTGTAATTATGTAGATAGGTATTGTATCTAGGGTATATTAAAGTAGAGAAAACTTGCCGTACGGGCATATTTTTTTAATGTGGTTACAAAATAGTCCAAATTGCTTGTTATATTTTGTAGGGATTGATTATATTATATATTATATATTTATTATTTTATTTATTTAAACTAAAAAGTGGGAATAGTCTGTCTGTCTCTCTGTCCATGCGTGAAATTGAGCCCTCTGACCCAAAGTTTGTATTTTTTTTAATGGGCAAGGTTTTACTGTGATCAAACTCCATTTAGAACCGTCCTTAAATTTTCTTGATTTTTTTAAATGAAAACATTTTATTTTTATTATTATATTTTTAGTTGCCTAACATAACATTTGACTTAGTTGTGAGAATATTTATTTTTTGTTTTACATCCACTGAGTTGTATATAAATTAATTAGTCATGGTAGCACTATTCAATGCAATAATGATATAAGTTCTCCTATGTTGCAAAAGTTTACAGCACTGTTTCATTATCTCTACATTCCCTTCAACTGTCACGCTGGGGGTCTCACACTTCATTTGTTGTGCTAATAGGTTAGAACTTTTACTGTATTCACACAAACTGTGACATTAATGGGTTAAACTAATATTAGTGTCTGATGCCTTTTTGTGTGTGTGTGTGTGTGTGTGTGTGTGTGTGTGTGTGTGTGTGTGTGTGTGTGTGTGTGTGTGTGTGTGTGTGTGTGTGTGTGTGTGTGTGTGTGTGTGTGTGTGTGTGTGTGTGTGCATGCGTGCGTGTGTGCGCATGCGTGTAGGATGATGGTATGGAGGAGGAAAGGAAGGGCAGAGGGTTCACAGAAGGGAAACTGTAAGTGTGTTATCATTGGTCCCATTCTCTATGTCAAAAGTGAAGTATGACAAATATTTATCCATGATTATTTCAAATATTCTCCTGAATTTAATTAATATCTTAACTTTTATTAATTCCATTTCAAAGCACACATACAAGCATTAAGAATCTGATTGTTCAGCGTTGCACCATGACTTCAGAATATTCTGACCTTCTATATATAAAGAATGCAATGGACAGTGCAGTTTCTTCACTAGTTGTTAGCAGTATACCATTCAGCAGTATACAATGCTTTCAAAACATTCTGGCCTTTCTTAAAAATCATTGGGCAACCCGGTTGCATGCCTACTTATGAGTTGTTAATTGAATGAAGCAATAAGGTCTAAAAATAGTGTCTTGTGTTGTGTAGCTTTAATCATGTTTTATGCTGACATTGGCCGGGGCAATGTCGGGCATACAGCTCTAGTTTATCTAAAGCTGTTATGAAACTATTAATGTACAAACATCTAAACCATTTTTGGTAGACATTTCCTTTCCTAAGTTAATTTAAGTGGAAAAAACTTTAATATTCATCTAATCAGTCTTATTATTCATAGTTTACTAAAAAAACAAAACAAACCAAAAAAAACACGTTAGGATGAAAGCCTTCAGATATCATTCAGTCATTTTATTTTTCAGTTGTAATTTATTCCATTTTTTAAAACTCAAAGTTAATTTTACAATATTTTTATAAGTACAACCACGCCAATTTTAGATTTCCATTGTGGTACTAATAATTCAGGCTACTTGCAATCTTTTATTTCATTTCAACTATATGTTACTAAAATTGTAAGCTTCAGGAATGTGTCATAGATTAATAATTTTTGGTGCTCTTCCATGTAATAATAAGTTGACATCATATTCATTTATATGTCCTTCAGGTTGACTACTGATGTGCCCAGCAACACCACTATAAGAGACTTGAGATGTTCATCCCCCAAGAAATGTGAGGAAGACCCTCAGCAACATGCACAGACACAGGAAAATGGTGCTCAAGACAAATATTGTTCACATTGTGGAAAGAGTTTCAGTTGCAATGCTCTCCTTCAGACCCACCTCAGGATGCATAAAGATGACAAGCCACATAAGTGTGAGCACTGTGGGAGGAGTTTCAGTCGAAGTGGTCATCTACAGGTGCACCACAGGACTCACACAGGGGACAAGCCATACAAGTGTGAGCACTGTGGGAGGAGTTTCATTAACGGCAGTAACCTACTGGTGCACCACAGAACACACACAGGGGAGAAGCCATACAAATGTGAGCACTGTGGGAAGAGTTTTAGTCATAGTACTACTCTACAGAGGCACCTCACGACACATACAGGGGACAAGCCATACAAGTGTGAGTACTGCTGGAAGAATTTTAGTCGCAGTAGTAATCTACAGGTGCACCTCAGGACACATACAGGAGACAAGCCATACAAATGTGAGCACTGTTGGCAGAGTTTCAGCCACAGTGGTAATCTACAGAGGCACCTCAGAGCTCATGCAGGGGACAAGCCATACAAGTGTGGTCACTGTAAAAAGGGTTTTAGTCGCAATAGAGCTCTACAGGTTCATCTTAGGAAGCATTCAGCCAATAGCTGATGCCAATTACCAAAAAATATGACATTTTGACTTGTGTGCCACTTCAAGGGAGGTCTTCACAATATTTCACCAGATTTCTTTTTAAGTGCTCACAATTTTCTTTGGTTTTTGTGAATTTAAGTAATTTTGATATAAAAATGTAGCCCTTTTCACTGGCTTTCATTTGATGTATTGCTTTATTTACACCCAAGGTGAAGTTATGGCCCTGCCCTGTGAGAAGATGACTTCACAAGAAAATTCATAACTCGAGATCTTGCACTTTATCACTTCCTATTTGGCCAGCATTTATTGTAACACAAATGTGTGTAAGTGGGCCAGTCCAAGACCATTTACCAAAAAAAAAAAAAAAAAAAAAAAAAAAAAAAAAAAAAAAAAAATTTAGTACATTGAATTTACCCTTGAACACGTCTGTGGTTATTATTAACTGCTGGCCAAATGGGAAGTAATAAAGTGCAAGTTATCCTTCGGTCCTGCTACCCTGGACCATTTCTTAGTTCTTTGTAATGGACATTACTGAAGCTTTTGTTAATGTTCTTTCTGGAAACTTCAACCTTTCAGAAGATCTTTGCCTAGAATTTTTGGAAAACTAATAACATCTGTCTATATTTATAATTGTGAAAAGTGGGTGTGTGGGTGTCCCTCGATGGACATGGGTATTGACGAAACTCAGCAGACACTCAGCAGACAAGCTATACCGATTATGTAATGTTACTGTGGTGGAATATAGGCAAGAGCAGGGTTATGCAAATGAAGTAAGTTCCTGGTTGATAAAGAGGCAGTGGCAGCTAGAGCCCTCAAATCAATCCTTTCAGGGGTAATGCTCCTTATATGTCTGAAATGAGAAATTTCCTTCCTGAAAGTGTGACCCCTAGGAAGAAGAAAGAGACAAAACAAAACAACAACATGTATAGCTGCTTGTTGAAGTGACCTGCCATCATTACTTTTGATCTGGCATATCTTAAATGGTGTAGCATATTCCAGCATTTTAATAATCATAGCGTATTTTTGTCTGTCTGTCTGTCTGTCTGTCTGTCTGTCTGTCTGTCTGTCTGTCTGTCTGTCTGTCTGTCTGTCTGTCTGTCTGTCTGTCTGTCTGTCTGTTTGTCTCTGTTTGTCTGTCTGTCTATCCATCTTTCTGTCTGTCCGTCCACTTTTCTGCCGTCCATCAATCTATCATTCAATCTGAGTCTGGGGAAAGGGTTTGCGGACTAAAAAAAGAGAAGCCTATCATGAAGTGTTCTACTAGCATCGACACAAAGGAGCCACACACACCATACTTCAGTTTAAATTCAGTCCAGACAGCTGCTACTGAAGGCATTATATAAAAGAACCAACTTGAACGCCTGCAGCGAAACCATTGTCTTCACACAGCCAATCCCCTCGGTGACATACCTCTCACACATCCTTTTCAGTAAGAGGACCTCGGTCATCGAAGGTTAACCTCTAGCAATTCTAGAGCTCAACGTCGAAGGCCTAACATCACCAAAGCTTGGTGTCCTCACTCAAATCACCACTATAGGGGGCTGATGCTACAGGAGGGCGGTGCTATAGGGGGCGGTGCTCTAGGGGGCAGTGGTGCTATAGGGAGTGGCGCTATAGGGGGCTGCAGTATAAGGGGCAGTGCTATGGGGGGCGACACTATAGGGGGCGATGCTATAGGGAGGTGGTGCTATAGGGGGTGGTGCTAACAGTCATTGCCTCCATTCTGTCGCTGCATATCTGGCACCTGGATGGTCAAATGTTTGCTGTTAAAATTTTCCAACCATGCAATCATTTTCAGAGTATCCAGTTCTGCAAATGCACATGAAAAGATGAAACAAATTGATAAATAAAGCAAAAAATGAATAAAAAAAGGAATGAATAAAAGTCACACATGCATGCATGCATGCACTTATGAAACAATCATTACAATGATCAAATTATTGCATCACCACACACATGCTAAATCTATCGCAGAGGCTCGTTGTTAGTATGTGGTCAACTTGCCCTAAATATAATCCTTCATTTAGAATTGGATGAACACCCTGTTGTTGCTTGAGTTGTCGGTAAGGGTAATTGAAATTACTTCTTCATTTACTGGTGACTTCCTAGTCAGGTAAGACTTCAGGTGCCCTACATTTACCTTCACCTTCATTGTCTTACTTAAACTATCAATGTCATATATTTGAGTATGCCACTCAATTCTGCACTTACTTCTGCCAATTTTTAAAATCTTTGGTTACCACAGATTGAAATATGTCTACCTACTCATTGGATGTGACTCAGGTGCGATTATCTTGATCATCTGCATCTTCTGGCACTTAACACAAGTGCTTATCTGAAGATATAAGAAGTCACACAAACACAAACAATGTTTACAACTCTATCAAGTGTCACTGATATGATATTTACAACTTTAATTAGAAAATAGGGTAATCAAAACAGTATTGTCACACTGAAACTATGCTTACCTAACCAATAACATCTTTTGCCATAGTGGTCCAGTAGTAGTCCTGTGTAAGATGTGCTCAGGTACGCTTTTGCCCCTGGTGAGCACCATTAACATCATGGGCCTCACGCAATACCATCTGATGTCCATCACTTGAGAACAGGACCAGATGCTTGACTGTCTCATTGAGCTGGTTCTTGATGGGTTGGGTGTAGTATAATCTTTCACCTATAAAATATCAATATTTCCAACATTACTCATAAACTTTATTAATATTTAAGTACAGATAGAACAAATGTTTTCCAATGCAATTCATGAAATCACTGCCAGGTAGATGATGACATTGTCACTGTGTTTTCATAAAATAAAGTAATAGAGATTCACAATCAAGGTGGTTGGAGGCATTCCATAAATCAAATAGTAGCATTAAGATGTTCTTATTGAATTCTTAATCAAATCCATAGATGCTTTAAGATTACTTCTTTATTATACTGATTTATATAAATAAGCATTGTAAACAGAAATCAGGGCTGATATTTATTGAACCTATTGGTGCAGTGTCTGTTACTGCTACAATCTATTGCTTGAGCATAGTTTTAGATAGCTATGCATATCTGGTCAGTAAGTGTTGAAGGCAAAATCCTAAACCTCATATTTGGTGAGGGAATCAGTTAAATACCACTTTTTATTTATTTTTTCCCCCTTATGTGAACTGCATCAGTAATATTGTTTGGCAATAAATTACAAAAACTGACAACTTTCTTTACATGGCTATAGTTACTACAGTATGCAAAAGTGAAATAACCAACCAATGATGTTAAAGCTGTCACTTTGCAGTCTTACTCCTCGTCCTTCCTTGGCCTGAGTGTCATCGCTCTACTTCCCATTCTCGCTATATCTCATTCAAAAATTGTTAAGTTAAATAAAGAACACTCAGCATACACACAGAATCTTTTTGACACTTATTGATTAGGGACCTGAGTAGATTGTTATTTGGAGAGTTGGGGAAACTCTTGGAGAATGTGGAGAACTCTTGAATAGTGCCTCGCTGTTTACACAAAGGAAGGGATTTTGCAAAAGATTCAATTCTATCCCAATTCGATTTTTATGATTTCGTGGGGTTGTGCAGTATAGCAAAAAGGAAGGTTATAGCAAGGAAGGGATATGGCACAACACCGTCAAAAACTCTAGGTGAAAGAATAATGCCTCGCAAGTATACGCCCACTTCTAATTGAGATCAATGTATCAGAAGTTATGAAATTAAATGAAAATAAAATCCAGGGGTGCTATTCTGCAGGTGTAGTGCTATTCTGCAAGTGAAATGCTAAAAGTTTACCATAGCTTGTGAGAGAATGACTCAGAAGAGAAAGTAGCTCTTCAAAATCCAAAAACAACAACAACAATAAACAACTTTGTTGGCGTTCCAATTCCACATAGGAACAAATATAGTCTTACTGGCAGACCCTTTACCTTATTCTTGTTCATCCTGCTCATATTGCTGGAATGCAATTAGCAGAATTGTTTACTTTCTGTGTTGACTAAATTGATTTGTCTACATGTCCAGTGTGTAACATGTTTATATTTCACCAATTAGAACCCCAGTACCTGACCTATAAATGATGCATTGAGGATAGATAATCCCAATTGCATAGTATGTGAAAAGTTATTAATCAATGGAGATGATAAGAAGAGTCAAACCCTAGTTTCACATAGCCAGACAGATAAAAAAGAAGATGAGAGAATAATGGAGCTGGTTACTGTAGCCAGGTTTTCACAAACCAACAATAAAAATCTCAAATTTTAAGTAGTTATCTTTGTTTCCATCCCTAAAGTGGGAACTTTGTTACTGAAGTCTAATGTGTGATTTCTGTGGATTTTTAACATAGCACACTGGCAACACTGGAAACCTTTCTCAACTTTTCCTGGCTGGTAAGGTATTTCTTTTGAATTGGTGCTCTTGTCAAACTAGTAAAATACATCAATTACCACAGCTTCTACATTAACCTATTAACCAACTACCTTGAAATGTGTGCTTTTTTTCCTTTTTCAATGAAGATTTCGGTCATGGTCTTAGTCATAGTCTTAGAGTGCTCTCAAGTGAATGCATACCCAGTGCAACTTCACCCAAGTGTCTTTCTGGACAGCTTTATTTTCTTGGAGGTTTTTCATTGTATTAGCAGGGATTGTATGTGAAGTTAAGGGTCTAATTACTGCAGATCAGCTGAGATTGTTGCAGCATCTAGCTTAAGAATGAATATGACCCATCCCAAGACATCCCCCCCCCCCCCCTGCCATAGTTAATCCTGTTTGACCAAGGCTTAGTTCTGATGGACACACAGGTAGCACACACAGAAAAAGCAGCACTCTCTCATATTGGTGTATATTAATTGAAATAGGGTCCTCAGCATCATATCTCAATAAATTGTTGACTCTTTTTTATTATTCAACTACAACCCACATTCTATATAATGTAGGGGCATTATGTATATAGTTTCACATTATATATCAGTAACAGTACAAAAAAAGTAACAAATAAAGCGTTCAATATATATATATATATATGCATACAGTTCCATATTATATATCACTAACAGTACTAAATAGAAGTAAGAAATAAAGCATTCAACATTGGTCAGCATGGATGCAGCACTTGGTATGTGTCAGAGAATGAATTAGCACAAATTGCTGCCAAAGTACATAAAGGGGGGGGGGGGGGGGGGGGGGAGGAGAAGTGGGTACAATAAGTGTAATCAATTTTTTATAAATACAATTTTTAATACTTTTTTTTTTTTTAATGTCATCAGATCATGATGCTCATTAGACCAACCACATCCTTCAATATAACAGATATATTAAAATTTTTCTATTTTCCCCTAAATTTTGTCATCATGTTATAACCCTATCAGATAACAAAGGTTATGAAACTATCAATGAACAGAAACAGAATACACAACACAACACAACACCTAATATAGAATTGGGATTACAGTAGCTGGCAAATGTATTCAGTATATAGCTACTATGGTACATAAACCTTTTACATGCATACAGTTATCATTAACAAGAAAAAGTGAAGATAATGCTATACACAAAGATTGCCCATACTTATAGGAAGAAATTTAGCAGCACGAATTTAGCACTAGAAATACATTGGAGAAAAATCATCAAAACCTGTTGCAAATTACAGGAATTAACAGAGGATTTATGAAACAAATGGAAAAACAACAGACTCCATTGTTCCTAGGTTTCCTATTTCTAAGGCAAAAGAAGATTATAATCTGTAGCAAGGAGGACTTCTATTCCCTGGGGCTGTACACATGCACATGATGTGGTATAATTAGCATTCATGCGAGCATGTGCAGTACATGTAAAGCCCAAGGGATGTATAGAATGTAAGTGTTGTTGTCATGGATACTTACAATGAGAAAACAGGCACCTAGCAATGTTGCCTTGACCTTCACATCCAAGTCCATGGGAACTGCAGACACAAACACAGAGAACATGGTTTTACCTCAACTGGTACATCAATATATTTACACAGTAAGACCTTCCTAAATACATACCACTTCACCAGCTGTTGTGCTGGCTTTATGCTCATTAGGTATCATGAAAATCGCACACTGAGACATAAGAAGTATTTCCTTGAGCATGTGTAATCATGCTCAGTATGCTTGTATGGCAACCCCAGGCAGACTATGTGTATATAGCTACTTGTATCTGGATTAAGCATTAAGTATTGTAGTGGTCATAACTCATTTATTATCTGACATACATCACCACCACCATATATCATTTATACTGATTGTTCCACATGAGAGGTTGCTAGAGACCCTATACCAGTTAAAAAGTAAAAATTGTATTTCGACTAAATGGTATTTTCGTGCCTTATTGAAGCTTAACTCATGTTTATAATTATCTTATTTAAATGGCAGTAGGGAAATACTAGCTATATCCTCCACAATCTAAGTGTCTGGAAACATACTAATTGCTGAGGCACACAATGATTTTTGCTGCCATGTCTCAGTCCAAACCTCGTCTTGTCCCAACCCTTCTTCGATATATATATTTGTCTTCTTTCAGCTCTTTCAATCCAACCTTTACTCCTTCATGAAATCCTTGCATTCATTTCTAGTAAATGTAAGTGTGACAAAATGTTAGTGCACATGCTTTGCATGGTAAATCTCGAAACTCCCATTCAGTAATCTGGGATCCACTATTGTACAGGACATATCAAGAGGATAACCAAAGGGTGTGTCTGTACTGCTACATAGCTGCTATTCTGGACTTACTGAACTGGATACTAATGCAGTGCTAGTTGTCCCTCAGAGCAACATTGGTTCAATGGACCTGGCTTCGGTATCCATGTTAAATTTCACTTTTGCATGGTCATCTTTCTTACCTTCCTGATGACAGCTTCATGACTGCTTGAGGTGTAGTGATGAAAATAATCTCTCTTTTTTCTTTGCCAGGACTAATGTCTGATTAATCTGAATTTTATTCTGACATTTACTAAATTTGTTTTGACAAAATATTCATGACTAGTTTCTCAAGGGTACACAATTATTAATATTAATTGTGGGTGTTTAAACACCACTTTGTAATGCTAATTATAATTTACATAACTACTATTGTAATAGCTTTAACCAAGCTATAGCTACTCTCTAGAGAGTTACTGTGTAGTCTTACTTCCAGATAGACTTATAACAATGATCATTCAGCACTGCATGACAATATATATACACGCAGGAAATGAACATATTTACTGTTACCACAACTTTATATTCATTAGTGATAACTACATTAATCTAGCAGTTAATAGCCACACCATGTCTCTCTTTTCTAGCAGCAACCTCTGGGGAGGTTTCACTGTAGTCCCTGTACATGATCTTGTCATGATAACATTGGGAGATCTCTCTTGTGGTGTCAGCGGTAGGTTGTCATTCCTTCTATACTCGAATCACATTCTCGCACAACTCTCAGTTGCTACGATTCCTTCTGATATCACCTGTTGGAGTTTGAATGATATAAGACCACAGGTCTCATCAGATGATGCAATTCTTCCAGGTAATGCATTTGTACCTGCTGTCACCCAAACATTCATGTTTTTATTAAAATTTGGGAATTCCTAAATTCCATGGTGCATATCAAAATCTCTCCTTTGCCTTACTTTGTATATCTCATCAACCTCCTAAATTCACTCATATATGGCCATTTGGGAATTAGTTGTTGGTTGGGTTGTGGGACTGTTGTCAGTATCCTTCTCCATATCAAAAGTTCTGCTGAACTGAAGCTACACCAAGATAGAGAAGTGGAATGGTAACTCATCCAGGCCATGTACGGATCTTGAGATTGTTTCAATAAGCGCTCGACTGTTTGCACCATTCTCTCAGCCAAATAATTACCCTGTGGATATAATGGACTGCTAGTAATATGGGTGAAACCAAAGGAACTTGCAAACTTGGAAATGTCCAGAGAAGAGTATTGTAGTTCATTATCACTTCTGACCAGATCAGGTATACCATGTCGAGAGAAGATTAACTTCAATGAAGCAATAATGTCAAGTGAAGTTGTAAACTTCAGTTGCATAACTTCTGGATAATGTGAAACATAGTCCATAATAAGGAAGTAGTGTTTTTTCTTGAGATCAAACTAGTCTGTACCAATCACCTTCCAAGGGAACTCAGGGAGAGGTGTGGAGATCAGTGGCTCCTTCCTCGGAGTTGTTGCTTTCGCACACACATAGCAATTTTGTACCATCTCAGTTGCATGTTTGTTTATGCTTGCCCACCAAACAGAGGATATCACTCTCATCCTGCAACACTCAATTCCCTAATGACCTTGATGGATTCTTTCCATGACATCCTTATGTGGAGGAGTAGGGATAACAACGTGATTGTTGAATAAGAGTAGATTGTTATAGACCATTTATGACGATCTGAGTTTCCAAAAAGGAATTATCTTGTGTTAAAAAAGTTGCTTCCTTGGCCATCCTGACTTGATGTATACCTTAACTTTTGAGCAGGAAGGATCTTCTGCCTGGTATGCAGGATTGCCTGCTTTGTGGTTTTTCTGATAATCTGCTGTATACAGTAGCTTTCCAGGAACATGTCGAATCTGATAGTCAAACCTATCCAACCTGAGACGAAACCTTAACACACATGGAGGCTGTCCAAGTATTTTATTACTGAACAAAGAGACAAGAGGTTCATGGTCCATTTTCATTTCTACCTTGTGTCCTAGGATATAGTCACAGAACCTTTCACATGCCCATGTGACTGTGAATGCCTCTTCATCAATTTGTGCATATCTTCTTTCAGTATCAGTCAGTGATCATGAAGCAATGCAACAGGTCTCCTCTTGTGTGTTGGCGTATTCTGTTGTAAGAGCACTGCTCCTAAACCAAAGGAAGAGACATCAGCTGAAACCTAGGTGTTGACTAGTGGATCATACAGAGCTAGCACAGTGGGTCAAGTAAGTTCTTCCTTGACATTAGAGAATGCTCTCTCTTGCTCCAGACCCCATATCCAAGCATTCTTTGAATTTAGTAACTCCCCTAATGGTTAACTCAGGTAAGCCAGACATGAAGAAAACTTCCCCAACTGGTTGACCATACCAAGAAACCTCCTAAGGTCAGTTACTGACTGTGGTGAATCCATATGGAGTACTGCCTCAGTCTTGTTCAGGTCAGCACGAATTCCATTCTTGTCAAGGAGATGTCCCAGGAATTTCACTGATGTCTTGCTTAATTCATATTTGGCTGGATTAAGAGTAACACTTGCAGCTTCTAGCTTTTCAGAACTGCCATCCAGTTCAGGTCATGCTGTTCCTGAGTTGCTACAAATACAAGGACATCATCCATGTGACAAAAAATTCCAGCAAGGCCTTCCAAGAATAGATTTATCCTTTTATGAAATAACTCAGGTGCACTGGATATTCTAAATGGTAGTTTATTAAAACAGTAGCATCCTGCTGGTGACACAAATGTAGTTAGAAATCTTTACTCCTTGGACAATGGTATCTGCCAAAATTCACTCTTTGCATCTAGCTTTGAGAAGACAGTTGCTCCTGCTAGTTGGGCAAGTGTTTCATCAACTTTTGGAATTGGGTGGACCTCATACAAGACGTTGTCACTTAGAGAAGTCCACACAGACTCTCACTTTTCTAGATTTCTTAGGAACTCATACCACCATTCAAGCACACCACTCTGTAGATTCACTGACTTCGATAATAAACCCCAGTTTTTCCATCTGATTTAGTTCATCTAGAACTTTGCTGTGGAGTGGAATAGGGACAGTCCTTGGAGTATACAAGGAGTTTGGATCTGCCTCCTGCTTAAGTTGGATATAACATTCCTCTCCAAGATCTCCTAGTCCTTGAAACACTTTAGGGAACTGCTTTTTGATGTCACTTTCCTAATGTCCGACTGCATCCACCGCTTTATAATATTGAGAGGTAAGATCTGGAAGACCAAGTAAATTGATTTTTAAATTTTTAATGACAAATACTGCTTGCATTGATGTACTCTGCCAGTATGAAATTTGCTCATTAATTTGTCCTAAGACCTTAAACTATTGTTGAGCAGGACCTTATACTACTCTGGTAGGTTTCTTCAAGGGACTTACCTTGAGATAAACTAGATCTGAAATTGCAGTCATTTCTTCACCAGTATCCGTTTTCAAGGGAACTAGCTGTTGCTTAGCAGTAACATCTACTGACCATAAGGATAACATCTGAGTAGAAACTGTCCCAAGGAAAACATTGTCTAAGCTTAGCTCATGTGTAGATGATCCTTTCCACTTAGTAAAACGCTGTTTGTTGAAATGCCCTTTTTCCCACACTTGTGGCAAATAGAGGTTAGAGCTGGGCATTTATCCTGTGTTTGGGAACTTCCACCACATCTAGTACATTGAGGTTTCCCCCTTTTTATGTGTGGTTTGGTTGGGGCAACCACTAGTCCTACCTTTCTTTAGCCAATTGTTCTTTATTTTTATCTCACACAAGGTTGAGTGGTCTTTTGTTTCTTCCCTCAACTGCCTACTTAGGTCTTTGACAGCTTCATTTTACTTAACTCTTTTTTAAAGCAGTTTCTAAGGTTAGTTCAGGATCCATCTGCAGTTTCTAAGACATTGCACTGTCCCTTAGGACAACTACAATTCTATCACAGAGCATCTCGTTCTTTAGGTTACTGTAGTTGCACATCTCCACTAAAATGTAGAGTACAGTGATAAACTCTTCCACATTTTTGTTGTCTTTCTGACATTGATGGTTGAATTTAGCCCTCTCAAATATTACATTAGTTCATACTTTGAAGGATCTATCAAACTGTGCTATAACCAAGTCATATTTTTTGCTATCCTCCTCTGAAATGTTTGTGGACATCAATACATCCTCAGCACTCCCCCCCAGGCAATACAATGAAGTGGATACTTTTTGTTGGTCAGTTTTCTCTGTCAGACCTGGTATGGTGCAAAATTGCTTAAAACGGCATCACCACTGTAGGCAAGTATCTGGTCTCTTGAACTCAAATGGCTCAGGTTTTAAGGTAATGCTAGTCATTGCTGCACACCGCTGCTATCATGTAATAACTTTAACTGAGCTGTAGCTAGTCTCTAGAGAGTTACTGTGTAGTGTTACTTCCAGTTAGACTTATAACGATGATCATTCAGCATTGCAACAATGTTCAGTCCTCAATCCATTCCCTCCAGTCATCCAAGAATGGCTCCTCTGGCTCTACACGTGAAATATCACTAATTTGGTATCAGCTAGCATCTTGATTTTGATGTGAAGAAGTGGATGTTGAGTCTCATATTTTTCTTTCTTTTTTTTCTCCACTGATTATGCCTTCAAACCTTGCCCTTCCACCACAACACAATGCTAACCCAATGCTAGTGTCTGGATTAAATTCCTTAAGGGGGATCTGGTTGTCATTGAACTCATCAATGTCACAGTATGTGCATTTGATGAGTTCATCATCCACATTCCTTTGTCTCCAGATCAGTCCATTAAGACTTAAAAGAGTTAAGCTTTAGAGAGAGATTTTCTTTCAGCTTTAGCCTCTTACTTAGTGCAAAATAATGGCAACACACTTTTACTGCTGCTATATTAGTACAATAGACAGAAATGTCCACAAAATAACCAGCTTCCATTATATTGATTTTTGGATAGTTCGTTAAGAGAAGCTTCTCTGTGGCCACAAGTAAGCATTCAAATCATTTATCTAACCTGGCCTTTTCATTGCTAGACATATTTTGCAAAACTTTATCTATAGGAGTCTCTGATAGAGTACTTAAACCTTTTGCAGATATAGAGTCCTTCAAAAATGACATAGCACACACATGTTGGTCAGTCTTAGCATGATCTTTGATACCACTAACTTAAAAAGAGGTTGCCTAAGTCAACCAGTGAGGACTAGAGTTTTTATTGCTGCTTAGTCTATCCTCCAACTAGTGTTGACTTGATGACATTGTAGCTTTTGGACAAACTTCTTTCCTGTAGAAAAAACCATGGTAGCATCACACTCCAACCAAGAGATGGTGAGGCATTCTTTATCATGTTCCTGCATCCATTTGAGGATGATTTTATACATGACAGATCTCCTAGAGGAAGGCTCAGTACCACTAACATGTGCTCCCTTCCTTCTGACAACCAAAAAAAAAACAACCCCTGAATAAACAATCCTCCCTTTCTTGCTCTTTGTAGAGAATGCAATTTAGCACATAGCAATTGCAATTGCATTTGCATGTGCAAATTGTGCACCAGTTTATGTCCACATTGAAGGAAATAGTAAGGATTGTATCACATGGATTTGTGTAATAAAATTGTATCCCAGTTATTTTTTGTAGCTTTTCTGCAACATAATATTTAGTACCCAATCATGATATTGGCAAAACATCCAGTTAAATGTCAGGTCAAAGCAATAATTACAAGGACATATGCATCATTTGATTAGCAAATGTGCTGGGAGGTCAGTTATTTTCAGATCTGAAGGTGTTGGTCATTCTTTAGGATTAGATTTGAATTATGCCAACATGTGTACAATATTATGGGCAGGTGGACATGCCATCTGATAGTTGATTAGATGCATACACAAACACATGTGCACTCTGCAATATAAGTTTCTGGCATTAACTGATTACATGTTTTACCCCAAAAATATGACTAGCAGAATTTGAAAAGCTACCAAGTAGTTATTAATCCCTGCCATGGAACAATTTTACAAAAGAGAACTAGTACCACTTGGCTTATAAATGAATATATCATAAATAGACATCTATTCACATTAAACTTCTCATTTTTTGATGGACATGAATTCGGCTAGTTGATTGAGGTTGTTTCTGGTCATAGCTACCAACCTGTCCACTTACACTGGATTCCAAAGTTGTCAGCATTGGTGCAGCACTCTTTGGTACACCCTGCCCATTGTTTGGTTATCTTACCAACTTCCTGCTTTCCATTAGCAGATAAAATCTGCAAATAGAGAAAATATGTAATTTAACATAAAGGCCAAAATTACAGAAAGGGTTATAAAGGGAGAGATTTAAAAAAAAGATAGATGTTTTAAACTACTAGAGTTTGGACATGCAGAATACTGACTTGGAAGTCGAAGTCGCAACAACCACAGGTCCAGCAAGGGCCTTTGATTTTGAGGATGCCTTGCCCATCAGCATTCTCGATGGTGAACCATGGGTAGATGAAGCTACAATCCTCCTTGATGTGGCCAATGGTAGTACCTGGAGGTGACTGAACCTCCAAGGTCTGAAGACAGCAGAAACACGGTCTCACCAAGTGGATCACCTGCCCATACAGGTACACAAGGTATACAAGCATATGACTATGAAGCAGTGAACATACACATTAGTACTTTTACTAATAGAGCTCCTTCCACCCCTCTCCTTCTATTTGAGTGAGATGCACTTATGTATTCATCATTAATGAACAGGATGAATCAATAATTATGAATTAAGAATGGTGAATCCAACTGCATGTTGATTAGCAATTACAATGTATATGGACACACCTCTCTTTGGTTGTAGTCCGAGATTTTCATCTCAAACGGCCTTAAGGGACCACAACACAGCCTTGCACAGCAGTTGGAATCTGCGATTTAGAGGAGAGAAAAATTCATAATTTTAGCTGTTCAATGTGGTACTCCTTCTTGTATGGAAATGCAAGTTTGAAATATCGAATATCAGTCCAACATTAGAAGTATATTTTACATTGATGCGTCAGTAAGTGTATTCTAAGCAGTTAATTATGTACAGATACATGCATGCTGTATGTGGGTTCTCAATGTTATTAACTTCAACAGTAAGAAAAATAATTGCTCACCTAAAAGTTTATGAGGAAGAATAGCATCACACCTTGGAAGATTTTAGCCCCCTCCCTCATCCCCATCCTCACCAACCAAAGGTGTAAGAAATCTCTCATTCCAGCTCTTCACTTGCTATTGATGCTTGTAGGAAGATCAAGGTTAGTTATTGTGAAGTCCTGAGTATGAGCGGCTCCATGTTTACAGAAAAGCAAGACTAACCAAGTGTACAGAGGTAGATGTGAACGATAGTGCAGTAAAAGTTCATGCGATTCATAAATTCATTGCATCCAGCTGGAATTTAAAGAAGATGGATATCCTATGCAGAGGTGCCCAGGAACTTTTAAGCATGATATCTGCAACTAGACTCACATTGCACTAATACCAAGCTCTTGCATACAATTTTCCTGCAAGTGCAAGGCGAGGCTTTTATTACATGTAATAGTACAATCATAAGGTTTGTGCAATGGTTAAATCTGTGACTGGCATTTTTACTTTATCGGAGGTGTGATGATGGTCTCCCCACAGGGCAGTGAGCAAAGCCTGCATTAGGGATACTAACCTGCACTTGCAGCTTCCAGCTGCAATTGCTAGCTAAGCCCACCTTCGATGGGCTGTGGTCACACAATTGTCTCCTGGATGGACATACATAGTTGAGTTTTAAAATCATAACAGTGGGACTTGGCCTTTTAAAATTTTAAGTTAACGGGATTTGCACACAGGTTGCTGCCCTCAGTTAGAATATGTTAACAAAAATGTGGTTGGTAGTACTCACACATTCTTCATGTAGTCTCTCCCACCTCCTCCATCTCCCCACCCCCCCCCCCCCCCCTCTCCCACCCTGAAAAATTTTGAAATACCAGCCCTAATAGGCTAAGGGGGGCTGATTTGTTAAACAGAATAGATAGTGATGATTCTCCGGTCCCCACAATCGCCCACTAAAAAATTGGTGGACTTTGTTCTTTTCCTCTGGGTGTAGTTCACATGCACACATGTGTGAGCACACACGCACGCACACACGCACGCACACACGCACGCACACACACACGCACACACACACACGTGAGCATGCACGCATGCACACACACACGCATGCATGCATGCACACACACACACCAGTGTCAGATCCACAAATTGCAGAGGAGGGGGCACAAGTTCCGACGGAAAGGAGAGGGGGGGGGAGGAGGAGGAGGGGGGGTGGGTGTGTGGCATTAGTTTGTACATGAGCTATAAACTAATTTTATGGAGCATACCTATTTCCTAGCTGGCCTTATTCTTTTGCAAGGCTATTTCTATGGAGCACAGCTAGTCCCTACTGGCTATATTCTGCTGAACATGATATTGAAAAATTAGTATAGAATTTTCTTTCCCCCTCCCCACCTTCAAATCTTCCACTATCAGCAATTCCCATGTAACCAGCTCTCTCTATTTCTATGGAGCATAATTAGCCCCTAATTGGCTGTATTGTGCTGAACAAGTTCTTGAAAGATTATCATTGACTTCCTTTTTCCCCCCTTCAAACTTTCCACTCCAAGCAATTCCCACGTAGCCAGCTCTCTCTATTTCTATGGAGTATAGCTAGCCATTAGCTGCTATATTCTGATGAACAAGTTTTTGAAAGATTAGCATATTCTTCTTTTTAACCCCTTAAATCTTCCACTGCAAGCAACTCCCATGTAGCCAGCTCTCTCTCTAGTCTCCACTAGCTGTGCTCTTTACTAAATGCTACAAGGGCACATAGCATTTGGTAAAGGATCAGGGTATTAGAAATTACTCTTTCTCAAATTTGGAGTGATTTCTTAGGTTTCCATCCATTGATTACATTATGTTTTACCTCACCAGTTATGCCTGACCCTGTGGATGCTCTAATGAAGTTAGTTTTGTCCGTTTTGTAGTTGGGGACACTTTCTTTTTTTTTTACAGTTAAGAAATTTTTGCCTAATTTTGTGCTTTCTAAGATTGGCTACTTTGTATATTCTTTATAGGGGAGAAAGAGGGGGGGGCATGTGCCCCCTGTCCCCACCCTCCCCCTCGGATTGACCATCGTGTGTATGTATATATGTATACACACACACACACACACACACACACACACACACACACACACACACACAAACACATTAGCTCCATTATAGTAAGATGGCCCTGGTGATCTCATCTGATATAGCCGTGGGCTAAAAGCAAGGTTGTTATAGACTGTACTGTATTAAGTGCAATATTAGGTCATGTGGTCACCTAAACATGCCAGTGGGGAGAGCAGTCTAAAACTTACCCTCAGCTACGAAGTAAACTTGCTGGCCGAGGGAGTTACGAATAATGTACTTGTTCTCTGTCTCACACCCAGTCACCGCTGCACACACATATATCAGAAATAAACAAGTGGATTATGAACAATACAACACACATCACAAACGAACAACATAATTTGACATAATGTATTTGCAAGACTTGCCCACATAATCAGGATTTAGCTCGAAGGAGAGACCTACAAAATTTTAACCACAAGAGCTGCCCCACAAACTTGGCAAACAGGACATCTCCCACATTCTTTGACGTAAAAGACCAGGCCACACAGGACTTGACCTATCTAATAACAGAAGTAGTGGCTGCACCATGGCATATCCTGATGGATGGATTGAATGTGAAAGATTTTGAAGTTACAGTGACATCACAATTTCTAAAGCCAGGTGAGGATACAAAGCTGCAACATAAACAAGTTGGGATTGTATTTCTATCCAGCATCTATATTGCAGTTGCCAGCATATCTTCATCTAATGTGCTGGTTTAAATCTGCTTTGGAATGTCAAATTTAATTTTCAAAAAGGAATGTGAGTGTGTATTATGATGCCATCTCATATTTGTCAATTTGCAGCAAATATTTGCACATAAAGTGGTTCACTGACCTGTTTACACTTTACCCTCCTCTGCTAACCACTAAAGTGATTTTTAGTGATAAAGTATTTGCAATCCCTCCACTTTGAGTACTGTAGTTCTAACTAAAATAATATGAAGTTGTTTTAAAATCCTACCACACCTTCCCTCCCCCCTCCATTTCCACAGAAAGATGATCTTTCCACTAAAAGAATGAATATTAGCAAAACGAAATGAAAGAAGAAACCTTACAATACCTTATAATAACTACAAGTAGAATAGTTATGCATAGTATGTAAATTTTCAAAGGTATTTTCCTCTGTAGTCTAGAATGCTTCATGTGGCAACAGTAAATAAATTCAAATATAGCCGTTACCTTGGTTACAGCTCACCAAATTAAAGTTCAGTTGTGAGATACTGTTTCAAAAAGTTGGAAATGTCTGAACTATACAGCTTTCAGTTAAGATAAAGAAATATATCAATACATTATGTATCTAAAAGATCATAGATATATCAACATAAAAAAATATATGTTTTGGATCTTTTTTAAAATTTTTTTTAAACATTTCTTCTTTTTTTTTGTTTTTGTTCCGGTTCTTTGTTGTTTTTCTTTTTGGTTTTTTTTTTGTTGAAGATATTAATAGCTCTTATGTGGGCTGATGGTCACTAATATAACAAAATATGTTAATTTATAGATAGATAGATAGATAGATAGATAGATAGATAGATAGTTAGATAGATAGATAGCTAGATAGATAGACAGGTAGATAGATAGATAGATAGATAGATATTGCAAAAACAAATCTGGTTTGTAAATATTACCAATATATATATATATATATATAAAAGCTTAGTTCTGTCTGTCTGTCTGTCTGTCTGTCTATAGGAGATATCAAAATTAAATAGAGTAAAACGTGGGGCCAATGCCTATATATATATATTTTTTAGTTTAGTTTTGGCATAATGTTAGGAGTTGCAGCATTACCGATTGCAGGGTGGGACAACTGATATCAATATATTGCAGGGACAGGAAGTCTAAAATCTTGTGTGAAGGTGTATTGGTGTAATGTATAGTTACACTTACCTTCACAAATCTCAATCTGTTGGTCAACCAGAATGTGGTCTATCAGGGTGAGATACTCCAATCCTGGGGGGACTTCAGGAATAGCAACTGGAGCTGGCATTAGCACTATCTGTGCAATTTGATCCACTTAAAAAAATTAAAAAAAAAAAATCACATAAATCATCAACACACCAAAAAACAGCAACAAAATTTTGTAAGCGGTTATTTGTGCTAACTTCTCCATTATCAAATTAGATGCCACCAAGCCACTCAAACGTAAACTACCACTCAAACATAAACTACCAGAGGGGCTGGAAGTGCTAAAGTAGTGGTTGTTTCCCCAAACTAGCTTCTTACCTGGTGGGGCACTTGGGGTTTTTTCCATGGCTCTGCATTCAAGGCACTTGGAGTATTCTGATCAGATTGACATATTTTCCTCGGATAAACTGACCGGAAGACAATAATTGGAGGGTATTTAGTCCCATCCTAGGATTGAATGCATCCCCATGACAATATCAGAGTTTTCAACAGGGCACGTGGAAAGGTTGCTGCAGCAGAGCGTGGATGGCAGAAATGAGCTCCTCAGCATCAGGGGCGTAGCCAGGATTTTGAAAAAGGAGGGGTAAGTGCTGCTCCAAATTTAAATTTTCATTGCCATTATTCTTCTAACTATAAGAATTAAATGGTAGTGGTTGGCATTCAGTGAGCTGCTACTGAGGTTGACTAAGCAAAAATGAACAAAAAAAAAAAAAAAATAGCAGTCAAAATTTTTATTGCATTATTTCTAACTAATTGCATCATTTGTTGGAAAGTTTGAAAATGCTTCAGAGTTGTTTTTTTGTTGGTTTTTTTTTTTTTGTTGTTGTTTGTTTTTTGTTTGTTGTTTGTTGATTTTTTTTTTTTTTTTTTTTTTTTGCAAACAATTTCACTCATATCTGTTTGGTCATGCGTTCACCTTGGTGACTGATCACAAACCCTTGTTGGGGTTACTGGGTGAGAGTAAGGCAATTTCACCTCAGGCATCAGCTCGAATACATCGCTGGGCATTGTTTTTAGCAATGTATGAGTACACTCTCAAGTTCTGTAATACAACAGTGCATGGCAATGCAGACGCACTTAGTCGGTTACCACTGCTGGTAGTTTCAGCCAATGTGGAAAAACCTCCTGAGTTGGCATTGCTAACTGAACATTTACAGGATTCACCTGTAACTGCAGATCACATTTGTTCTTGGACGCAGAAAGATCCAATCCTATCAAAGGGGGTACAATTTCTCCAGCAAGGCTGGCCTAGTCATGGTGAACCTTCCTTAACTCCCTTTTTCTAAAAAAAAGGACAGAGCTATCACTGTATGAAGGTTGCATATTGTGGGGATCACGAGTGGTGGTTCCAGAGCCAGGAAGGAAGGCAATGCTGATGTTACTGCATGAAGGGCATCAGGGAATGTGTCGTATGAAAGCACTTGCAAGAATGTACGTTTGGTGGCCGGGGATCAATGCAGACATTGAAGAGTCAGTAAGTGGATGCTATGAATGTCAACAGAATCAGTCTACACCACCTGCAGCCCCTTGGGATCCATGGAGTTGGCCTACATGTCCATAGGCATGGTTACACTTAGACTTTGCTGGTCCATTCCTAGGACAGATGTTCCTCATACTGATAGATGCACGTTCTAAGTGGATTGAAGCATTTGAAACAGCTTCAGCAACATCTACAGTTGTTATGCAGGAATTCAGGACCACATTCGCAAGATTTGGTTTGCCTGAGACCATTGTCACTGATAGTGGCACATGTTTTGTCAGTTCAGGTTCGAAAAATTTTTGCAGAAAAATGGCATTCGACATATCACTTCAGCACCGTATCATCCAGCTTCTAATGGGCTAGCGGAACAGGCTGTGCAGATTGTTAAAAAAGGGCTCAAGAAGGTTACTAAGGGTAGCATTTCTGATAGACTTGCTAATGTGTTGCTATCCTATCGGATCACGCCACAAGGAACTACGGGAATAGCTCCTTCGGAAATGTTGTTGGGGAGGAGGCCAAGAACAAGATTGGATCTAGTGAAGCCTCACACAGCTGAGCGTGTGGAGAAAAAGCAATGACAGCAGAAATCTAAGCATGATGCAACTGCAAGAGTACAAACATTTCAGATGGGTGATCATATGTGGTTCAAGAATTTTGGAAGTGGTAAGCAGTGGATACCTGATAGTATTACAGGAAAGGTTGGTAATGTTACTTTCTCAGTACAGTTGAACAATGGGAGGATATGGAGAAGTCATCAAGACAAATTACGACATCGACTTAAACCAGATGTACCAAAAGTCGCTATCAGTCAAGACTGGACTGAGGCATCTCCGCCAGTATTGCCAGGAATGGAAGAACAGCCTGAAGAAGTTGTAGACTCCACTACAAGGGACTTGGACTCACCGGAAGAGGTTCAAGTTCGCCCAACTACTCATGTTCCACCATAGTCGGGAGAAGCACTTGTGTCTCCAGAAAGAACTGATGAAGCACGTCCTTCAACAGAAATTTCCGCTGCTGCAACACCATCAGCAAGAAAGGAATATCCCTCAAGAATCAGGAAACCACCTGATAGGTTTGAACCTGAATGGAACTGATTTGAATTCATATGTCCTTTTCTAAGGGGAAAGGAATGTAGTGTATGCATTGTTAACATTACTGTTGTTGATTAGTAATTTCATATTTTAATACTGAGCATGCTCATTCAGAATTGTAAGTTGCATGTTTTATTGATCTTATGCTTGTGCACAACTTGTTGGATATAAAGTTATCTGTCTTAATCCTTAAAATGAATCCAAATAAAGATATAACACGTGCCATTAAATTTTTATAGCACTCTATGGAAAGGCTACTCCACTAGGATAGAAAAACTATTTCTGTAATGTAAAAATTAGAAATTATGTTAGCAGTGATTTTCCACAGGGTTCTAATATTCAATAAATATAATTTTAGACTCAGACTAATTATAATATATGGTTAAGCTCAAAAAAAAAAAAAAAAAAAAAAAAAAAAAAAAAAAAATCCTAAAAAATGGGGGGGGGGGGGGGGGGGGGGGGGCTACCTGTTATTTCATAGGTTCCAGGGACTTTGATAAAACTGAGAAAAGGATGCTGATAAGAAAATCTAACCATTTGAATGGCTCCTTCTATTACTCCTCACTGGGGAAGACTGAGTGAAAAGGGGTGATTAGGGCTACTGAAGATAGCAAAAGGGTGATTAGAACTGCTGAAGAAAGCAAAAGGGTAATGGATAGTTGTCACGATAGTGGAGAAGGTAGTATGCTTAATATGCCTTTGGTTGACGTAATTGGAGTAGTTAATAGGATGATTTCAGACATGGGATAAAGTAGCTAGCAATATGGAAGAGTAAATGATTTTAATTAATTTTTGAATACAGATACTTAAAAAAACAACACATTAATGTTGCTTCATTTGATTTATTTAAAAAAAATTGTGCATACAAATCAGAGATATAGATAAGTAATATTTGAGCATCTGTATATGCTGAGATAGAAGAGAGTGCAACTGGATAGCTATTTTTAAATTCATGCAGGAGGACACTTGGGGTGAGATAAAACAATGGAAAAAAATTTAATCGATTTTATTGGACTTCAATGACTTCAGAAATTCATGAGTACGTCAGGTGTTGTGATATTTGTCACAGATGCAATGATGCAAAATTTATTAAGTCCAATACCGCCCTACATCCAATTGTAAAACCTGAAGTATGGCAACAGGTATTTTACATGTATGTTGCATATGCTAAAATTTTATTTTAACTGACAATGAATTGATTATATATGTTTGAAAAAAAAAAAAAAAAAAAAAAAAAAAATATATATATATATATATATAGATTGCCATCAACTTAGTTGGCCCACTGCCTGTTACCCCAAATGGCAACCGATATATAAATACACCGATATATAATATATCACATATATCACTGGTTGATTATTTTTTGAAGTGGCCAGAAGCAGAGGCCTTAAAAAACATGAAAGTAGAAACTATTGCCACTTTCTTTTTGTTTTAAATGATGTCTGGTACGGCTATAATAAATATATATGTTGAATGTTGTAGATGTACCTTATTTTTTTTATTCATATTTAGTTGTCCAAAATCAATTATTTCTGATCAAGGATGAGAATTTGTTAACAAAGCAAATCAAAAAAAAATTTTTTTTTGTTGAATTAATGAAGATTCATCACAAAGTTATTAACCTCAGAGTAATGGTCTCGTAGAAAGTTTCAATCTAACTTTGCAAAGAGCATTACTAAAGCAAGTGAACTCTGAAGAAAATGATTGGAATCAACACACAGGGGCGGATCCAGGATTTCAGAAGGGGTAGTTATTTTATTCATTAACCAAAACCACACCCATTGTGTCAAAAGACACACCCTTTACAAACTCCCAATACTAAATTAACCCAAAAAAAGAAAGAAAAAAAAAGAGGAACTAAGTATTGATAAGTTTGTAAAAAATTATGGTTTCTGTCCATCCTAGGATACAACTAACATTCTTCTAGGATGTTGAATTGCAAACAACTGTACCAGTGAATCCATATCAATTGGTTCGTCTGTCTCTGTGGATATTCATCACGGCTAGACCAGACAATCTCTCTTCTGACATTGTTGAACAGAGGTAGTTCTATAGAAGCTTGATCTGGCTGTTTGAGTGTTCATTCTCACAAACAGTAACAGGAAGTGTACAAGCTATAGTAAGTAGTACCATTATGTTAGGGAAACTATCTTCATCACAAGATGGCAAAGCTTTGATTTCACTCTATCTTCCTTTGGAATATCAGTCCATTTATTTTCTATCTTCGATATTCAGTAGTTAATAATGGTGCTGATGGAAGATCTGTACTGTATGTTTGAGAGAGCTCTTTAATAGAATCAGGATAACAACCAGGTAAGGCAGCATTAGAAAGGATTAAAGCTAACAAGTTTATGATGTCTTTATGAGTTTCACAAATCTGGTTTGCATTTGGGAAGTAATATGGTCTAACAAAGATATCATCAAGATCGTTTGTAGTAAATCTCTTGTGTCTCAGCAGGGGGATTTGATTGGCATACTTGTTTTCCAACTACCCTTGGCATAAAAACAGGATGTATACCATAAGATTCAATTAATTCAATTACCTCTTTAAACAAAGTATGAAATCCCCCATCAATATTAATTCTGAGCAACTCAAAGTAATTTTGAACATCACTGATTTGTTTGTATGCACTAATGATATCCAGTGACTGATGTTGTAGTTTTACTGTGACACTGCGTAAAGTACTTAAAAGTCTCATAATACTGAAATAGCAATAAAAAAATTAAAGGAACACACTTGATA
Source organism: Lycopodina hypogea (assembly GCA_963969325.1). Lineage (NCBI taxonomy): Eukaryota > Metazoa > Porifera > Demospongiae > Poecilosclerida > Cladorhizidae > Lycopodina > Lycopodina hypogea. Next base: position 388,247 of record OZ017792.1, on the reverse strand, counting down.
TAAAAAATCAGTAGCTTTTAATGTGTTTCAGAATTCCAATTCCATGTACTATAGTCATTCTTTCTCATGGCAATACCTTCAAACGTTAAAAGTATGAATTGGTATAGCTCAAGAAAAGTTAAAAAGGAATCAGGCCCGTAGCCAGGGGGGTTCGAGGGGTTCAACCAAGATGGGGGTGGGGAAAGGAAAAAAGAAAAATAAAAAAAATAACATTATTTCTCACCGCCAGTACCCATGCACACCACCAAGGGTCAATCAGTTGGTCAGGATCCTTCCCCATTCAGTTTTGAAGTGTATCAGATTATCTGGAGCTCTGTGTGACCGTCTACTGCTGTAGTGTGTCACTGTGTAACTGTGAGTCAGCACCTCCTACCCTTTCCCTGAATCTCTCAACTCCCTTGTGTATTAGATGGGAGCTAGGTTTTCTGGGAGCGAGATGGCTGCTACCTGAAGTGATGATTTTCTCAGGTACTTTAAGCTGGAGTGTTCACTTCCAATGCAGGGGTGTCTCAAGCTTCAAAATATTGAGGGGGCTCAGTTTACCTAATATAAGTGGGCAGGGGGGGGGGGGGGGGGGGGGGGATGGCAAGATTTATTCCCTATATACAAGCAATGCAAATACTTAATTTTTAAATGGGAGGGGGAGGGGGGAAACATAAGCACTACCAAGAGTATGAGTGGGGATATTGATAATCTTGAGAATTTGATAAATCAAGTGTGAGGTAAAAACAGAGCTATTTAAATGCACCAAAATGCTCCCTGCATTCATCTAACACTGCACAAAATTATCTGGCTAATTAATAAGATCACAGTTATCTGTCAATTGCTTGTGTGTATAAAGTAGTATATCAACTAGCAATAAAATTTTGACCATTGTTTGAGAGACCTAAGAGTATTTAATTCTTTATTTTCAGGCTGAAATGGTTGGTGTTGGTCTGTACTCATCAAAACTACTAGAGCTACCAATTGCCTGGTTTGATGTAGAACATGGAATTTCAGCTATTCTGAAAATGAGATTACCGATCTCAGATGTTAAATATCCCCTTTATCTTAATTGACTTCCTCACTTACAGGGTCAATTTCAGGTTGACCTAATCTTTAAGAATTATCTCCTGCTGAACTCTAGCAGTCTGTCTCTTTCCTGATGACCAAGCATCATGCAAGCTTGCCTGTCTCATTCTCTTAGCCATTTGTCAAAGTAAACTTCCAGCTGGTTCTGATTTCAGAGCAAGCAGGCAGAATGCAAGATTATTCATGATAAATACTGTTAGTGGTTCATATGTTGTGGTGGTGGTGTTAAGTGTATCTACACATACAGACATTTTAGCAGATACCTGCATATGTATGTAGACACACAATACCATATTTAAAACTTGCTCACTCTCTCTGTCCCAGTGAGCAAGAGGAGAGAAAGAAGAGACAAAAAAGAGGAAGAGAATAAAAGGGAAGATTAAGTTACAGTTACTTCCTTCATACGTTGACATCATTGTACAAAAAATTTGGGGGGTCTGCCCCCACCTACTGAAAAGTGAGGGGGCTCAAGCCCCTCTAGCCCCTACCCTTAGCCGCCCCTGCAATGTCTACCCTTAGTGATTATGGTGTTGCTGATATGAGACATGTAGCTATGTTCAGTAATTTTGGTGGCAAATGTGTCAGTGATAATCTTAGGTTGGGACCTTCTGCAGGTTATGGAGGTTTAAATCATCATGATGTAGATGGTAATGGTGGACATCTAGTTAAACTTAATATGGAGGCAAGGCTTGCCGGAAGAAGAGGGCAACTTTCAAAAGTGATTATCTTCCAAAGTACTTGAAGGCACGATGCCCACTGTCAAATTCTATTGTCATTAGTGATGGTGTTGCTGGTTGAACCATATAGTACCTGTAATTAGTACTATTGATGGCAGTTGTGAAAATCTTAGCTTGGGATCAGCTGCTAGTTGTGCAAGTTTGAACCATGTTGGTGGTGGTAATGGTGGCCCTTACAGTTTATCTAAAGAAAGTTAAGATGTTGTCTTTTTTATATTATGCATAATATGCCCACTACTGAAGTAATTGATGTGGTAAATTCTTTGGATAAAAATTAAATCTTAGATTTTTAAAACTTCCCCCCCCCCCCCCACCCCCTGAAACTTTCCCTTTCCCCAAGGGGTATATTGTATAGCTGTTGCTTTCAGGTGAAATGGCTATAAAATATTCTTGATTGGTATATAATACGTTATTGATTGGATGTTATGTTTTGTATTTTCTTTAGTTTGTTTGTAGAAGATAGGAATAAGTATGGAATTCTTGTCAATACACCTTTTTAAAATGGGTTAATGCACATAACATAGTAGATAGTCATTCCTCTACTCTGTACCACCTTAATGCAATGGCAGATTCAAGTATTTTAGTCCAATCTGTGGAAAATCCACAGCACAATGTAGATGTATGCATTAATTCTGCACTGGCTGAAGCTATTGAGGAAAATAGACACAATTCGTTGTTCTGCCAGTGTATTTTATTTTGTGGATGGTAATGCTTGGCACTTAGGGAAGATGGTGGACCTCGGTGGACCTTGATATAATGGTAACCAGGAAATTTTTTTGGCATTAATGAAGGTATTCAATTGGCTAAGCATAACTCTATGTCATGAATGCTCGCCTTGAAAGACCAAAGCTAAAGAATACCACATACACATCACCCCACATACAAAATGAAATAATTCAGGTAAGAACATAATTACAAATAATTAGTTGATAAAATAAGAATTACGACTATTGTTTTATAATGGTGGATGAAATAACTTCTTTCAATAAAGAAGTAATGCATTTATGTGTACGATTTGTACACCATGACATCAAAGAGGTTTTTTATGCAATATGCCAAATTGAGTAAAGTTACTCGCTAGGTGATAGCTACTTCTGTCCTCGATGGCCGGTACCAATTAGGTCTGGATGTCGAAAATGTTTGAGGACAGGGGTATGATGGAACATCCAATATATCCTGTGAGTGGATTGGATTGCCAGTTGAATGACTGTGGTAAACTATACCACTCCAGTATGATAATTAAACCACTCAAGGATGATGCTTTACGATGTCATTGATTATGCATTCATTACCAGTATATTGTATGTATATAAAACATTGCAATTGTCTTTGTCTTTGTTCTTCCACGTGTTCTTGCACTTCATCCGTCTGCAATGCTTGTTGTCATCTTGCAATTAAAGGTTCTGTTAACTTTTATAAGTGAGTATTAAGCGTGTGCGTTTATTAACTGGCTATCAATAAAGCTAGTATTAAGATATCATATAAGATACCACATTGGCGATGAAGATGTGATTGGTGCTGTTTTGTCTCATATATTTGAAGATGGACAAGAAAAACCCATTGCATACACTTCTCAAACTCTGAACCCTGCTGAGAAAAGATATTCACAGCTGGAAAAAGAAGGTCTTGCTATTATCTCAGGGATTAAGAATTTCACAATTTCCTGTATGGTAGACATTTTATTATCGAGTCTGACCACCATCCATTATCCTTCCTGTTTAATGAAGCCAAAGGAATTCCCCAAATGGCATCTCACATACAGAGATGGGCAATTACACTCTCTGCTTACAATTACACTATCTGTTACAAGAAAGGCAAAACACTGTGCAATGCAGATGCATTAAGCAGGCTCCCACGCCCAGTTACCACAGCCACTGATGATACATGCACAGAATTGGTTAACCTTGTACAACACATGTCCTCCACTTGTGTTTCAGCATTGCATATTAAGGACTGGACCACAAAGGATCCTCTCCTCTCCAAGGTGCAGAGATTTATTCAGCTTGGTTGGCCAAACAACGTCACAAAGTTCCATGCAAGCCTTACTTCTCTAGGAAGGGTGAACTAAGTGTGTTGGATGGTTGTATCTTATGGGGTACTCATGTAGTGATTCCGCTGCCTGGTAGGTAGCCCCTACTTAAGGAATTACACCAAGCTCACCCAGGGGTTACAAAAATGAAAGCACTAGCATGCAGTTACATTTGGTGGCCTCACATGGACACTGATATTGAAACCCTGGTGAAAACTTGTACTGAGTGTCAAGAGTCTCGACCCTCACCACCTACCGCTCTGCTCCACCCATGGGAATGGCCGGCAAGTCCGTGGAGCCGCCTCCACATTGATTTTGCAGGTCCTTATTTGGGACACATATTTCTTGTACTGGTGGATGCCCATTCTAAATGGATGGATGTGAGACTCATGCATTCTATTAAAGCCCATAGTACGATTGAACAACTCAGAATGATATTTGCTACACATGGCATACCACAGAAAATTGTTTCTGATAATGGTCCTACATTTACTAGTCAAGAGTTTAAACTTTCATGACTCAGAATGGAGTTCTCCACATCATATCTGCTCCATATCATCCATCTACGAATGGACTCGCAGAACGAGCTGTCCAGACTTTCAAGCAAGCTCTGAAATGCATCCAAGGCAGTTAAATTCAGGAAAAACTGTCCAAGTTTCTCTTCCAGTACCGGATAACCCCTTACACTACGATGGGGATTGCACCTGCTGAACTCCTCATGGGACGATGACTTCGCTCTCGCCTGGATTTGCTTTTTCCTACAGTTTCACAGAAAGTTGAGAGTAAGCAACTGAAACAAAAGGAGGAACATGACTCAACAAAACCAGTTCGTACATTTTCTATTAGAGATCTTGTGTATGTAGAGGATTTTACAGCCTCACCACAAAAATGGATTCCAGGGAAGATTGTTGAAGTTACTGGACCTCTCTCTTATTGCATTGAGCTTCTCGATGGCAGTACAGTTTGAAGACATGTTGATAATGTGATTCAGCGATGTCAAACCTATGTTCCTGCTTCGCCTGCTGTCCTGGTGCACACTCCAGTTTCCGTTCAACCAGTGGATCCACTCGCACTTCCAGATCTCCCATCAAGCCTGGATCTGACTCCGAGTCAACCAGTTCCTCCACTTGATCTTCCACCTGCTTGTACTCCAATGCCTCCAAGACGTTCTACCCATACCCGGCAGAAACCTGTGAGGTTCAAAGCATGATCATTGTCATTCTCATTCCCTTAATACAATCCTTAATGAGGGGGAGTGTGGTAAACTATACCACTCCAGTATGATGATTAAACCACTCAAGGATGATCTTCATGACGTCATTGATTATGCATTCATTACCAGTATATTGTATGTATATAAAACATTGCAATTGTCTTTATCTTTGTTCTTCCACGTGTTCTTGCACTTCATCCGTCTGCAATACTTGTTGTCGTCTTGCAATGAAAGGTTCTGTTAACTTTTATAAGTGAGTATTAAGCATGTGTGTTTATTAACTGGCTATCAATAAAGCTAGTATTAAGATATCACATAAGATACCACAATGACCATCCACCATTTGTAAGATATAAAAAGCTATCTTCATCACAAATTTATTTCTGGCCTGGTAACACCTGGTACATTCATCACTGGGGTAAAGATCCTTTTAATTAACTGGTAGTACATATTGTATTGAAACTAAAGTAACATTAAATTGTACGAAAAACCTGTCCCACGCGCGGTTATTCGACCCAAATAGTCAATAAGTGTCTGCTTTGAAAACATTTTGTAGACTTTTTGAATCAGAAATGAACATGTGATTAGATCTAACAGTTTTTTTACTACCATTTTTAACAATTTTAGCCTTACACACTAAGAGGAAGAGGTGTGGCCAGATGGGACCCACCCCTTGTTATCACAGAGTCAAGTTGTGTCTGTGTGCCAAAGTTTTAGTCCTGTAGCTCAATTTTTTTTTCTGGTGAAATTCTTTTCTTTCTTTTTTTTTTTTAAGTATGGAAAAGAGGTGTGGCCACATAGACGTGCTTAAAACATTCCCTGGTGACACTGATCATATATATATATATATATATATATATATATATGGATTTATGGTCTAACTTCAATTGTTCAAGCATAAACCTAACGATGCACAGACAGACAGACAGACAGACAGACAGACAGACAGACAGACAGACAGACAGACAGACAGACAGACAGACAGACAGACAGACAGATTATTTGTACTTTATAGTATGGATATTACATGTAGATCTATTGCAGCACATGATTTGTTCACATATTTATCTTTCTAATTAATAGAAAAATATCATCACTCTGATTACTCAAAGTTTCCTGTTTAATGCTAAGTTGCCTTTGCACTGGGACAGAACTCTTCTAGTAAATATTGATGGAGGTCTGTGTCCACTGTAATCTGCCTCAATCTATGATCCACCTCTAATGAAGGTTGCCAGCTGGGATTCAACTCTGGACACTATATGCAATACATATGTATATATATATGTATATGTATATGTATATATTTGTATATATATGTGTGTGTGTATATATATATATACACAAACACATATATATACATATATATACATATATATACATATATATACATATATATACATATATATATATATACATGAATTTATTACATTATGTAAGGCTGGCCATTATGCATGGCCATATTTTTAACCATATTTGGTGAAATTTGTATGGTATTTCACAATAATACTTGAGAATGTGGAACACTTGAACATGCCATGGAATATTCATTGGAAAGCATTTGAACTAAGCTTTCATTTGGCAATAAGATTAAGGGTAGGGGGTGAGTTACAACAAAGTGATGAAACATATTATAGATCTCATGAATAATTAACGAGAATTAGGTTACTAACCCCTCCCCTCCCCCCCAAAAAGAACCCCCCTTTCGAAAATCCTGGCTACGGGCCTGGGAATCGATGTTCAACCTATCTCATTTTACACATTTTTTAACTTGCTTTTTTTTTTTTTTTTTTTTTTTTTTTTTTTTTTTTTTTTTTTTTTTTTTTTTTTTTTACTACCTTCTGCATGATGACTAAGTTATGGCCTCCAAAAAATGTTGTCGTTTCAGGGAATAATTGAAAAATTTGGCAATGTCAGAAACTACACCACTTGCATTGCGAACATTGGGGATGCTACAGGCCTTAACTATGCATAAGTTTAACTGGTATGATTGACAATGGGTGTAATAAGCTAAGGGGGCATGCTCTCTAATACGACTTCAAACCCCATGAAAAGAAGAATACAAAGTGATACCTTTTCGATACTTTCTCAATACTTGCACATGGAAACCAGAGGAAACTATTGCTAGCTATGTGGTAGCATGGAGAGACCAGGCCAGGCATTGCATCTATAAGGACAAATTCCCTGACATGCTAAGGGACTGCTTGGTCTATGGTGTGATTCATTAAGGAATTTATCTTAAATTGCTTGCAGAAAGTACACTTACTTATGATACAACCATTAAACTGGCTCAGCCAGTGGAAACCTCAGGAAGGAAAATTAAGCATTTTGGGTGAAGATTATCACAGCATGTCTCTACCATCTGCAGAGAAGAAAAGCGACCTGAACCTTATACAAAGAGGTCATCACCCCTATGCTACTTCCATCTTGTGCTACCTCTGTGGAGGTCAGCATTTTGCTCCTCAATGCAAACATAAAGATGTCATTTGTCACCTCTGTGAAAAAAGAAGTCATCTTGCATGTGTCTGCAGGTTCAGAGGGTCTCAGAAAACTACTGACCACCCTTTACATCAGAACAGATGGAAGACAAAGCTGGATTCCAAGAGCAACAACTACATGGATGAGGAAGCATCATTCCAAGATGAAATAGAACCGGATGTGCTTGCTTTCTCTGGTCGGCAAAATAAATCTTATCGGGTCATGGTCACCCTTAATAATGTACCTGTACATATGGAGCTTGATACAGGAGCTGCTGTTTCTGTCATCAGTGACATGATTTACAATGATATTCAGCATTAATTATTCGCTTCACCTCTTCAACATACTAAGACCACACTTTGTGCTTATTTGGATATCCTTTATTTTTGCAGTTTAAAAGTTTCATACATACCTTCTTGGGTGAGAGTTTGTGATCAAGTCTGATCATCAACCCCTAAGTCATTGTTTGGAGAAACCAACAGAGTTCCTTACATGGTTTCATCAACGATTCACTGAGAGAATTGGGCCTTGATCTTGTCTTCATGTCATTACACCATCCATTATTAAGCAAGGGAAAAGCTATGTAATGCAGATGCTTTCATTCTCTTATTTCGCTCTAGTTTTAGAAAAAAAGGAATTCTTACCTGAAGACCTAGCTAAACTAGTGAACCACCATTCTTCTACTACCATTTGTGCAGCTCACATCAAGGAGTGGACCTCAAGGGATCCCACACTTTCATGTGTGCTCTGATTTTTGACCATGGGGTGGCTAAGTTGACAGCTTGATACAAAGTTCAAGCCCTATACTACTAGGAAGTATGAGCTGTGTATTATTGATGGTTGCACTCTTTGGGCATCCCACATCATTGTTCCACCTCAAAGACACAATTTGTCTTGGATGAATCACACCCTCGTACATCTGGTGGCTGGATAGGGACTTAGAGATAAAAAGAAGTAGTCCAAACTTGTCCTGTCCATCAGCAATAATGACCAGTACCTGCGACAGCTCCACTTAACCCATGGGAATGGCCTTCACAGCCATGTAGCTGCATTCACCTTGACTTTGCAGGACCTTTCTTAGGATGATCTATGTTCCTTATTGTGGTGGACGCTTACTTTAAGTGGATTGATGTCCACATCATGAAATTTATTATGTCTACTAGTACCATTGAAAAACTCAAAATTGTGTTTGCAAACCTTAGTTTGCCGTGTGAAGTAGTCACAGACAACAGTTCATCCTTCAGGAGTGAGGAATTTCAATCATTCATGTCTCAATATGGCTCGGATCATGTTACTATAGCTCCTTATCATCCCTCCAGTAACTGAACATGCAGTTCAGACCATAAAAAATGGACTGAAGCATATTCCTGGAGCTACCCATTAAGAAAATTATCTAATATTCTTTTCACATGATGTATTATACCTCAAACCACCACTGGTATTGTTCTTTCTCAATTCCTAATGGGCCATAATTTAGATCATATCTGACAGACTTTTCCCAGAGCTGAATGACAAAGTCGAGATGCAGCACTCGAAGCAGTCAGTGCATCATGACTCCGCTAAACCAGTTCAGACTTTCACCATAATTTTCCAGAACATAGACAATTCAAAGCTCTGCTGTGGGACCCGGTTGGTCATGAAGAATATGATATACATGTCATTGGGGTACCATTATCATGGGGTGCTCTACTGGAGAGGACATGTTTGTGTCATAATGCTCAGGGTCAGACGTTTACAGTTGCTGTTCTACAGCTTGATTGACAGTTGCTGTCCTATATCTTGGTTGACAGTTGCTGGCCTACATATTGGTATATCGTGTTTTTCTCAAAGCAAATTATACATGGGTTCTTCATTCATTCAATCATTTATGAAGAAGAAATAAAGTTATCCTCCTGGAGTCCAAAACCATACAGGCTACATGTTGGGATACAAAATCGATAGCTATTTGATGGTGTCATCATACAGGGCCTGCAGACCAGAGATACCATTTGGTGATGAGTATTGGCATCTTTGTATAAAATGGCCTGCAGTTTGATCCTCCATGCCACATTCACAGATCGCTGAAGGGGCCATTTCCCATTTGTTCAAGGATGAGCAGAAGCTCCCAGTGCCAGTTCGAAGGTGGTTCAGCCTCGTCCATGCTAGTCTTGGAAGAGCCAATCCCAGTGGGCGAGGTTCAGCATCAGGGATGAAGGAGCGCTGTCATGAGGCACTGTTGCACCATTCTGCACTCCAAACATGATCCGCCCAATGTGCTACATTAATATTTCATTCCTCAATCATCCTGAGGAACTGTTTTGCAGCTGGCACAAATGGTTACCGTGGATTGCTCATGAGTGGATGATGGCAAGAACTTCTATATCTTCACTGCAAGAAATAGGACCAAGTATATCGTGAATCTGGAAGCATTGCGCTATAAACTGTAATTAAATATAATTTCGAAAACTTTTTTAAAGGGTAATACCCATATGTAGTAAAGGTTTTATGGTGCATATGATTTTATAAATTCATGTGCTACACGCTTGCTAGTACATACATACATATATGATTAGATACAGCTATAATCAGAAAAAAAAATCTTTCTGGCAACAGTAAAATGGAGTATATTTTCCAGTAGCCAATTAAAAAAACAACACAAGCCATGACTCCCTCAATCTGTGTGACAAAACTGAGATATTGTTATCCTACTTCAACCTATTTCAACCCCCTGTGTTATATGTATATCCATTGTATTTCTCAATAGAACTATTATAAACTATTATATTGGTCTTTGACTTAATTCAGAACTATATTAATTGAGTACATATTTGATTTTGTGACAGATACCATATGAACAATTTGCTGGCATTTATGATCAATACATTTTGTTTGTTGGATACAAACCTGGTCATGGCTTTCCTCGCCTATTTCACCACAAAGCTTGCAAAGCATATCAATGGGAATGAAATCGTATGAAGGTACTACTTATCATACAATATACTGAAATTTAATATAATGAAATTGAATTGAATATGTAATCTTATCCATAATTTAAGTGATTTAATATTATCTTATGGTCCTACGAAAGAAATATATTTGAATTATATTTTGGAAGTAAAGTATAATTGGGTGAATAGATGTTATTTAATGTTGATGTTCAAAACATAAAGGTTTCAATAGCATCGAGTTCAAACAGAGTTATTGGTTTCCTGCATGTCTACTGAAGTGCATCCATAGAGCATTACTATGACAGAAACTTTTCCCACAGTGCTCACATTTGTATGGCTTCTCCCCTGTATGAATCCTGAGGTGCACCTTTAGATTACCATTCTCACTGAAACTCTTTCCACAGTGTTCACACTTGTATGGCTTATCTCCTGAATGAGTCCTGAGGTGCACTTGTAGATTATTATTCTGAGTGAAACACTTCCCACAATGTTCACACTTATATGGTTTATCTCCTGTATGAGTCCTGCGGTGCTTTTGTCGACTACTATTCTGGCTGAAACACTTCCCACAGTGTTCACACTTGTATGGCTTGTTTCCAGCATGTGCCCTGAGGTGCACTTGTAGATTATTATTCTGAGTGAAACACTTCCCACATAGTTCACACTTGTATGGCTTGTCACCTGTATGTGTCCTGAGGTGCACTTGTAGATTACCATTCTGAATAAAAGTCTTCCCACACTGCTCACACATGTATGGCCTGTCTCCTGTATGTGTCCTGAGGTGCACCTGTAGGGCACTACTACAAATGCAATTTCTTCCACAGTGTTCACACTTGTATGGTGTCTCTCGTGCATGTGTCCTGAGGTGTACCTGCAGAGTACTATTGCAACTGAAAGTCTTCCCACATTGTTCACACTTATATGGTTTCTCACCTGTGTGTGTCCTGAGGTGCACATGTAGATTATTATTCCGACTGAAACTCTTCCCACAGTGCTCACACTTATATGGCCTGTCTCCTGTATGTGTCGTGAGGTGCACCTGTAAATGACTACTGAAACAGAAATTTTTCCACAATGCTCACACTTGTATGACTTGCATCCTGTATGTGTCTTGAGGTGGGTCTGAAGGAGTGTATTGCTCCTAAAATTCTTTCCACAATGTGAACAATGTTTGTCTTGAGCAACATTTTCCTGTGTCTGTACATGTTGCTGAGGGTCTTCCTCATATTTCTTGTGGGATGAACACCTCAAGTTTCTTACAGTGGTGTCGCTGGGCACATCAGTAGTCAACCTGAAGGACATACAAAGGAATATGATGTCCACATTATTCTTAAGTGAAAGAGCATCAAAGAATTCCATAATTGACTTTAAAGTTAATACACACACACGCAGGAATGAAAAGTTAGAAATAAGAGGGATGTAAACCTATCTGCATAAAATATATTACTGTTGTATAATGATCTTTGTGAGCATTTTGCTTTATGCTAACAACCAAAAAAACTATAAAAATGATAACTTGTAACTGCTTGTGTCTCCAATATTTTGAACAGGCAATATTGGTCTACGATATTGTAACTTTGAAATAATATAATTACATGCTTAAAAATATCATAGCAGAGCAAAGTGTAGCTGAATTATCCTGCATCAAGTCCTAAACTGTATCAATTTTTCAGAATCTTGGTGTCTTTGTAATAGAGCTCCTCCTAAACTATGGCACCTGTTAAGGTGAAAATCACAGGACATATGCAGTTTCATCAGGTATAGGTTACAAACACATAAAAAATTCAAAAACTTTTTTAGAATCCAGGTCTGTGCTCCTTTCCCCCCATCCCCTCTTTCCTTCCTTTTGCCCCATAGTTTGGGAAGGTGCTGTTTGACAGTGGGGAAATCTAGCCAGAGTATACTCATCTTTTTACTTCTCCATAATTTTTAAGGCTTCTGCTGGATTAAAAAAGGTATACATTAGCATATGTGCACTCCACCCCCACCGAATAAAAGAAAAATTCAGCTCATAAAGCAGGTAAGGGGTTGTTTTTGAAGTTGGTAACCACAGGGCACCGACTGGACTGAATTTAAGAGCCTGATATATTATTGCCTTTCTGCACAGTTGGACAGATATAGAAGTGGGATATACAGGAATGAGTGTAGACTAGTTTTGGCAGGGACCAGAATCTTGCTAAGGAGTCTTCTTGCTCTTTCCTTAACAGACCATCTTGAGGTCAAATAAAATTTGGATTGATGTGATACTTATTGTTATTTTCTTTCAGGTAAGATATACAGCAACCAGGTGTACACAGATTTTTTCTCGAGACAACAAAATTGATAGAGTTTAGTTTTCCTAGTGAGTTAAATGGAATGAAATAAATTCCTCCACTATGTTGTGATATTTGTTATTTGAGCATTATAACTACTAGAGAAATGCCTGCCCCAGAGGTGGTTTGTCAGTTGGCCTTTGGTCTCCTGTACTTACAAACTCAGTATCCCTATTGTTTTGTGGGGCTCCACCCAACTGTTCCACCTCCTCCACACGCCCACGCATTCACACTCATGTATGCATTTATGCATGCAGACATATATATATGCACACATACACACCTAACAGATGCACACTCATGTATGCATGTGCACACACACACACCTAAAAATGGGGGCAAAAATCAAGCCCTTAAACCATCGAAATCCCCCCTTTCACTTATGGAACAACCAATATAGTGTACCATGTTGTGAGTGAAATTTAATGAAAGCAATCTGCACACATACACACTCATGCTCACAGACATACGCATACACACACACACACACATACACACGCACACGCTTGCACACACATAGGAAAAAGAGCTAAAGGACAGATATGTGTTATTTTCCATGTAAACTTTTAGTTTTTAAACGATGTATTCTTCCATTCTAATTTAAATTTCTGTTTAATAACACAACCTGCACATACATGATATATACAAATTTGGAAAGTGTCAAAGGACAGAGGTGGCTAAAAGTGTGTCATATCTTCCATGTATTTCTTAGTGTTTTTAAAACCATGCATTCTTTCCATTTCTAATTCATATTTCTATTTGATCTAAACATGCCCAAGAAGTTATGTAGCAAGGGCTTGGGCAGGCAGAGTACCTCCTTGACCTGTGTGCAGACATTCAGAAAGAAGGAAGGGCTAAGGATGGAGGAACAGAGGGAGTCTGAGTAGAAAGATCATTCCATAAAACAACATCGACAGGTAGACAGTTCTTCTCAAGAGGGAAGGTTTTTTTTTTGCAGCTCCAGCTGCAACATTCTACTGAACCAGAGGAGATGCAAGGTCAAGAGCCAGACAATTCACAGGGGAACCACAGCCCAAACATCGACAGGTCCTCAACCACATCCACACCGCATACTTGCAGGGACTGGCCAATGATGACTTCTCCTTAACATCTTCAAACAGAACCCTTTGATAGGGTGCCAAGAAGATGTACGAGATCCTGGAGTCTCAGAAATGGGAAGAGTGCCAGAATTGCAAAGGGCATACATCTTCCAGGAGATCAAGAAGGAAAAGTGCAGGGCTTACCAAGGCAATGCCAAGATGGAAATGTTTAGAACAGACAATGACCTCAACCCCAATCCTATGCCCAAGTGTCTGCAGGATCTAACACCAGTTGAGATGAGCTGCATCACCATGATCTGTCCCCCCATCTTAGTATACAAGAAAGGGATGGCCACTGCATCTTCTTCTTCCAGAATGTGAAGGAGTTCTCAATGAATCTCCCCAGGCTGCCAGCCGAACTTCCTTACAGCATCCTGAAGAATCCATTGCAGCCAAACACTAACAAGAACTTTCGAATTCGCAGGAACAGGATCATGGATGCTCTCAAGTACCTCCAGGCCAAGAGTGAGGATTACAGACACATTGAGATCTCTCAACGCAACACTGAGCATTATCCTCTAGACAGCATCATGATGGACCTGCCTCAGCCATAACCAGAAGAATAAGGCATCGCAGATAATGGTGCATTGGCTGTCAATGAGGAGTCTACCAGAGGGGATGCATCAATCGTTGACTTCCCAGTTTCTCAAAACACTGTCCTTGAGAACATGCAGCAGGTTTTGAGACAGGACACAGCAGTTGCACAGCAGCAGCAGGAAGCTAACACATGGAGTCGGATGATGTACTGCCTTGGTCTAAGAGGGCCCCCAAGCCTGTGTGTGAGTTAATCACTGGATACTACAGCAAGGCTTTCCCTCACCTGTTTCCAGATGGCAGGGGGACATCACAAAGCCTACAAGGGGAAAAATCCCTCACTGAAGTAGTACTTCAAGCACCTTCTACATCTGCACTGGTCCTTTGCCAAGCATCACACATTCCTCTTTGTCGCAACCTACATCATGAGAACAACATGAAGCTCTGACAAGAGGAAACGTGTTAGCCAAGCACTGTACCAATAGTTTTTTCATGGCAGAACTCAAAAAGACTATTGATGAAGGAGATAGGAAGCTGATCAAAAGCTGCTTTGCTTTTCCTCTGCCATTCCTGGCACCAGACAACCTGTTGCTGAAGCATGTTCTTTCCCAGATGGGAGCTGAGGATTGAATCATCTGATACGACGTTCAGGCCAGAGGCACCATCCATGCCCACCTTCTCCTCAAGATGAAGGAGGTCCTTCTCACACTGAACTTAAGAGATCCCAGATCAAGATTCCAAGGGACAAATTGGATAAGATGATGGAAGAGGAGGTGGAGGCCATTGTTCAAGTCAAAAGGCAAACACATGAGAGGATTCTGAGATTTTCCACTCATCAATTTGGCATCAGTGAATGAAAGCTCAAACTCCAACATGCATGAGAAATGTATATTCAGAAGTAAACGTTTATTATGCTTATGTTAGAACTTAAACTTTCAACTACGTGTATTGTTCTTTCCTGATTTTTTTTTTCTCATTTGCTAGACACACTATACTCATTCTCTGCTGGGGGTATGCTGTTTGCTCTCACTGTCCATGGATGGACAACAACAATACAGCACCTCTATATAATAATAGTTTTGTTAATGGGTCCCTCTAGATAATATTTATTAATTTCAACTGAATTTTCTAAATAATCAAATACTGTAATTCTAGATAATATAACAGTCAGGAATGCTAACTATTTGCTGAAAAACTGTGTTATAACTGTTTTTATCTTAACAATTTTGTGTGAAAGAAAAAAATGCAGAAAATGATTTTTGTGTGAACAATTAAAAAAAAGGAAAGAAGATTCAAGTCAGTTAATAAAGATTCACAGGAGTTCCATGGTTTTGATTCTTCATTAGACTCCAAAATCTCAGAGTTGTTCCATCCTGCCACAAGTACTGGACATTGTTGAGCCAACCTTCAATGTTTGCTTCCAGCCACTAAAAGATACTTGTTTCATATACACTTTGACACTCACCACCATCTTGTTAGTAGCTAGCCACATATATTATTGCATATTCCAATGACAGTTCCAGAGTTTGAGGAACTTATGAATAATTGTGGTTTCTCAATAAAATTGTTTATAAATTGTCTATAACTAATTCTCCATGGAAACAAAGACTGAGTAGCTAGGAGATAGCCTAGGTTATATATTCATGGCTACTGGTACCATTTTTTTTTTATCTGTGCACTGAAAAATAATGATTCAGTACCTCCATATTTGTAGCCTGACAGCACCTAACTTTGCAGCATCAAACAGTCACTTTCCTTCATAAAAGCTTCAACTTCAACATCTGCACACCTAAAGCTTCAAGGATTGAAATTGATCCACTGATTTTGTTGGTAAGCCAATACCACAAAGACATCACACAGCTAAACTAGATTGTTCGAAAATATTTAACTTTCAGGTAAATTTGTCTGGCATGAATTCAATAAATTAGTGTTTATTTTTATTATAACGAGTTGGCACCAATCCTTATATTTGTTAGATTAAATTTGTAGTTAGAATTTTTAGATTTACAGTAACACCATTTTCTCTTACTACTTTCCTTCATGGGTGAATTATCCGTATACCTCACATTTAACATACACAAATGGTGCCAATGGTAAACACTTACATTTCCTGTTCTGTGAACCCTCTGCCCTCCCTCTCCTGCTCCAAATAATCATCCTACACCACACACACCAAAAAAAAAGACATCCCATCATATATATTGATATATTAATATTGTTTGTACTGTGATATTAGTTTAACTTAGTAATGTCAAAGTTTGTGTGACTACAGTAAAATTTCTATACTTATTAGTACAGCAAATGGAAATGTGAGACTCCCAGTGTGCGAGTTGAAGGAATTTACAGATAATAAAGCAATGTCGTAAGCTTTTGTAACATAGGAGAACTCATATTGATATTTCATTATCATAGTAATTAATTTAAATACAATTCAGTAGATGTAAAAACATCAACATAATATTCTAACAATTGAGTCATGTTTGGCCACTACACAAAATCAAATTCAAGATAATAAGTATGTCTATGGAGAACAAGAAAAATCAAAGCTATACCTGAAGGATCTGGATTACTGAAGACTTATTAACTATTTCTATTTACCTTGTATTTGTATTTAAATTTACATTATTATGCATTTAGATGCACTGATCATTCACTTCAGCAATTCTAATATATACAGAGGATCCACTGCAGCTTAACTTCCAATTATCAAGGAAACAAGGCACAGTTCATCCAATCAAAATTACTCTACAATTAATTAAGTCACGTATTTTTCAACAGAAAGAAGTAAATATGGATACATAGATAGCTTGAGGTGTGGCCAGGTGGTACCCAGAAATTGTTAACCCTAGAGTGTAGTTGTGCATGCTAGTTTCATGTGTCTAGGTGCAAGTGCTTAAATTTTTTTTGGCAAAGGTATTCTCCCTGAAATTTTCTCTTTCCACTGTGCTATTCTTGGAAGCTTTACTGGCTATATCCCTGTTATGCAAGGGGGGGGGAAAGGATTTTTAAGAAAATGTAATTGTATTCATAGGAAATAATAGTATAATCATTTACACTTTTCCCTTTATCACATAATTTGGTTATGATTATGTATTTTCTATTTCATAAGGCTGTCTCAGATTTGACCCTAAAAATGCATTAGGAACCTTCTTATTGTCAGTGACATACCAAGCTTCATTCAGATACTGTGTATATATATTATCATTAAGCATAGGCGTCACATATTATTGCAACTAGAGATAAAATTTACTAAAATCCATTCTCTTTGACTTTGCTGGTTGAAAGAATGCTATAAAAGTCTCAATATTTACTCATTTCCAATATTTCAGATATCATCCAACTCCCCCTGAAGTGGTGTTTTTTTCCCCCTATGTTACCCCTGAAGCTCTGTGAAGAAGGAATCAGGACTTAGCTGTATAGTTCATAAGGAAAGTACAGTCATCTTCAGCCCACATGGTGGGAAGCAGAAACTCTGAGAAGAACTGATGTCTGACAATTAGCTTCTTATTAGTCGCTGTGCAACCAGGTTCATCCAATAGATACGGAAATAAATAGTAAATATTTAGCTAGATATTAACATGTGGCAAAGAATCAACACTGAAGTTATTTAGATAGATATGAATAGCTTTAGCTGTGGCAAAGCATCAATTCTGTTGGAGCTAGCATGGCATACTCCTAATAGCAGACTAAAATTTTGATGTTGAACTTCTCGGGTAAGATTGTGTTCGTTACATTGAAGAGAGCTATGGATGATGGAGTAGCATTGTGCTATAAAACTGATGGGGGGGTGGGGGCATTTTTACTGGTTTGAAGATTGTTTATGATGTGAAACTGCTGGGGTAACGTGTTCGTTGCATTAAAGAGAATAGTGGAACAGAGGGAAGGTAGGTTGGGGGGGGGGGGGGGGGGGGGGGGCATTATGATATAGAACTGCTGAGGAAACTTCCATTCCATCGTGTTGAATATTGCTGAGATGATTGGAGGACATGGAAATGGAATTTCTTAAGAAAAGTGTGCAATGCATTAAAAATGCTGAGAAGGTTGGGAATGTTCTGATGTAGAACTGCCAGATAACATATCTTACTTAGGTGTGGTTTCATCTTAGCTACACCCACAAAAAGTTATTTTGTTATCACAAGCTAATCAAAGAATCGACCATGTAGAAATATTTGGCATTAGTTTCCAAGGAATCGGGTGAGTGTTATTGAGCAGGTGTGGGTGTGGTAATAGGTGCAGTTTCATCATAAATCACACCCACAGGAAATTGTTTAGGTTGCCTAAGCTAATTTATGAACCAATTTGGCATTTGGCGTATGAACTACAAATAAAACATGTGGGTGTAGTTTTGCCATAGCCACACCTGCAGGATGTCATTTTGGCTACCAAAAGCTAATTAGGAGACCAACTTGGCTGAAATTTGGTATGTGGTTTCCAAGTTATCGGGTGAGCATTATTGACCACATGTGGTCAAAGTTGGTCTCTTAATTAGCTTTTGGTAGCCAAAATAACATCCTGCAGGTGTGGCTACAATAAAACCACACCCACATGTTTAATGATGCTCACCTGGTTACTTGTAGTTCACATGTCAAATTTCAGCAAGATTGTTTCATAAATTAGCTTTGGCAGCCAAAACAATTTCCTGTGGGTGCGGTTATGATCGAACCATGATCGTAACTACACCCACAGGATTTTGTTTTTGTTGCCAAAAGCTAATTAAAGGACCATATAGGCCGAAAGTTGACATGTGATTTCCGACTAATCCGGTGAGCATTACCGATGTGGGTGTGGTTTGGTGGTAACCACACCTACAGTTGTTGTTGTTTTTTTGGCTACCAAAAGCTAATTTAAGGACCAAGCAGGCAGAAATTTGTGTGGCTTCTAAAATGTTTCATATTGACATTGGCTGGGCAATGCTGGGTATATACAGCTAGTTTCATATATTTTGGTTCTTAAGTATGTATTTCTAGGCATCATGGCCAAACCATTGGACCTAAAAGGCTGAAATTTGGCATGTGGTCTCCAAGGAACCAGGTGAACATTATAAAGACATGTGGGTGTGGTAATTGGGGTGGTTTTATCATGACCACACCAGCAGGTAGTCATTTTGGCTATCAAAAACATATCAAAGCACCAACCACGCTAAAATTTGGCATGTGGTCTCCGATTATTGATTGAGAATTAACTACATATCGGTGTGATATGGACCACATATGGATGTGGTTTGGCTATAGCCACACCTACAGGAAGTTGTTTTGGCTATCAAAAGCTAATCAAAGAACCAACCAAGCTGAATTTTGGCATGTAGTTTCCAAGTAACTGGGTGAACGTTACTAAACATGTGAGTGTGGTTTTGTCATAGCCACTGGCTATTAAAAGCTAATCAAAGGAATATCCAGGCTGAAATTTGTAATGTGGTTTCCAAGTAACCGGGTGAGCATCATAAAACACATGTGGGTGTGGTTAGTTCATAACAACACCCACAGGAAGTTGTTTTGGCCACCAAAAGATAATTGAAAGAACAACCAGGCCAAATTGAATGGGTTTATAATATTTCTGATGTTGACATTGGCTAGGCAACGCCAGGAATGCTGCTAGTTATTTCATAAATCTTATAGCAGTTGTTAATTTCAAATTAGACTGTGTGTGGTGGCTGAGTAGTTATGCTCTTGGACTAACAACTCATGGGTTGTGAGTTCAAACCCAGCACTGATAGGATAATTTTCCTGTCCTTCAACATCTTCCCACACCAGTCCACCCAGCTCATGTTGACTACCTCCTCGTGGTGAGCACTGGAAAACTGACACATAGTCAGGCTAAAGTCAACAAATAGAGAAGAAATTCTCATACGAAATGTTTATATTATAAAATGTACATCATAAAGCATAATAGTGTAAATAATAAAGCATCCTTTTCAAGTAAAAAAAACAAAAACAATAATAAAAAATAAATTAACACTATAAAAAAAAATATATGTATATATAAATTAAATTAAATGTCAAAGAGATCTGAAGTCTGAACACTGTTTTCTAAGTTGAGAAATACATAGAGAAATATTTAAAAAAAATTATAATTGTATAGATCAACACAAACACGAATAGAAAGATAGATATAAAAATTAATGATAATTTTTTTTTTTTAATTAGTAAAAAAAAATCGCAGAAGTTTAAAAACCCTTTAGGCTTGCATTCAAATTGAAAAAAACAACAACAAAAAACGAACAAAACATAAAACAATAAATGACCTTAATAATAGGTGCACAGATGGACATAAGGCATGTCCTCCCATAAGACATGTCCTCCAGTAAGACAATCATGTGACCACAGCCCACCAAAAGTGGGATTAGCAAGCAACATGACCAAAGGTCACATTGGTGTGCTATTAGCATAAACCCACCTGGAAGACTCTAACAAAGTTCACTCTATGTAACATGCAGGGATTATTGACACTGATCTCATTAATTAAATGAAGAAAATATTATAAACTAACAGGCCAAATTTCTGTGATAATTGTGTTCTGTATGAACAAACCACACCCATTGATAAAACCAGGCCCACAGTCAACTGGTCTGAACAAAACTTTTGTTAGGACATGCAGTGAGGTGCCCTAATCAATCCCTGACAGTTTCATGAAGATCCCTCCATTAGTTTGGGAGGAGTTAAGTTAGAACATACAGAGAGAGAGAGACAGACAGACAGATAGACAGACGAATACTGATTTATAACAACATAATTGGTTGACAAAATAGTTGATATGGTACAATTACATAATTCAATGGATGCAGTGACATAACATGGTGGGGAAAAATACTTATTAAAACAAGAGCGGTCCAGCACTAAGACCTGTAGCAAAAATATCTACTTATAAATAGGAGCTCTGTGTGCGCGTATGTATGTGTGAGTTGTTTTCACTACCAAACCGCTGGATCAATCAGGCTAAAATTTAGTATGTGGTCTCCAAGTAACTGGGGGAGCTTTATTAACCACTTATGGGTATAGTTTCATCAGAGTCACACCCACATAATTTTTTTGTGGCTGTCCTATCCTAATTAAAGAACTGATCAAGCACAAATTTGGTATATGGTTTCTGAATAACCAGGTGAGCATTATTAACAGCATGTGCCTGTGGCAATAAGTGTGGTTTTCTCATAGCTGCACCAACAGGAAGTTGCTTTGGCTGTTAAAAGCTAATTAAAGGACCAATCAGGCTGAAATTTAACATGTGATCACGAAGTAACCCGCTGAATATTAGTAAACATATGTAGGTGTGGCAATGGGTGTGGTTTTGGAAGAGCTACATCCATAGGAAGTCCTTTTGGTTGCCAAAAGCTAATTAAAGGACCAATCAGGCTGAAATTTAGTATGCGGTTACCATGTAACCATGTGAACATGATTTATCATATGTGGGTTTGGCAATGAGTATAATTTTTGCTATAGACACACACACGATGTCATTTTGGATGCCGAAAGCTATACAAGGGACGAAATGATTGAAATTTGGCATGTGGAATCCAAGTAACTGGCTGAGTATTGTTAACAATATGTGGGTTTGGCAATGGGTGTGGTTTTTTCATAGACACACCCATATGAAGTTGTTTTGGCTGTCAAGAACCAATCAGAAGAAAAATGAGATTCAAATATGGCGTGTGGGTTCCAAGTGATTGGGTATGTGTTAATAATACTTGTGGATGTGGGAATGGACTTGTGATGCCACACCCACAGGAAGTTGTTTGGACTGCCAAGAACTAATCAGACTGGAATTTGGTATGTGATCTCCAAGTGATCAGGAGTGTTATCACTGTCCTGTGGGGTGTGTTTGGCCATGGTCACACCCATAGAAGTTGTTTTCATTGACGAGAACCAATGAGGCTGAAACTTGGCATGTGGTTTCCATATGACCAGGTGAGTATTGCTATATTTCTGTCTCTGTGGTTCGCAACATAAAATGTTAATGGACACAACCAAATGGTCAAGCAAAGCAATCAAATAAAGCAAGATTTAATAGAACTCAAAAAGCACACATAGCCACATCCACACAATGGTAACATCTTCCGGTCACATGGAAACCTCTTGCTCTGCTGGACCAATCATGTTAAAATTTGGCATATGATAGCCATGTGACCACGATTGTTACTGCCCTTCCATGGGTGTGGTTGTGGGTGTGCTCTGGGAAACAAACAGTAGTACAAAAGTACGAATGCCAGAACACACATGCACCATCCAAACTACTACCAGCAAATCTTACAATATTTTTTTTCGCTGTACCAATACCATGCAGTGAAGCTGCAACAGGTGTACCAGTTACTTGCACTAATGTATATAGAGCAGTACAACTTTTACAGAGTTCAACCTTGAAAACTAAACGAATCTAATCAATGAATTACAACAATTTACAGCAGTTTTTGACATGTAGCTAAGTGAAAAAGTTCAAATATTCCAGCTGGTTATCAACAATGACTAAAACTGAACTAATGGATGAAGAAAAACAATTTAATAAACCACATATATTATAATACCTATCTACTCAATTATACACTAGAAAAATACATTAAAATGCATGCAAGCAACATTGAGTATAATTAGAAATACATACAACTTCTCTGTGTGCGTCCGCCATTATTGCAGGTTGCACTGTATAAAACACACATTGGAGAGTTATTGTAAAGCACACAGCACTATATAAAATAAATAAGTTTATTAATGAAATATAAAAAAATTTAATTTGCCTTGGGTTTCCTTCTGCTCATCTGTGCTACCATCCAGGGTTCATATGCTGAGTCACTGTCAGAATCTGTCCAATGCTTCTTCCTATTTTCATTCTTCCATGCATTTATTTCCAAAAAGCATACTGTTGAACTCATTACTTATCTCATATAATTCTTCATTTAATTGAATTTACATATTCATAAATTGATTTTATTTATTCATTTAATCTATATATGTATTCCAATTTAGTACACACCATTTAATTCACATTTGCAAATACCGACCACTAAAATTCTAGAGTATCACAAATTGAGAAAGCAACATGAGCTGGGTCCCACCTGGCCACACCTCTTTCTCTGGGTATGTCTGGCAAAAAAATTTTGCCCTGTATAATCTGAACAATTAACTTGGCATCCTGAGTAAACTAGGCTCTCTAGCTAAAATGGAGTAAAACTAAAGAAATAAATCATGGAAGCTACAATAATAGCCTTGTGCCAAATGTATCATTGAATGATTGATTAGTCTGTTCAGCACTGGTACACTTACCATCAGGTTTGAAAGAAGGTGAGCTTAGAGAGCCCGCTAAATAGTTGTCCAGAGTGACTAGAGCACCTGGGCAGAGGGCTAAATAGTTGTCCATAGTGACTTAAGCACCTTCACCTTAAGGTGGTAGATATAACTAGTGATCAATGAATGGGAGTAGGCAGCTCTCCAAGAAAATACAACCACTTTGTTTCTCACAGAATACAGGTCACCCAATGGCAATTCGTTCCACATACAACCAAAAATTACCAGATCCCAAAATGTGGTCTAACAGGGTAAAATCTGGTCCCGTTGAAGTTGTAAAATCTGGTCCCGTTGAAGTTGTAAAATCTGGTCCCGTTAATCTGGTCCACCAGGTGGCCCACGTTCGAATGTTAAAAGTGGTCCCTTTATATTAAAACTGGTCCCCCTTCATAAATAATGGTCTGTCACAGTCACAGTGGCCCAAGTTTAAATTTTTTTTGGGGGGGGGGGGAGGGAAGGTCAAATCACCTCCAATAATAAATGAAAAATAGCAACAAAAACTGGTCAACTTAGGGTACTTCTTTTTAATGTTATAAACAATCTTCCTTTTAGCACAAATGATCCCCAATTAATTTCCTTGCCCAATGACACTTTGATGCTAGAAACAGTCTCCCTTTATATGAAAATTGGCCTCCCATTGATTTCATTAAGATGAAAATAACTGCTTCAAAGAATGACCCTTTGATTAATTTCATTAATCGAAGGGTCATTCTTTGAAGCAGTTAATTTCATCTTCCAATAATTTGGACTTACAGTTGATTCCTGTCCACTGAAATATCTTTAGAAAATACTTGAATACAGAACAATACTATTTAAAACCAAAGTAGCTACACCAATTTATACACCATATTTATCACTAGCAGCATCTAACCAGCTTTGGGGGGGTCAATGTCAACATGAAACATTATAGAAGCTCCTCAAATTTCAGCTTGGTTGGTCCTTTAAATAGCTTTTGGCATAAAACCAAAACCCCCCCCCCCCCCCCCCCCCCCCCCAAAAAACAAATTTTTTGTAGGTGTGGCTACCACCAAACCATACTCATTGACACACTTCCTTGTGTTTAATAATGTTAACCCAGTTACTTCTTGTGTGTGTGGCTATGACCAAATCACAACCATTGACACACCTATGTGTTGTTAATAATACTTACCAGTTACTTGGACACCATGTGTCAAATTCCAGCTGGATTGGTCCTTCAATCAGCTTTATGTAGCCAAAATAACTACTTGTGGGTGTGGCTATGACAAAACTGCACCCATTTCCACACCCACAATTTGTTAATAATGATCACCTGGTTACTTGGAACCCACATGGCAAATTTCGGCCTGGTTGGTCCTTTAATTAGCATTTGGTAGCCAAAGTATCCACTTGTAGGTATGGCTATGATGAAACCACACCCATTGCCACACCCACATAAATAACGTCATTAAAAAAAAAGAAAAAGAAGCAAAATGTAAATTCTTTAGTTGCCTTTACATGGTCCCACCCATGGAATACGCACCTGACATAGTCAGGGTGCCTGTGCACTAAGCAGGCACTATGAGCAAGTGCAAGGAAACTCTTGAAGCCCTAGGAACTTGAAGGAGGACTTACCAAGACTCTCAGCTTATGGGTGTGGGCACCCGAAGTCCCACCTGGTCCCTTAGCTAATTGACAAGGAATGGCCAGTAAATATGCACCCCAGAAAATTCCAGGATGGATGGATGGATGGATGGATGGATGGATGGATGGATGGATGGATGGATGGATGGATGGATGGATGGATGGATGGATGGATGGATGGATGGATGGATGGATGGATGGATGGATGGATGGATGGATGGATGGATGGATGGATGGATGGATGGATGGATGGATGGATGGATGGATGGATGGATGGATGGATGGATGGATGGATTTGAAGGGTTTCCAAGCAAAAGATTTCCATTGATCAGAATAGCAGGCCTAAATTGTGTAACGCTACGGCTGTTCCCTATGCCTTCTGTAAGGGCAAAGGAGGGCAACCTGGAACCACTTCAATTTGCTGATTGGGTGTCTCCAAATGTAGCTGTGATGAAGGCTGACAAGGAAACTGTTCGTGTTTGCCTTCATGGAGATTTCAAACTGACATTAAACCCAGTGTCTCGTTTAGATCCTTACCAGATTCCTAAGGTTAAAATTCGTTTTCCAAATTGGCAGGTTTTTAAAAAAAAAGAAGTAAGCTTGACCTCAGCCAGGATTACCTGCAGTTACCTTTAAATGAAGACTCTTGGCAGTGTGTTGTGATTAACACACAGAAGGTTGTTTTTTTTTGTCATGCTAAGTTACCATATGGAGTATCATCTGCTCCAAGAATTTTTCAACATGTGATGGAGAATCTGCTGCATGGAATGCCAGGAGTGATGATCTAATTGGATGATATCTTGGTGATAAATGCCACATCCAGAAGCATCTGCAAACTTTGGAAGAGGTGATGAAATGATTGGAAGATGCAGGTCCTCAATTGTAAAAAAGGGGAGTCAATTCATGGATCCTTCAGAAACCTATCTGAGTCATCTCATTAATTCCAAAGGTGTACATCAGGAAAGAGAGAAGGTCAGGGTAGTAAAAAGGCACCACCGCCAAACAGTGTTTCTGCATCGAATTTGTATCTTGGTTTGCTCTCATACTATAAAAAATTTCTGTCTAATATTTCTACTGTGTTAACTCTTGTACTATTTGCTTTGGAAAGATAAGAAGTGGCATTGGGGAAAAGACAGGAGGATTTTGCTAAGTCAATCTATTTTGATTCCAAATTGAAGTAACTCTTGCATGTGACACTTCATCCTATGGAATGGGAGCAGTATTGGTTCACAAGGTGCCTAATGGCACAGAAAAGCCTCTTGGATATCCATCAATGCAATGTCACTTTCACCAAAAAGGAGAAACCATTCACCATGGGAAAGGGAATGTGTTGCTTGTGTATTTGGACTTAAATATTTTCATTCTTATCTGTTTGGGCTTTTTTTTTGAGTTGGTTACCAACCACAAGCCACTGTTCACTTTACTGAATCAACATCCATCAACATCTGACCTTGTGTCTTGTTGCATATGTCAATGGTTGATGTTTCTTTTGACATGATTATAATACACGATTCAGAAAAAATGAAGCACATTGAAATGCTGGGCTTTTAGTATGGTACCTTTATCAGAGAACCGTAAAGATATTCCTATACCAGCATAATTGATAATGTTACTTGAATGCCTGGAAAACTCTCCTACATCTGTATAGCAAATGATAAGCTGGACACAACAAGATCTGAATTTTACATCCTTTTAAGGTAGTTTGTCATGATTGGCCGAAGAAGTGTACTGAGAAGTTATCCTTGTATTCTTCTAAAATAAATGAACTCTCTGTGTGAGAGGTTTGCACACTGTGGGGATCACAAGTAGTGATACCTCCCTAAGGCCAGGGAGTGGTTCTGATGAAGCTACATGAAGGAATCCTTGAATGACTGGAGTGAAATCTCTAGCAAAGAAGTACATGTGGTGGCCGAGAAATGACAAGGACATTGAAGAAAGTGTAAACTCTTGTACAGAGTGTCAGATTTTTCAATCTGTACAACCAGTTAATCCCCTTCAACAATGAGCATAGCCTACTCAATCATGGGACAGAGTGCATTTGGATTTTGCAGGACCGTTGATTGGGAAAATTTTTTTGATATTTACCAATGCTCATTTGAAATGAATGGTGGTGTTATCAAGAAATTCTTTAATTCAAGTGTTGCGATAGAACATCTGCGCACTGTGTTTGCCAGATTTAGATTTCCAGAGACAATTATTTCCGATAATAATTCATGATTTATTAGTTAAGGAGTTTAATGAATTTTTATTGGCTAATGGTCTGAAACACATTACATCTGCTCCAGAGTCTCAAGGGTATTATTCTCTTACATAATTACATAACAGAGCACGACAGGAGTGTCTCCTATGGAGCTGCTGCTGGGTCATCAACATCAAATCAACTGGATATACTTGGGTACAATACTGCTGATTCGGTGGAATTGAAACAGCAACTTCAGAGAAATAGTCATGATTGTTCTTGTAGTAACAGATTTTTCTTAATTGGTTCCAAGGTTTATGCCAAGGATTTGGACAGGGTCAGCGCTGATTGCCTTGTTAAGTGATAGAAGTGACTAGCCCAGTTTCATTCATGGTGAAGCTCCGGGATGGTCACATCCTACCTCGATATCGAGACCATTTATGAATTCCAAAGAATGATGTCAGAAGAGCCTGAGATAAGGAAACCAGAGTTTAGTTCATTAGAAGAGATTATACTTGTTGGGTGAGAAACAAACCCATCAGCTATGGAAGAGGAAGCACCCACACCCAATCCAGAGTCAAGTGACAAAGAAGTTTGGCCATCTGAGGAAGATGTAGGTCAAATAAGATTTACCTACCTGCACCATTACAACCTTTTCAGAAAACACATCCCAGGAGATTTGGTCAAACTTGATGTAGTGACTTGTGCATGTAACTATGTAGGTGTGCACTTTTATTTAATTTCTCAAAGGGAAGGGAGTTTAGTGATATTCATTTCTTTATTTTTGTTGTGGAAGATCATTAATTACGGCATTATGACATAAAAGTATATTTATCCATGGTCATTCTAATGATTTTCTGTTAGTAGTTTTCCTCGTGTTGCAAGTTGTTGAAAAAAAGAGAGAAGTATTCCTTTGTTCTGGGGTAAGCTAAGTGCTATGCTTTAAGTCTATCTAAGATAGCACATGAAGTGTCTGTATGATTTTAAAAAAATTATTACTGGAAACACCCTTTTTGAATTCCTGAATCCACCACAGGCTCTCATCGAATATTTCTCTCTTATAGCCAACTATGATTTCATTTAGTGTTTCAACACCTTTTGTTGTGTCCAATTATGGAAAGAAAATAAAAGAGAGAATATATCATCATGCCAGAGGTTGATCACACATCTGGCCTTACTGGTAACATCAGCCAGACCTTTTTCTCTGATACGATAGAGTTTGTCAACATTAATGGGTTTCATGTATACAATAATCAGCCTGCAGGTCTCATTTAGGGCGGTGTTGAATTGATAGACATGTGAAAAAGTTTCCCACTCTGGACAAGGGTCTTCTGCCGATTACAAACACAATACAATTACAGATATTTTGCTTGTAGTAGGATTGGTTCTCAATTTTGAGTTTTTCAGATTACAGTATTTGTTGTTCCGTGTGCTGAATTTAAGAGTGTAATAAAACTGATATAGACCACTTCAACCTATCTCAACCCAGTGTGTTCTAGATCCATTGTATCTCCCAATGGAATTATAATATTTGTCTTTTTACTAAATTCAATGCTATTTTAAATGAGTACATGTTAGATTGTGGACAGATAAGTGAACAATTTGCTGATATCAGCGACATTTTGTTTGTCTTATATCTGGTCATGGCTTTACTCATATATCTCACCACAAAGTTTGCAAGTTTGATGAAGGGAAACGAGTGTTAATAAAGGCACTTTTAATTCAACAAAATGGAATTGAATTAACAATGTAATCTTTGCCATGATTTCATTCATGCGATATTTTCTAATAGTTATGCAAGGGAAATTTATTAGAATTTCATTAATTTGGAAGTACAGTATAGTTGGGTCAATGTACGTTAATGTTCAATACACAATGGTTTAAACAGGCTCTGATTAAGAGGAACAAAAATAAAATAAAAATGTCACCCATTTTTGGTAATTAGCGTCAAGTCCAAGCCTAATTAATGGCTTCCTGCATGTGTCCTGAGGTGTACCCGTAGAGCATTACTCTGACAGAAATTCTTCCCACAATGTTCACACTTGAATGGCTTGCCACTTGTACGAGTCCTGAGGTGCACCTGTAGATTACTGCTTTGACAAAATCTCTTCCCACAGTGCTCACACTGGTATGGCTTATCTCCAGTATGAGTCCTGAGGTGCCTCTGTAGAGTACTATTCTCACTGAAACATTTCCCACAGTTTTCACATTTGTATGGCTTGTCTCCTGCATGTGTCCTGAGGTGCCTCCGTAGTGTACTACGCTGACTGAAACAATTCCCACAGTTTTCACACTTGTATGGTTTGTCTCCTGCATGAGTCCTGAGATGCTTCTGTAGAGAACTATTGCAACTGAAAGTCTTCCCACAGTGTTCACATTTGTATGGCTTAGCCCCTGTATGCGTCCTGAGGTGGGTTTGTAGATTACCATTCTGAGTGAAACACTTCCCACATTGTTCACATTTGTATGGCCTGTCACCTGTATGTGTCCTGAGGTGCACCTGTAGATGACCATTCCGAATAAAACTCTTCCCACAGTGCTTACACTTGCATGGCTTGTTTCCTGTATGTGTCCTGAGGTGTACCTGTAGAGTCCCACTTTGACTGAAACTCTTCCCACATTGCTCACACTTGTATGGCTTCTCTCCTGTATGTGCCCTGAGGTGCACCTGTAGAGCACTACTGCACCTGAAATTCTTACCACAACGTGAACAATGTTTGTCTTGAGCACCATTTTCCTGTGTCTGCACATGTTGCTGAGGGTCTTCCTCATATTTCTTGGGGGATGAACATCTCAAGTCTCTTACAGTGGTGTCACTGGGCACATCAGTAGTCAACCTGAAGGACATATAAATGAATACAACACCAACATTCTTTTAAGTGAAAAAGCATCAATGCATTCCAAACTTGAAAAAAAATTGTACACACACATGCAGGAATAGAAAATTAGAGGGATAAGGGATGTACACCCAAAGCACAAAATACCAAACTCGAATGCTAGAACATTAGTGCAACCATACTCCCATTTGAGTGGTCATTTTTTTCTATTTGCTCAAACATTTCTATTTGCTCAAACATTTTTATTTGCTCAAACATTTTTATTTGCTCAAATATTTCTATTTGCTCACACACCTTGTACGCACTTGCACACATCATTGTATGGCAGTTTAAGTCGGGTGGGACCAAGTTGGAATAGATTAGTCATCTCTAATTAATACTAACTTTTTATGAACTACTATTAATTTTGGTTTGAAATATATATACACACATACATACATATATACACACACAGGCGCGCACACACAGGCGCACAGGCGTGCACACACACACACACACACACACACTCCACATCCTTGAAAGAAGAAAATCATTTTTGAAGGAATGCCAATAAAATTTAAATCATGAAAAAAAGAAGTGAAAAAGAAACACAAATGAAAATAACCTATAATACTTTGAAAGAAATGAAGGGTAAAACCGATAAGTCCTCAGTGACCCATTCAGACTTCACCTGATACATTACCCGTCCATCCATTCCATTCTTTCAATAACATAGCTTCAGTTCCTGCTTGTTGTAGTTCTGTTTCCACTTCATATTATGATGCACTCGCAATAATTATTGGCAACCAGTGCATGCAAATCTCTCACTTTGGTTCGGCCTAGGAATATTATCCTTTCACCAGAATTCAATTGGATTATCCGACAAAAGTCTGCACCTACAATCCATTTTGTCACTAA
Source organism: Lycopodina hypogea (assembly GCA_963969325.1). NCBI lineage: Eukaryota > Metazoa > Porifera > Demospongiae > Poecilosclerida > Cladorhizidae > Lycopodina > Lycopodina hypogea. The sequence goes on along the minus strand of OZ017792.1, from coordinate 357,065 downwards.
AATTTCTTCTTGAACAAATAGCTTCTAAACTCTTTATACAGGCAGCACCAAGGAACAATAAAAAAATTTCATATTGGCCCTGGCTCCACATCACAGTTAAGCCAGGATATAGTCTGACAATCACGATCCAAATCAGGCTTCCATTTTAATAAACTTGAATAAACTACCTTCTTCCCCCTGTCCACAGGCCCTCGCTACTGCTGCTGCTACTCTGCTTCATTTTAAGGCTAGTTATATAGAAGTTCTAATGCAGTAACTGCAGTAACACTAAACTATAAGCTCTAGCTGAAAGCCTTAGCATGTGTGAGTGTAGCTACAGTCTAGTTTCAGTTTCAATCTTATTCTGCTAACCACACTAGCTAGCCCCGACCCCTAGTTACTCAAGTTCTTATTGTAGTAACTAAGGCTACCTAACCATTGTTATTATTAGCCAACAGTAGGTACACTCCCTGAGTCTCCATTCAATAGATAGGTATCATATACTGGCCAGAAAACTATCTGTACCAGCAGCAACCAAGGTCTTTCAAATACTTGCACAGTACGATATGCACTATAATACACTTCAAACACTTAGAGACTAATTAATAACAGTTAGCTGTGTCTTTTATAGGTCAGGCCATTCCGGCCGCTGCTCTGGTGCCTCTGCCTGGCTGGTAATTGTTCATCAGGTGAGTTCTCGTGACAAATCTCATCACCTTTAATATTCATTAACTTATTATTCATTTCTTTACTATCCTTCTTATTCCTTTCTTTCTGATTATCTTCCTTATCCCTTTCTTCCTTCTTAGGCAAAGGTTGAGACAGAGTCACTGGGTGGAGTCCAGGTGGATCTGACAGCATGTCATTTTCTTTGTGATGAATGAAGAAAATTTTTGGCAGTGCAGGATGCTTTTCATCTGTCTTTTCCCCCTGCAGGCTGACTTTATGCATGCATGCACCAGACCAGCAGGAAACACAACAGCAAAAGAACAGCATATGAACGAACTGTCTCAGGGTGAATAATTTTTTTTTTTTTAAACCAAAAAAAAAACAAACAACAAAAAAAACAACAAACAAACACAGAGCTTGTTGTGGCTTGGAGTTTAACGATTTCATTTAGAGTCAATTATATTTTCTATTTAGTTAACCTTCAAAATGAAGTGCTGGTTCCTTATAGCAGTAGCTGGGCAGAGTAGAGAAAAGGAGGAAGGTGTCTAAAATGCTTGATCAGGTTGGCTGTGTAAGTGGAATATGCTCAGCCATTTTACTATTTTGCACGTAATTGACCGATGACCACCTTTTATTTTGTGCTACAGTAAACCTATCTGCATAAAATATATTCCGTTTTTGGAATAATCTCAGTGAGCACTTTGCTTTATGCTAGCACATAACAAACAATAAAAATTCCAAGTTTTACCCAGAGTCACTTAAATTTAAAATTGCTCGAGAGTTCAATATCTTTTAACAGGCTTTATTGGTTGGTCTCAGTGATTATAACTTCAAAATAATAAAATTTAAATGTTTATAAAAAATAAAAAAATAAAATTTTTTAATTTTTATATTCATTAAATTAAGCAAATTTTTAAATAATCAAATAACACATTTTTTTCTTACCCTCATGGATAAATGTTGGTTATAACTCACCTTTAACATACAGAAATGGTGCCAATGATAACATACTTACATTTCCTGTTCAGTGAATCCTCTGCCCTCCCTCTCCTCCTCCAAAGTAGAATCCTACACCAAACACACATGCACACACACACACACACACACAAAACAGACATCAGATCATATGCATTCATATATTAATTAGTCATAAATAATAATCAACAATTTTAAATAAATGAAGGAAAAATTAAAAGATTCAAGGTTTCCCCAAAAGTACAGATAAAACCTAGCCAAGAAATACTGAATAATGGCATGAACACACAATTATTATGTGCCTAATTCTACATCCCTAAATCACCCCTCCAAACTCTACAACTTGACATTTTTCAAAAGAATATATTCATTCTTTTATTATCCCATAATAATAGCATTTTTTACACTTGATAAAATAGAGTTTGGAGTCAGTGATTTAAGGATGTAGAATTATGCACATAATTGAGTGTTCATGGTTGTTTCAATAGTTTTGGGTAGGTCTTCTCGTATCTGTACTTTGGGGAAACACCAAATCTTTTTTCTTTCTCATCTATATATACACATATATATATGAAATCGCAAGCCTTTCTTTATACAGAAGTTGGTGACCCTTTACCAATGGTAGCAAAATATGTATTATTTTTATAAAAGTATATATATTTTTTGGTTTATAAAAAAAGTTCTTTGACTATCATTGCCATACCGATCAACTGGTCACTATGGTACGCTGCAGGTATGATCCTTTCATGCAGGTGAATGTTTGTCTCAATTTTTTTATTGGAAAATTTAATCTATATTGCTGGAGTTTCCTTTCTTCTTCTTTCTTTCTACTCTGATAGAAAATGATCATAGCGTCGTAAAGAACAACTTCAGGAGACATAATTACATTCCAGGCTACTTCTGATAAAGGGGTTAAGATCAGAGACTGAATTTCACCATGCCGTCCAAGTGGAAGATAGAGATTGGCAGGAAACAGGCTGCAAAAAGGTTGAGGCAGTCCAGTTCAGTGGTAACTACTATGGGGGAGAGAGAAACCAAACAACAGCTAGAACAAATTTTTTCCTGCAACCAGCTAACAGGAGACAGGAGAAGCCAGGGACAGATTGATAGAGCTACCAGAAGTAGAAATGGCTGATCAACAGCTTCAACAAATTGTATTGTGCAACCAGGTGTGGATAGGATGCCTGTAATTTCGTTTCCTCTCTCTCTCTCTCTCTCTCTCTCTCTGTGTGTGTGTGTGTGTGTGTGTGTGTGTGTGTGTGTGTGTGTGTGTGTGTGTGTGTGTGTGTGTGTGTGTGTGTGTGCGCGCGCGCATGGGTGTACATTAATTTTATTTTGTAGAAACAAAGCCATTACAGCTATAAAAAAGAAACGAAATGAACCTTATGCTGTGATGTGGTTTGTGTGAGAGGGAAGGGAAGTGGATGTTCTTAGTCTGAAATGGGAGCTTGCAAAATTACTCAATATTTTTGGTCCAATCTCCAGTTGCTTTTTTTTGTGTGTGTATATTATTGTTTAAATTTTCCACATATCTGGTCCTGGGCAACGCCGGCTATATTTTTAAAGTTTATTTATAAATATTTTTATGATTAGTTTCTGTGTTCTTTTCAAAATAAATATCTTATTTTCCTTCTATTTTGGGGGGTGGGAAGTTTCTTAGCAATGTTGTGAAAGGAAAATTTCATTTCATTATCCACCTAATAATAGCATTTTTGATACTAGATTAAATAGAGTTTGGAGTCAGTGATTTTGGGATGTAGAGCTACACATATATAATACTTCATCACAGGTTTTCAATAATGATTTCAAGAATCAGAAGTCACTGCTGTGAGGTAATGTTCAGTCAACAAGCACTCAGTTAACTAGGCATGCTATAAGATAAATCTCTCCTCTCTGAAAGGCTCTAACAAAGACCAACTTGACTTATATATGAAGATAATTGGTTGACAACGTAGTTGCTATGGTATAACTACATAACCCAATGAATGTGTTGACAGAACATGGTGGGGAAATACTTATTAATAAATATTAAAAAAAAAAAAGAAAGAAAAAAAACCCCTTTCTTTTAAAGCTAGTTTGTTCCTTAGTCCTATACTTAATTTACTATTGTTTGCTTTTAAAAAAATATTTATTTTGCTCGTCTTTTTTGCTATCTTCTCCCAGACACCTGAGCTAACAGGGTCAAATTTTTTAGATTGATGGGGATCACCCAAGGATTTTGGGTGGATTTGGTGAGACTATAGTAAAACCTTGCCCATTAAATCAAATTTTATATCTTTTAGGAGTCGAAGAGCTCAATTTCATGCATAAATGATGCCCAAGTTGCACTATAAGTACCTAACACCATTTGTTCCCTTCTTCTTTCGGGGGTCTCTAAACCCAAGCATCTGGGAGGAGATAGTCAACAACAATAAACAAACAAATCTCAACTTAGAGTAAGATATCTTCATTGCCTCCTTTATAGAATAGGTACTCTGCTAATTGGGTGAAGAAAGATGTACAGGAATTGCATTGATATATAGTTACAGATATTTTTCAGTTGGTGTTAACAATAATATGGATGAGTTTTGAACAAGACAGCCAAATTAAATGAAAATGAGTTACATGATATATTAATGCTTGATTAACACTTGGATTATTAAAAAAAAAAAAAAATTAGTAGTAACAATATTAATTTAATGATCTTGATCTTGCTTGGTACCTATGAATACAATTCTCTTCCATATTGTATTTTCTTAAGCCAACTTGAAAGGTAATAATATTTTCATGGGGGCATGCCCTAAAAATGAAGATGACGATATGCTCCCTAAAAATCACACTGTCAAATAAATTCCTGCCCCACTCCTCCCCTGCTAGTGGTATCAAGTTGACTGCTACAATAACCTTGGCCCAGCATGGCCAGTGAGGGAGGTGCAACATCCTGGTAGCTGTGCTATTGTCAAACACTCACATAAATAGCATAGTATTACTACATAGAAGCTATACTATATATTTATATGAGCCTAATATTAGAGCTGATATTATGGCCCTGCTTACTGGTACTAATGTATCTAGAGCAGTAGATCCTTTATAGAATTCAATCTTGAAACTAAACAAATCTGATCAAAGGATTACTAGAATTTACAGCAGTTATTTGAGTAGCTATGTGAAAAAGTTTAAAGTTCCAGCAAGTTATCAACAAAGACTAAAACTGAACCAAGGGATGAAAAACAAACAAACAATTCAATACACCCTAGATATAATACCTATCTACATAATTATATACAATGCAATAAACAGATAAAAATTTGTGCAATAAACATGGAGAATAATTATAGATACTCACAAATTCTCCATCCATGACCACCTGTGCAGGTTGCACCGTCAAACTCAATTTTGGCAACTCTATATATGTCACACACATTAGAGAGTTTATAAAGCGTACAGCAATACATAAAATAATTAAGTTCATTCATAAAATATAGAAATTAATAAGTCTTGGGTTTCTCCCTGCTCAACTGTGCAACCATCCCAGGGTTCACACTCCGAGCCAATCACAGAATCTGACTGATGCTTCTTCCTATTTCCATTCTTCCAAACATTCATTTTCAAAAAAACATACTGTTGAATTAGTTACTGAATTTATACATTTCAAATGAGCACACACCATTTAATTCCCATTTGCAAATGAGACTGTCATGAAAAATTTGGACAGGGGAAAAATTGGACCAGGTGGTCAAACTTTTTTATGCCAAAATAGGACCATCCTGCCAAAATCATCCTAGATTCGTTAAAAAAAAAACCAAAAAAAATGTTAGGAAAGAATTATCCTTGAATAGTGGCTTCTTGATGGAATATGTTGAGGAAATATCCCAAGTTGGTGAATTTGTTAACATATTCATTTTTCTACTATCATATAAATTTAATCTATTGTAGTAGCAGAGCTATAGCTATATATAGCTATAATATATTTCTTATCATAAAAATATTTTCTTTGTTAGCTAGCTATTTTATAAGAAAATTATAGCTAATACAAAAGGTACTGGGGGTTCATGTTCCATTTTGGATGCAGTCTTCCTTTTCTATTGGTACAGAAGATAAATTACTTCCCCAGACATTTTTGGGGGGCTTGATGACAAAAAAACAAACAAACAACTATTTTTTCCATAGAGGAAATGCCATAACCTATCCCTCTTACAACTGATGGGGATCTTTTGTATTGTCATAGTAGACACCCCCAGATCATTTATAACTGTTGACGGGTCACAAGAAAAGCTGAAGGATAAATGTTTCTCATAGATGAATGGAAAGTAGAGATCTAATTTTAAGGATAAGATGCACAGATATCAAAGCAGGAATTTATGATCATGATAATTAAGAACCATATCGTTGAATAGTTTCACTTAGCTTCCTTGAATGAACTTTGTTGATCCAGGATCTGCAATATGACAGTGATTCCAACTCTTTACAATATTTGTAACATCCTCTGGGTGTCTATGAATAATATTAGTGGTAGAAACAAAATGATAAAACCTTCCTTTCCATGCGTCCAAATTAATATTGTAATAACTACATCATCACCAAGAGAAAACTTACGATTTCTTAATATAATATATAATATACTAGCAGCAAATACCCGGGTATTGCCCAGCAAAATGTTAACATGAAATTTTATGGTAGACACTCCAATTTTGGCTGGCTGGCCTTTTATAAAATATAAATTCTTGTGGATATGGTTACCACCAAACCATACCCACATGTGGTTTATAATGCTCACCCAGTTACTTGCAGACCACATGACAAAATTTAGACCAGATGGTTCCTTTAATTAGCATTTGATAGCCAAAACAACTTCCTATAGGTGTGGCCATGACAAAACTACACCCACTGACATACTCATTCACGTCAATAATGCTTACCTGCTACTTGGAGAACATGTACCAAATTTTAGCATGCTTGGACTTTTAATTAGCTTTTGGCCGTCAAAACTACTTTCTGTGGGTGGGGCTATGAAAAAAACCACACCTATTGACACACTCATGTATGGTCAATAATGTTCACCAGATTATTGTAGACTACATGCTACATTTCAGCTTGTATGGTCTTTCAACTAGATTTTGGTAACCAAAATGTCTTCTTATGGGTGTGGCTATAAAAAACCACATGCACATGTTTAATGATGCTCACCTGATTACTTTTAGTCCATATGCCAAATTTAAGCATGCTTGGTCCATAAATTAGGTTTTGGCTACAAAAAAATCTTCCTGTGGATGTGGCTATGGTTAATCCACATTCCAATGTGGCTAATGATGTGTACCTGGGAACTCAAGAGACCACACGCTAAATTTCAGCCTGATTGATCTTTTCATTAGCATTTGGCAGCCAAAACAACTTCCTGTAGGTGTGGCTATGACAAAACCACACCCATTATCACACCCACATCGATTAATAACGCTTACCCGACTACTTGGAGATTGTATGCCAAATTTCGGCCACATACATACATATATACGAACCGAAATATATAATAGATAGATATATATATATATATATATATATACACATATATGATTTAAAAAAGAATCTTACTTGAGCCCTCTAAATCTCTTTCCAACAAATCTGGAAATACTTTAGAAATCTCTGTTTGAGATAAGATTTTGAAAGGGGGGGGAGCAAAGAAAAGGAAAAAAATTTTAAATTAAACAAAACAAACCCCAAAAAATCAGTTTCTTCATTTTGTGTAAATTCAATTGATAAATTATTTAAATATAATATTCTTTGTGGGTTCAGCATTCATGTTGTTGGCTATTTTGGATAAATTCTTTGAATTAAAAAGAAAACCCAACATAACCTGACAGGCCAAGAGAAGGTCAAACGTAGTCACTTAATAGAATGTAGGTTAACAGCGTCAGAAATGAAACTAGATAATCAAATAAGTCAATTTCAAAAATAGATGAAGCAAGATTTTTTGCCAGACATGACCAGATGAAGAGGTGTGGCCAGGTGGGACCGAGCTCATGTTGCTCTCAGTCAATGTGTGATACTCTTGAATTTTGGTCACACCTCTTCCTCTGGGCATGTCTGGCAAAAAAATCTTGCCATGTTTTATCAGAAGAATTAACTTAACATCCTGAGCAAGTTTGGCTCTCTAGCTAAAACTGATTTTTTTAGAAACATAATTCATGTAAGCCACAATAGTAGGGTACAACTGCATTAGAGTGGTCCCAAATGAAAATGGCTCAATGGGTAATGTATGGATAAAAAATTAACTCCAGAATGAACACAATCACACTGTACTCAAGTCTCCCCTACTAAAGTTTCGACCCTTAGGGTGTGTTAGGGCTACATTTCAAGAATATTTCTTTGTATAGCCATAAAGCCCTAGCCAACATTAGCTCTAGCCCTAAAAGTGTGTGAATAGTATGCTAACCCATACGCTTAATTGGGCTCAATTAAAGCTCAGAGTGCTCAACAGCTTTTGTATTTTTTTGACAATGATGATCCCTACCATTAGGGACCACTCTGCTACAGTAGCGCCCAATAGTAGACTTGTTCCAGAGAAATTCTCCAGCAAAAATTATAGATAGTGGTGTACTCAACCTTCTATGCTAAAATGTATCGTTCAGCGCTGGTACACTCACCGTCAGGTTTGAACGAAGGTGGACTTGGACTGCCGGTTAAATAGTTGTCCAGGGTGACCGGTGCACCTGGGCAGAGGGCTAAATAGTTGTCCATAGCGACTGGAGTATTGAGAACGAAAGGGGAGTAGGCAGTTCTCCAAGCCCAAAGCCAAAAAACCACCAAAAAAAACAAAAACACCAGTTTCTTACAAACCCAGGCCCCACGATACCGATTCGTTCCACATATGACCAATATTTACCAGAATATGGTCAACGGGATTCGTCCCTGTTTAACAACCTGCCAAGATTTCATTTTAGCACCCACAATTTTGTTTAAGGCCTAAATTTAGCCAGCACTTCCTTTTGGCACCTAAGATTGCGTTTTAGCAACCATGATTTTATTTTCAGCACCAGACTTTTTTTTAATGATATTTTGAAACAACCTGCGTTCCATATCAGGCAGGCCCAAAGAGGGAGGAGACTTGCAGCATGTCATCAAACCTGCTGTACTGAATATTCAGAGCTGCAGATGGGGACAAAAGGAAACCTGAAAGTGAAGAAAGTTTAGTCTGAGACATTACCAGCAACAGGATTGACAAGTGGCCTTCCATAAGGCCAGTTTTTTCAAAATTTGCTTTATAAAAAATTAACTGGCATTGAAAGATTTTTTTTTTTCTGCCCTTAAACCAAAATATGGCTTTAAACTGGTTTTAGAAAGAGTTAGGATTTTTGGGGGGTTAAATTAAGAGCATTCAGACATGCACACACAATTTCTTTGTTACTTATTGGATTAGGGAACTGAATACATCCTTATTTGTAAATGATGACTTAAATTGATTTGTTATTTATTGAGTACATTTGTTAATGTAAATTACTGGCCTGAAGGAAGCGTACTTGCACAAGTGTAATTATAAATAGGTAATTGATCATTGAATTATTTATTAATATGTTATATTGTCATCTCCATTGGTGGGAAGCCAACCTATCTAAAGGAAACTGCTGGCTGATCTTCAGAGAATGTGGAGTAGTCTTGAACAGTGTTGCCATAAGTAGTAACATTTCAAAACAAATTGGGAGAAAAAAGGTCTGATTAGGAAATTGCTAAAACTCTCAAAGTGCAATGAATTTGACAGCATAAGTCAGGGATTGCATACAAAGTTGGATCATGGCAAGCTGCCCATGCAGAAGAAGAGGACACTGGAAGAGAATGCCTTCAAGTTTCTAAAAAAAAAAAAAAGAAAAAGAAAAAGGTATTCATTAGACTACTGAAGGAGTCAAGCTCCTTACCAAGACAGCTCTATTCCAATAGTCACTGCTCTTGTAAGCTACACCTGAAGAGAGAATATCTGTATCCACAAACCTTTCCCTTAAGATGTTTTACCCAGGGAAAGCTGGAGTCTAAATGCCCCATGATCATGCTGTGGGCCTGGGACACAAACAGTACAGAAAATTTCTAGCTGGATGTGCATTCATACAAGGATCATATGGGAAACTTTCTATTTCAACTGCTCAGCCTGGGTGTGCTAAAAATGTTCTGTCTTCCCATTTTGAATGCAGATAGTAAGTGGTGCATAAGGCAAATATTAAAGCTGTGATCTAAAGGAAAAGATGATTATGTTTCAATATAAATTTGTAATATGCGGTCTGAATGCTAAATATGATCTTTGTTAGTGTTTTACTAGTGATTAATTTGGTAGCTGAAAAGATGCAGTGATAAACAATAGCGATTTTGAGCTGAATCCATCTGGTAACACTGATCTTGAGTCATGAGTTCTCCACTAAAATGTCTGGGAGTGAAGCAGCTCGAATTACATATGATTGGAATCTCTCTACTCAATGTGGTTGTTCCTATTCAAACCTCTGCCTGTGGGTTGGTGAGGCTAAAGGTGCAAGTAGTCATACCTGATAACTCTTGAACATATGCTGGATCACACTTGGCCACACTAATTTTCTTCCTAACCACCATATCATTCATAACTTGCTCATCAGAGTAGGCACATCCTACACAGTGGGTGGTTTTTGCTAAAAAAAATTAATAATAATAATAAGTGTCACCAGTTCACACCTCTTCATGTGGGCAAGTCAGGAAAAAAATACCAAAAATAATGCTATCTATTTATGGAAGACAGTAAAATTCTTGGACCTAGTTATCTAGATGCATGCAAACACAACTTGAATCTGATAGGGAAATGGGTGGGCTTATACTACCTTTTCCACAGTACACATCATTATATCTTGGGCTATGCAAGGTATATGCTGCTAGTAATGAATAATTCAATGATCAATGACGTGTGCATGTGTATGCAACTATGCTTCCTCCTTTTCAATCCAGTAATTTACATGTAACAAATATACTCAAGAAATCAACTTAAGTCATCATTTACAAATAACAATCTATTCAAGTCCTTAATCCAATTAGTAACAAAGAAATTATGTGTGCATGCCTGAGTGTTTTCTATTAAACAAACTAATTTTCGAATGATTTTTTTTTAAACATTTGAGCCTGTCAAAAAAAAAGAGAGAAGAAAAGAAGGAATTAAGGAGGGAAAAGGTGGAATTTGTAAAAGGAGAAGAAAAGGAAGGAAGGAACTAGGAAGGGAAAAAAGGGAAAATAAACTAGTTCAGGTTTAAACTAGGTAGAAACTTAGATTCCTCTTTCCCCCACCAGGGGTGACAATTACAACAAAAATATTTGGTTAAAAACCTTAGTATGCACCCGAGAATCATGCCTGCAAAGTTTCATCAATATCCATTTAGCAATTTGGTTATCTATCAAGCCCACACACACACACACACACACACACACACACACACACACACACACACACACACACACACACACACACACACACACACACACACACACACACACACACACACACACACACACACACACACACACACACACACACACACACACACACACACACACACACACACACACACACACACACATTTTGATGTTACAGATACTAGTGAAAAATCCACCATACAGTGGTTTTTCGGCCCACCTTAGGTGAGCTGTAGTCACAAGATTATCATCTTTGAAGACATATGTTGTAGAATTTCAAAACAAAAGTGAACATGTGATTTGGTCAAGGTTTTTTTTTTTTTTTTTTTTTTTCTTTTCTTTCCAATACCATTTTTGACATATTTAGCCTTACACTAAAATAAAAAAGAGATGTGGCCAGATAGGACCCACCCCAAGCTATTCGCAGAGTCAAGTTGTAGCTGCATGAAAAAGTTTTAGGCCTATAGCTCCACTCCTTTTTCTGGCAAAAGAAAGGTTGTGGCCATATAGACATGCTTATGACATTCACCTGGTGACACAGATTATAAATAAATATGGGTTTGTGGGTCTAACTTCAACCATTCAAGCATGAATTGCGGATTCACACAGACAGACAAACTGACTGACAGACTATTCGTATTTTATAGTATAGATAGATGGGCATAAATATTATACAAAAACACAGCACAGTAGAGAGTGTGTGAACATCCAGTTGTTTTAAAAATCCACAGATACCTGATCTCGTGCTAACTGAGTAGTAGCTTCACTCCAAAATGTATGTACAGTTCCTTCTTCATTTTAACATAATCCTTAAAATTCTTGGTGACATTTCTAGCATTTCTTGAGAGTGTTTCTCAAGTGCTCCTTAAATTTGTTTTTCTTTTAAGCATTCTGGATGTGGATCTTTGGAGAGTGGCCTACAAGAGTGTAGCCTGGAAAATGGCCTAGAGAGTGTTGCCTGGATTGTGGCCTTCGGGAGTGTAACCCTCTAGAGTGAGGCACTCAGAAGTGTGGCCCTTTGTAGATTGGCCTCAAGTGTGCACCAACTGTTTCCTAGATTTCTTGCAGAACCAGGGGAAACAGTGAAAGAGTGGTGACTCTTCTTTCTTTGTATGACAATATATTGGTGATAAAGTATTTGTTAGAGCTATTAGCTGTAGAGATTATTTCTGAACCTAAGTCAAGAATGTATATTATTTAAAGGGTAACTGAACTTGAAAAAAATTTTTTTCTCTCTTGTTTTATCTTGTCCTTGATACATAACCTTGCAAAAAAATTTGGAAAATTTTAGTCCAATATTCATGGAGAAAACTTAGCTTAAAAATTTAACTTCCTGTGGGGGGTGTAACTATTCATTTACTTCACAAGGAACACCTGCAGCCAGAACTCAATGGAGGTGGTACACTATTTCAACAAACTTAAACAACTCCTGGAGTCAGGAGGCCCAACTCCGCTGGTAAGTCCACGAATGGCAGCAGCACATTTGAGTGGCAGCAGCACATCTGAGTGGCAGCAGCACATCTGAGTGGCAGCAGCACATCTGAGTGGCAGCAGCACATCTGAGTGGCAGCAACACATCTGAGTGGCAGCAGCACATTTGAGTGGCAGCAGTACATTGATACCTAGTGAGATAGCAACTGCAGTAGAGCTGTGGAGAAGCTAATCTGAAGACCCAACTCTTCTGAAGGAATAAGTGAAGAATTTCCTCTGGAGAGTTCAATCATTTATCATAACTTCTGAGCCTAGTGACACTTATTCTTTTTTAGCTTCATCCAGCTCTGATTCAGGTAGCTAGCTAAGTATGGAATTGTTTGTTGTAGTTTTTTTTTACACTCGGTTATAACATTTGTAGCTGGTAACTCCCTGGGCTATTAGTTATATATGTTATAAGCAAGTGAAAAAAAGGACAATCATACAGTTTGTTCTATAGCTAGCTAGACATCAAAAATGGCAAGCCAGCTAGCAAGTACTACCATAACATATTAGAAGTCTTTGATACTCATTTCTTGTAGCTATATAGCCAGCTATTAAATATCTAGCTCCACACCAAAAGTAGTCAAAGCTAAAAAGTATTTTGCAAATAGCTATATTTTATCATGACAATCACAATATTCAGAAAGAGTTCGATCCTCATTTACTGTACCTAAATCAGAGCTAGATGAAACTGAAGAGCAGTATCAATAGGATCTGAAGGTATGAATAATTACTGAACTCTCCCAAGGGACAGATCTATTCACTTATTCCTTCAAATTTCCAACTCAAGAACACTTTTTCAGTTGCTATTTCCCTAGATGTCAATTTTCTGCTACCAATCCTGGACTTACAAATTGGGCCTCCTGACTCTAGGAATTGTTGAAGTTTGTTGAAATAGTGTATCACCTCCATTGAGTTCTGTCTGCAGGTGTTCCCCTTGTGACATCAATGAATAGTTACACCCCCACAAGAACTAAAAATTTTAAGCTAAGTTTTTTTCATGAATATTGGAATAAAATTTTCCATTCTTTTTATACCAGGTTATACATCGAGGACAACAAGATGAGACAAAAATATATATATTTTTTCCAGTTCAGGTACCCATTAAAGATTTGGCCCACCCAGTATTATTATCATTCAGTGAATCATCCAGGGGTGTCCACAGATGCCCAGTCATCCCTAGACCACTTTGTTGAAGTATTCTTGGAAGGCGGATTACTTGGAACAGTGGCAGATCATCCCAGGATGTCCACATATGCTCCAGTTAACCCCAGACCTTTTCATCAGAGTAACAGTAGATGACAGAGTTACTCTGAACATCCACAGATAATCCCGGGATGTCCACAGAGCCACAGTCACCCCCAGACTATTTTGTCAGCGTATCCCCGAATAGTAAAGTTACTTGAGATGTCTACAGATCATCCCAGGATGTCCACAGATGACCCACTCACCTCCAGACTACTTTGTCAGAGTATCTGAAGATAGCGGAGTTGCTTGGGACATACACGGGTCATCCAGAAATGTCCCAGTCACACCTAAACCCCTTTATTGGAGACTCTGCAAATGGTGATTTCACTTAGAATATCTGGGGATTACCCCAGGATGTCCACAATGCCCCAGTCACCCCTACACTACTTTATCCGACTACACACGGATGGCAGAGCCTCTTGAGACATCTGCAGATCATCCTGGGATGTCCAATGATGACCCACTCTCCCTGGAACCCCATTGTCGGAGTAGCTGCAGATGATGGAGTTATTGGGGACATCCTCAGATCATCCTGGAATGTACATTGATAACCCACTCAACTCCAGACCCCTTGTCGGAGTATCAGTGAATGGCAGATTAACTTTTGGACATCCGTAGATCATCCAGGGATGTCCACAGAATACCCAGTGACCCCCAGACCCCTTTGTCAGAGTATCTGTGGATAGCGGCATTATGGTGACATCCTCAGATCATCCCAAGATGTCCATAGATGACAAACTCACCCCCAGAACACTCTGTTCGAGTGTTTACAGATGGTGGAGTTACTTAGGACATCCACAGATCATCCAGGAATGTCCACAGATGCCTCAGTCACCCCTTGATGCCTTTGTTGGAGTATTTGCGAATTCATGTGTTACAATCCTATGGTCCTGCAAGTGAATTTATTAAAATTTCATTAATTTGAAAGTACAATATAGCTGGGTCAATGCATGGTGATCTCAAAGCATAATGGTTTAAACTGGATCAAAAATCAAGGTATTATTAATATTTGGTAATTGTAATCAAGTCTGAGGATAGTTAATGGCTTCCTGCATGCAACCATTGAGAATTACACTTAGGGAAACTCTTCCCACAGTGTTCACACTTGTATGTAGTAACCAGTATGAGTTCTGAGGTGTACATGTAGATTATTACTTTGACAGAATCTCTTTCCACAGTGCTCACACTTGTGTGGCTTATCTCCTGTATGAGTCCTGAGGTGCACTTTTAGATGACTATTCTGACAGAAAGTCTTCTCACAGTGTTCACACTTGTGTGGCTTGTCTCCTGTATGAATACTTAGGTTACCCTGTAGTGTGCCTTTTTGACTAAAACACTTTCCACAGATTTCACACTTATGTGGCTTGTCTCGTGTATGTGTCCCGAGGTGCATCTGTAGTTTGCTATTGCAAATGAAAGTCTTCCCACACTGTTCACACTTATATGGCCTGACACATGTATGTATCCTGAGGTGCACCTGTAGATTACCATTCTGACTGAAGCACTTCTCACAGTGCTCACATTTGTATGGCATGTCTCCAGTATGTGTTCTGAGGTGCACCTGTAGATGACCACTACGATTGAAACTCTTCCCACAGTGCTCACACATGTATGCCTTCTCTCCTGTATGTGCCCTGAGGTGCACCTGTAGAATACTACTAAAATTGTAATTCTTTCCACAATGTGAACAATGTTTGTCTTGAGCACCATTTTCCTGTGTCTGTGTATGTTGCTGAGGGTCCTCTTCATATTTCTTGGGGGATGAACATCTCAAGTCTCTCATAGTGGTGTTGCTGGGCACATCAGTAGTCGACCTGAAGAATACATCAATAAGTATGATGTCCACATTATTATTAAGATAAAGAGCATTATAGCAGTCCAAACTTGACCTTGAAGTTCATAATAAACACACATGCAGGAATAGATGGTTAGAGGGAGGACGGATGTAAACCTAATTGCATAAAATATATTACCTTTTGGAATGATCTCAACAATACTTCACTTTATATTAACACAACCATATGAGGAAAAAAAATTGCAACTTGCATCCAGAGATCAGTTAACTCCATCATTGCTTGAATCTCCAATATTTTGGACAGGCTTCATTGGTCTCTGTCCTTATAACTTAAAAATAATAAATTTAAAGGTAAAAAAAAAATTAAAAAAAAAAATTGTATTTATTAAAAGAATTTACTAAATATCAAATGACACACTTATCCCTCCAACCCCCCCCCCCCCCCCCCCCAAATTTTCACCCTTGTCAGTAAATGTCACTTATGCCTCACCTTCAACATACACAAATGGTGCCAATGGTAACATACTTACAGTTCCAGTTTTGTGAACCCTTTACTCTCACTCTCCTCCTCCAAACAGCACACACAGACAGACAGACAGACAGACAGACAGACAGACAGACAGACAGACAGACAGACAGACAGACAGACAGACAGACAGACAGACAGACAGACAGACAATCATTACTACCATCATTATGATCAGGTCAGGACAGGTCAATTCTATAAATTGAACTGCTATCATTGAAATGGAAAAAAAAATTCAATGAAAAAAATATCAAACTTTTTTTTTAAGGAAAGTCAAATCACCAACAAAAAAAGAGGCAGAATGTGCTGCTATTCTGGCTCATGACTTATTGGAATACTGGACTGAAATAGATATGCCAAATCAATATTCTTCAATGTTCTTAAATTTACCCAAAAGTACTCCACTTTAGTGGTGGATCCAAGGAAAGTGCCTCCCTACTTTTCTTCCAAACCAAAAATGAAGCAAACAAAACCCAGTAAGCACAAAAGCAGGCCAAAAATTCATTCTACAGCTGCAGCAATGCTTACCACCACTATCAAACAGAAAGGCAATTTTACAAAATATTCCTTTATCAGTGGTGGAACCAGTTTGGTGACATAACATCAAGAATAGTGAAGGAAGAACTATGAAAACAACTATTTCACCAGCACACCAAGCACCCTGAAATTTGTTCAAAGCTTACCCTTCTACTACTTTGTGGATGCACCACTGCAATTATTCCTGGTAATTATTGTCACCAAATTTTTTTTTTTTTTTTTGTTTTTGCTTTTCTATATATCATTTTAAAAAACAGGGTGTTTGTTGCCAAACCTTTACCAAGAACACAAGGACAAACGGATGGACAAATGGATGGACATTGAAATACAGGCCTGAAAATAATGATCAGGTATTTTAAACCTAAATCAATAATTGGTTGACAATGTGGTTGATATGGTACAACTACATAACTACTGAATGTGTTGACAGAACATGGTGGGGGAAAATACTTATTAAAACAAGAGAGGTCTAGCACTAAGACCTATAGCAAAAAAAAAATTCCTTATAAATAGGAGATCATGTTCGAATATGTATGTGTGAGTTGTTTTCACTACCAAACTGCTGGATCAATCAGGCTAAAATTTAGTATGTGGTCTCCAAGTAACCAGTTGATCGATATTAACCACATGTGTGTGTGGCACTGAGTATGATTTGCTGTAACCACACCCACATGATGTAATTTTGTATGTGGAAAGCTATATAAAGGACAAATGGGGCTGATATTTAGCATATGGATTCCAAGTGACAAGCTGAATATTATTGAGTTCATATGGGTGTGGCAATGTGTGTTGTTTCATCATAGATAAACTCGTAAGAAGTTGTTTTAGCTGTCGAGAACTAATCAGAGGACTAATGAGGTTGAAATTCGGCGTATGGTTTCCAAGTGACCGGGTGAGTGTAAATAATACCTGTGGATGTGGGAATGGGTAAGGCTTTGTGATGCCACACCCCCACAGGAAGTTGTTTGAATTTCCAAGAACTAATCTGACTGAAACTTGTGTGAAATCTCCATGTGATCAGCAGTGTTATTACCTTACTGTGGGTGTGGTTTTCCCAATGCCACACCCACAAAAGTTGTTTTCATTGACCAGAACCAATGAGGCTGAAACTTGACATGTGGTTTCCATGTGACCTGGTGAGTATTACTACACTTTTGTCTCCGTGGTTAGCAACACATAAATAATTAATTAGCACAATCTTTGGTCAAGCAGAGCAATAAAATAGAACAAGATTTAATTGAACTCAAAAAGCACACATGCCACATCCACAAGATGATAACAACACCTTCTGCTAACATGGAAACTACATGCTCTTCCTCTGCTAGACCAATCAGGTTAAAATTTGGGATATTATATCCATGTAACCATGATTGTCACTACCCTTCCATGGGTGCGGTAGTGGGTAAGCTTAGGGCAACAAATATTAGTACAGAAGTATAAATGCCAGAAAACACATGTTCCATCATAACTATATCAGCAAATCTTGCTCTAGTTTTTCGCTGTACCTATACCATGCAGTGAAGCTGGAACGGGTGCTCCAGTTACTTGCATTGATGTATATGGAGCAGTATAACTTTTACAGAGTTCAACCTTGGAAAAAAAAATAAAATAAAATAATAATAATCTAATCAAAGGATTCCGAGAATTTGCAGCAGTTTTGATGTGCAGTTGGGTTTTAAAGTTCAAAATTTTCAGCAAGTTATCCACAAAGACTAAAACTGAACTAAGGGATGAAGGAAAACTGTTTAATACACCCTAGATATAATTCCTATCTACATAATTGTATACAAGATAAATTGACTAAAATTTGTGCAAGAAACATGGGGTATAATTAGAGATACTCACAACTTCTCTGTCCGATGCCTCACTATTGCAAGTTGCTCAGTCAAACTCAATTTTGGCAGCTCTATATATCACACACACACACACACACACACACACACACGTTAGAGTGTTTATTGTAAAGCACACAGCAATACATAAAACAATTAAGTTTATTAATAAAGTATAAAAAATTAATTTGTCCTAGGTTTCTTCCTGCTCATCTGTGCAACCATCCCAAGGTTCACACTCAGAGTCACTGTCAGAATCTGACTGTTGCTCCTTCCTATTTCCATTCTTTCACGAATTTACTTACGGGAAAAAAGCATACTGTCGAATTCATTATCTATTTAATTTTCTTTTTCATCGAATCAAAGTAATTTATTCATTAATTAAATTCATTCATTCATTTAATAGAAATTATTCATTTCAAATTAGTACACACTATTTAATTCAAATTCGAAAAATGGGACCACTAAAATTCAAAAGTACCACGCATTGACTGAGAGCAATATGAGCTGGGTCCCACCTGGCTACACTTCTTCCTCTGGGCATGTCTGGCTAAAAATCTTACACTGTATAACCAGAAAAATTAACTTAATATCCTAGGCAAGCTAGGCTCCCTAGCTAAAACCGAGTAATCCTAAAGAGATAAATTATGTAAGCACCTTGTGCCAGACAAATTTCTCAAGCAAAAATGATAAATAGTAGTGTACTTAATTATCTATGTATCATTTAATGCAGCACTAGTACACTTACCGTCAGGTTTGAAAGAAAGTGGACTTGGAGAGAGGGCTAAATAATTGTCCAGGGTGACCGGATCACCTGGGCAGAGAGCTAAATAGCGGTCCATGGAGCACCTTGACCTTAGTAGTCTGGCTACGTGAGACTAGAGACTGCGACAGAACACAAGTCACAGTTACCAAGTGTTCCACATATGACCAATAGTTATCAGAATGTGGTCAACAGGACCTTTTTTCCCACGGTATACTTTATTTTCTGTAAGCACCACCAAAAAATAATTCTAATTTGAATTGGCCCTTTGTGACTTCGAAGTTTAAAATCACAGTGAAGCAACGTATTAAAAAAATAATTCTATGAGAGAAGGAACTGGTAGGGGTGGGGTGAAAAGAGTAAATTGTAGCGTCTTTCATCATTTTTTTCCAGGGCAGCTTCATCCATTTGAATTACTCACGTAGAACTCTAAGTTTTTGATATGTAACTGCATGGTTTCGTTTTAAGTTTCATTCCATCCTGGTAATATCAGTACCACTCTAATGAGTCTGTATTAAAGCATCACCTGTTCTTTTGCATCTTTATCTCCATCTAAAATATCAGGTGAACATACTCTTTCTAGATATTTGCCTAATTATTTTATAAAATCTCTCACAGCAGGTTGAACCTGCTAAAGTCTCACTCACACAGCCAAGCCTTTGAGATTTTGCCTATCTGGATGAGTATCATGGTATAGATCAGAATGCATGCCAGATAAAAAGTGGTCTCCACATGGCTACTCTTATATTATGATATTTCCCTGACACCATATCATTTTTAATAATCTATGCTAACCACCTTAATCTCCTTTTCTCATTCAATCATGGATTTATCAGGGAGCTATTAATGATAGCAGGTAGCCTGAAGGATATCTTACCTTTGTCCCATCACTTGCTACAGCCAATAACAGCCAAGAAAACCATTTTTCAAGGAGAAAATATCTCAACTGCAAAAATAGAATAACAACACTCAACTCACAAAAAAGAATAGCAAAAAAGAAATTAAAATCAGAAAAGAAAAAAAACCAAAAAAAACAATTAGAAATATCTCAACTCCAAAAATAGAATAACAACACTCTAATAAAAAAAAAATTAAAAAAAAAAAGAATAACAGAAAAGAAATAAAATTTTTTTTTATTAAATTGACTCCAGCGATAGTACAGTATTACACTGTAGGACAAAATGACGATGATTATTGCAGCTGTATTCCCTATCTAAATGTTGGTACCAATTTCGCTGATGGCAGATTTAGCGTGAGAGTTGGAGTGGCTAGTAACTTACGCAGCGGCACAACCAAAGTTTTGCAATCCTTTCGTCTCTTTCATCTAAAGTCCTAACATGGTCCACTACATTGGTCCTGTGGCGTCCATAAACATGGTCCACTACATTGGTCCTGTGGCGTCCATAAACATTTAATCTCACAGCTAAGTATTTTATAAAGCTATTATTTCAATGTAGCTATGAAAAAAGTAGTATTTACTGTAATTGAATAAGGAAAATTTGACAAACCAACTCATTTTATCATCAGAAGAGGAAGAAGAGGATGTCTAATCTATTAGATCTACCACATGAGATGCTTACAGAAATATTTAAGAAACTGGACCTGGAATCTAAGCTCCAGTTGGCAAGAACCTGTAATGCATTAACTAAATTTGTGTCCTATCCCTTCCATTGGATTGATTTAACATTCACTGAATATAAAAACTTCACCAACTTAATGAATATCAAATTTGTTCTACATCATCATGGGAAATACGTCGAAAAATTGTCTATTACTTTTGTGAGACCTACTGATATAACCATTTTAGCTCCTGAGATATTTTGGTGTACAAGTCTTTCGAAACTTTCTGTCACTAATATTTACATGCTAGGAGATTATACAAACTTAATATATCCTCCAGTGGCTGAGTTTCACAAGCATGAATATTCTCGGACAAATGATAAACTAGAATATCCACTATATAAACCTAGCACCCGGTATTTGAATGTTATGAATATTTCCAGCAATCACTACAAATTTACAAATTGGGTGAACAGTGGTTACTTTCCACCATATTTGAACGTGATGCTTCCAAGAATAATATGTCGAGAACAATACTTGAATTTTAGGACTTTAATGCAAGTGAAGAGTTTATTAAGGAAACACCAACCCAAAACTCCAGTTAGGCGAGCTGCATGCCTTACCTTCCATCAGCCATTACTGAAATATGCTTCACTACCTCTTGTACCAGTTGCCCAGTTTCACTTCTCTCCTCCAGATATGGTGCCCACCATTCACTACTTTTATAATCCTTGTGGATTACGTGATTTGCTTCTGGTTAATGATGGATGGCCATACAAAGTTTATTCCAGCATTGTATCTCTTCCCAGCACACGTAGCTTTAACGCATCTCCTTTGAGACCATCAATTGATCGCATTACCTCCTTGCAAATTCTGTATGAAGAATACATGACTGGACTTGATCTGGTTGATATAGCACCTCTGTGCCCCAAACTGCTTCATCTAGACATTCGATACAGTGATAATTGTCTGATTAATTTGAGAGGTCTGGAAAGTTTTGCTTTGCGTTGTTCTGATCTCCAGAGTCTCAACATTGACACTGAAAATCCTTCCCTGCCTGTTAACCTAAAGAAACTATGGCAAGTGATTGGTGAAATGAAAAAACTCAGAGTTTTGATGGTAGGTATCTATTTCATCCCCATGTCATCAGAACCTGTGATTCTACCAGCACTGAGAGCAGTTACTGTTCTATATAACAGAGATAATGTTTACTATAGAAGTTTAGATATTCCTTTGAAATTTTCAGAAAAGAACTTTGTCTTCTTTACATCTATGACATCATTGAATTATTTTCGCTTCAAATCTATTCCTGGTATAGATGTACTCTCTGGTATGCACACTATTTTGACTTCCTTCACTCAGTTGACACATCTCTACATTGACAAGATCATGGGATATAAACTCATTTTCCCCCTAAATCCTGTTCTTTACAGGAGTATAGAAAAATTTTACCTGAGTTGTGATGATTTTGTTATGCCAGATGAATTGGCTAATACATTGGCCATGTGCCAATGTCTGGTGAAATGTCGGGGCCTGAAAGTTCTGGCTTTAAAAATTTTCGATGCTAAATTACATTGCATTTCGGCTATGTTTGCTTCTCTGACTAAGCTTCAAGTTTTCTATTTATTTTCTCAAAATCTTTTTCCAAATAAACCTGCTGTAATTGAATTTCATACATTTCTAGAGGACATTGCGGAGGAACAGAGGAGAGATGTTGACATAAAAATACGAGGTAAGACTTCTGAACCTATGTTAACTGATACAGAAGAGCACCAATTTAATGATTATCTGTAGGAGAGATAAATATCTTCATACTAAATGGACATTGAAGTTACACAAGAAATAATATCGAATATATATGATTTCATTTTTTTAATTATTTATTATTGGATTTATGATTTGAATGGTTTAAGATTCCAAGTTACTAACTCACAGTTTCACCAAAACTGGTTATTATATCCCTGAAAGTATAATAAATGTGAGATGTGTGTGTATGTGACTGCCTACCTGCTTGCCTGCCTGCCAACCTACACCAGCATGTACTAATAGAGCTGGTGGTGTTTATATATTTATTTATACTTGTACAATAAACTGCAAAATGGCTGTAAGAATCTGGTTCAAAATAAGCAAATATGATATTCTGGTAAGTGAAAGTAACTTTGGCTATGTCCAGTTTGTCCAAATTCCATTGTTCAAGTGTAGTATCTGAATGAAGCCGAAAAAAAAAAAAAAAAAAAAATGCACCATTTTATTTCATCAAAGGGAATGCATAACTTTTCACACACTATTGGTTCAAAGAGGAGGTACTGCATTTCAACATGACCCACCAGGTTAACAATAAAAAAAACAACCCTACCAGAGCTCAAAAATAGTGGGCGATTACATCCAATTGCTGCTTTGGGAGAGCAGCTGAAAAGTACAGCATTTTGTGCTCTCACTAATCAACCCCCACCCCCACCCCCACCCCCCTCTCCAACTACCACTCACCAGTATTACAGTACAATTGAATTAAATTCCTGTACAACCAAAACACAAAAACAATAACCCAAAATAATGATTATCAAAGATTTCACAGGAAGAAAAGTGTTACAAGAAAGTCAAAAATAAATGCCAAAAGAGCTTATTGCTAAAGGAGCCACAGACTTGGTATTAAAAAAAATATATTCCAGCAAAGATTTCATACCAAACTTGGTGGTGTGTGCCATCAGTTGAACCTCCATCAACATTGTCTGGCTCATTTAAACTGTAATTTTTAAGCTGATGCTTTCAAACCATAGTAAAGGAGATATATTTGTTAGGCATTCAGAAGATGATTAAGTTTTCAATTAAAAAAGTCAACAATGCATGCCACAAAAATATACCTACACACCCAAGAAGAAAATTACAAACATTAAATTTTTTGAAAGCATGCCTCAGAGCAAACAAAAGGGGGTGGGAAAATAAACAACACACCAATTGCCTAAACTAGCAGCAGCTTAAATGATTGCAGCTTTTGCACAGACTTGCAAGACATGCCCACCTACTAAACTAAATGTGTCCTCCCACAACAGATATTCTCATGAAAGACAAGACCACTACTACCACATGCTTTCAAGCAATACATGTCCACCTGCATAACATGCCATCCTATAAAACCTGACCTCATCCCAAAGTGCCTACCAGTAAGATATTCCTACTTTAAAACATGTATTTCTAAAATACATGTCCACTCATAATTCACCTACTCCAGCTGAACATGTCCACTTGCAAGACATGCCCTCATGTAATACATGAATTCCTCTAATACATACCCTCCAGTAACACCTATCCTCATACAGGTGTCCTCCTATATGATGAATCATCCAGTAAATATGTCCTCCTGTAAAACATGTATTCCAGTGAAACAGCTTCAACTGTAAGACATGCCCTCCTACAATACATACCCTTAATTAAAACATGTCATTTAGTAAGAAATGTCTTCCAGTAAAACAGAATATATAGCAAGATATGCCATCATAAATATATGCACTCCACCAACATATGACTTCGCACAAGACATTTCCTCCTACAATGCCTGACCTCCCTTAAGACATACGATTTCATAAGACATAAAATCCTGAAAGACATGTACCCCCACAAGACATGTCAATCCTTAAGACAATTTTGTGATCACAGCCCACCGAAGGTGGGCCTAGCATGCAATGCGGCCAAAGGCCGTAATTGCGTACTAGACAGTAACATGTGTGATGACTGTTAATTATCCTAATTATTCATTTAATGTTAATGTTATTCATGAGTGTAGTTTTACGATGAACTAATGTCTGTTCACGCTGACTTGAACCCCGGAAGTCAGCAGTTAATTACAGAAGTGACATAGTGCATACTTCAGCCTATTAACTTCTCCAAAAGAGGGTTGAGGT
Source organism: Lycopodina hypogea (assembly GCA_963969325.1). Classification (NCBI taxonomy): domain Eukaryota; kingdom Metazoa; phylum Porifera; class Demospongiae; order Poecilosclerida; family Cladorhizidae; genus Lycopodina; species Lycopodina hypogea. Next base: position 332,419 of record OZ017792.1, on the reverse strand, counting down.
ATGTTTGTGCAAAAAAAACAACAAAAAAACACACCCACAATAATCCATTGCAGTTGTGCCCCGTGGAGGCTATAATTTTTCCAAGGTTTGCAAACTTGCACTTGTAAGGCATCCCAGGCTTTTAAGGCTCTTAAAGCTTCTCTTGGAACTTCTGAACTTGTTAACTGATAAGTAAGCTGTGTTATTGTAGTCTTTAATCATGCTAAACTCAGTTAGCTAATGCCAATGCTTGCATTTTTGTTGTTATTGCTGGTTGCTGTGGCTGGTTGTTGTTAGTTGCTGTGGCTGGTTGTTGTTTGCTGTGGCTGGTTGTTGTTTGCTGTGGCTGATTGTTGTTAGTTGCTGTGGCTGGTTGTTGTTTGCTGTGGCTGATTGTTGTTAATTGCTGTGGCTGTTTGTTGTTTGCTGTGGCTGGTTGTTAGTTGCTGTGGCTGGTTGATGTTGCATTATTGTTGTGATAAGACAAAACAGTATATTTAATGGTGTTAAAATGTGCACTAAATAATGTATGCAATACAGTAATGAGTGGGCAAGGACCCTCTTCCTCTGGAGGTCCATTGTGGAGTGTGAGGAAGAAGCCAGGAAGAGGTGTACATTTGACTTCCCAATCCAAACATATCCTTACTTCTGTTAGGAGCTATTTTGAAGAAGAAAAGCGGACTGGGAAGTCACTCATGATGAATAGACCACTGGACAGAACAGCAACAGCAACAGGAATTTCTAAGGCTACAATTAAACAAATCTATCAGACAATGAATGAAGACAAAGAAATACTTACTCCAACTAAAAAATATATTAAATCAAGAATTACAATTAACCCTGATTCATTTTACAAAGAAGCTATACAACGGACTGTACACAGTTTTCATGTATCTTATATTCAGCTATTTACACATCATCGTCATTTATCCATTAATTTATGTATCTTACATTTAGCTACTTACACCTCATCATCATTTGTCCACTAATTTATGTATGTCACAATTGATTTTTGCTATTGATTTCATTTCCCTGTATTCAACAAAAGTTTAAAAAAGAAAAAAATGTGTTTGTTTTTTCCTCTGAATATTTTTCATTATATTCTTTGTTCGTCCTACACAAGTTTATTCATTCATTGAAGTGATAAAGAGCACACCAAAGAAGTAATGAATATATAGAAATAAATACAGAAGCAATATAAATTACTTAATGATGAGAGATTTGTATGTGACAAACTTGGCTATCTTTAGCAGGCATGGTATGTCCCTGGAAGAAATTGCAAATAGCATGGATATAGCCTTCCTTGCTCTTATTGACCAACTCCTTGAAGTTGGACACTTCATTACTGCACTTGAAATGATGGACATGACATGAACAACAGACCTTTACTTTCAGCCACTTCAGCCTTGAGCAAGGGAGAAGTTATTTTGAGGTATAAGCTTACCTGGAGTTAGAGTCCAGCTGAAACAAGGAAGAATCAATTCTGTGCTTCTTTTTATGTATTCCAGTCTAAGTTTTTGCCTCCCTGAGATATTTTTACGATTGCATTCCCTATGGTCAATTAACGCTGGGTGGAATGTTGTGTACTTGCTTATGGGACATACAGCTAATTTTGCCTAGGGATGGTTAACTTCTTCAGGAATAGTGACAAGAACGTCTGGAGCATTATAAGTCTGTAGGTCCTTAAAATCTGAAAATCTGTTGAGTATTGGCAAAGTTATTAACGTTTCCCTGGGGCTCAACTTAGTTCAAACAGACTTTAGTTCTGGTGAAGGTGAAAACCCATCCTTTGATTTAGACTAGTCATTCGCCATGCTGTGCATGTGAACTTGAGAACATTCCAAATTGACCTTTCATCATGCAATCTTAATTCCTAGGGACTGGAACATTCCTTTCTATTGATTTGAACTGTAAACCCCCACCCCCCCCCCCCCCCCCCCCCCAAGAGAGAGTGACTACACATAACTGGCTGTACCTAATGAATCTTTACTAGAACATTATGCATCCCAATAGCATTTTTGTGGGTGCATTTGGGGTAGTTTATGAACATTTGCCCTCCCATCCTGTGTCCCCCTGTGGCACATGGTGAGGTTGCCTCTCCACATGCAGAGGCCACAGCTGCCTTGGTCCGTGGGTGTGGACCTTGTGTCTGTGTGAGATATCCTGAGCTGCTCTCAGGGACAGAGTGTGGTCTGTCAGTATCCATTATGTAAAGTGCAGGGAACAGGGACAATTATAGTGGTTTGTTTTCCAAAAATCTTGATACTTTGCAATACCTTTAAAACAATTTGATTATTCAAAAGAGAATATTATTATTATTCAAACATTAGAGAAGTGTGTGGGGAACATCACAGCATGCTAGAGGGAGGGTTGCTGAGCTAGTTTCAAGGGGGATACAAGTGTGTGAATGGATATGTCTCAATCAATGGTTAGTTTAAGTCCTGGGGGCTGCATAGATGAAGGGTGGAGGGGGCATTAGTGGAGGTCTATATCTCAGTCTAGAAGTTATAGCCAAGTTTTAGCAGGTTAAGAGGGTCAAGGTAGGAAAATACGATATTTTACTCTCTGAACTTCTATTCCCATATTCTCCAGCTCATCGTAGGCACCAGCAGGAGTAGAATCATTTTCTTTAACAGTGTAAATCACCACAACTCTGTGGGTATGGGCATAAGGTCCAAGGATTGTCCTTATAACTCGTGTACATGCCTCACATGGAGGTATCCAGGTGTATAGGAGGATGCTTTCTAAGTGTGGAAAGTTCTTGATTTCATACTGGGACATTAGTCGGTCAAGTCTATTCAGGATATTGACTTCAGCATGGAAATGCCCTCCTGGTCTAGCAGTGATGTAGTTGGTCAGGTCATCATCACTATTTGGAACTGAATTTCTATGATTGTCGGTTTCATACTGTCCCCCTTCAATGCTTTGGATCCAATCACTAAGACGTCTGGATGAAAGCAGAAACAAGACTGCAAACTCAGAATTATATCGACGTTGGGTCTTGAATTTATCCACCAGGATCTCCACAAGTTTGTGTGAATCCTCTAGTGATCCTTCTACTAAAGATTGTATTTGATCTCTCCAGATTGAAATTTCATAATATTCTTCAAGAGGTGGCTGTCTTTATGATGTGGTGTCTTGGCCTCTCATCCAACAACAACATAGTCCTATTACGATAATTGCGGACAACACAGATAGAACCATCAGCATTCCCACTTCCATTATGTCTTTTCACTTTTAGTTCACCGTGTGTTCAAGGGTTGGTGGCACTGGAGGCACTGACCTCTGCAGGCAACTGTAAGGGCCACAGTCAGTGGGCGGGCCCACTATATGGTGTGGTGGGTGCTGCCCCCACTGTGATAGTGGCCGATGAGGAATTTGATAGCAACCAACTGTTCTTATTTACCAAAATATGTTGACCACATTCCCTCTCTCTCCCTCCCTCCTCTCCTTCCTGCAGCCTCCCACTTTCTGTGCAGACATGCTCTGTACTGTTGCTTGGAAGTGTTTATGAGCACAGACAGTTGGTGATATTAAGTCTGAATGTTGTCGTGCCTGGTTGATGGTGTGCCATGAGTTGGCTAAGGCAGGGACTAGCAGGAAATTGAATTCAGTTGCAGTGTGTTTTTCTACCACAACCAGGAGCTGTGCATTGTAATATTAATAGGTTTATACATGCACACCTGAACTTGCTCACAAAGTAATCCTCATTGATGGGTGGACCATTTCTAGTTTTATCTATTATTTTACTAGCCCAAATCCCTCTCTAGGGGTGTGGTTGTTCGGTCCTCCTCTGGCCTCCTGCAGTAATTGACTTGCTAGTTTGCTTAATGTAACATGTAGGAATTATTGACACTAATCTCGTTAATTAAACAAACATGATACAATTACTGAACATTTTTGTGAAAGTAACATTTGTTTTTGGAAACTAAACAACTTACAGTGGGTGTGGCTAATAGAACTTATAGCCAGATCCACAGGAGAATAACAATATTCCGGTCATGTGGAGACCACATGCCAAATTTTATTTAACTTGGTCATTAGTCAGAGTCTTCCAGGGGAGTTTGTCATTATGTCGCCAAACCACACCCATTGAAAAAAGTCACACTCATTACACTCATTGCCACCCAATCTGAATGAAACTTTTGGGAGAACATGCAGTGAGGTGCCCAATCAATCCCTGAACATTGTAGGAGTTAGATTTCACACATGCGGGCAGTCGCCGTATGCACGCACGCACGCCCACATACACACACACACACGAATGCACACACACACCCACCCACCCACCCACCCACCACACACACACACACACACACACACACACACACACACACACACACACACACACACACACACACACACACACACACACACACACACATTGGTAGGCAACTATAGTAGTGGTTTTAGTGTAGTGCTAGTGATTGGCCTTCCCACTGAGAGATTTATGTTTTGATGCATTTGGGGTTGTCTTCACTGCCATGATGGATGAGCACCTCCAGTGAGATGCTTGGGTGGTACATTATCTGCTCGTGTTGCTGATAGTGAGAATGTGATCAGCTGTGAGTATGTTACACACACATCCTCTGCCCATATTGCTGGAAGACATTGATTTCCTTACTTTCCATTAGAGACTCTCACATTGTCTGCTCCCTGCGTACCTCCATCCCTCCACCCTCCTCCCTGTGCTAGTAATGGAGCAGGTGAGGTCAAGTGACTATATTGGAATGAGAGGAAATATACCAGTTCCTTTCAGGCAACATGAAGTCAATTCTAATTTATATCATCTTTTTTTTTAAATTTCTCCCTCTCCCCCTCCTACCCACACCCCACCCCCTTCAACCCACACCCCTCTCCAACACACCACACCCCCTCCAACCCACATCCCTCTCCAACACACCCCCCACCCCCCTCCAACCCACACCCATCTCCAACACACACCCCACCTCTCTCCAACACACACCCTACCCCCCTCCAACACACACCCCACCCCCCTCCAATCCACCCCCAACCCCATCCAGTCTATCATTGCCATATTTTTTGCTAGGAATATTCAAATCACTGAAATTCAGTGTAATTTTGAAATAGTGATTTGTGATGTAGATACCTAAATATTAATAATATACATGTGGCCATGGTGCTGTACTATATGATATATTAGATATTCTAATGTATATAAACATAGATAGGCATGTAATTTTGACTCACTCTTCACTGAACCTTTCCAGACCTATCAGAGTGTAGAGAGTGAGGATACAATTTTCCCACATTTAAGGTACCTTTATTGAAAAAAATCTTCTCTCTTCTCTCCTATTTCTCTCTGTTCTCTTCCGGTTTCTCTCTCTCTCTCTCTGTTTGTGCAGATAGTTATTCCAGATCCACCAAGAACTGTAAGCTGTGCAACCCTTGTTGCAATGGCTTTGACCACCATTGCATGTGGCTCATCTCCTGCATGCTACAACAACCACCGGCTCTTCATCCTCTTCCTGAAGGTTCTGGCACTCATCAACTCTGTCTTCCTCTACCAGCTTCGTATGTGAGTGGGCGGGTGGGCACGCTGTTGGGGCTGACAGGAAGTTCGATGTTAGGATGTTACAACGAGAGTAATAAAGCAAACTCACACATTTTGCAAGGATATATTTTTTTATTTGGATGTGCTCAGCACATACCAGCTGTGTTGTTCATTTAAGCACCGATGTCAATTACTTTTAATAAAGTGTATTGTGTAAGCCAATCACCTTGCTTAGTGTCTGTTAGGATCAATTGAGAAGTCTAAGTGGTTGGTTCTTCTTGATTGGAAGATACAAGTAGTAAGTCTTAGAGCATGTCAGTTCTCTCCTCCTGTCCATGTGAGATAACTTTAAAGAAGTCTGTTGTTTTTTTTATTTTTTATGTTGTGATTTCTATGGATGTGGCTATAGTGTAGTGCTAGAAGAGAGGAGGGATTGATAAGTTGAATGGAACTCAAGCTCAACTTACAGTATCAGATGTATAGACAGGGCAAATTAATTCCAGTCTGTGGCAATAGGTTCAACAACACAAAACTGACTAATTAAGGTCATTGCGATTTAGCATATTTTCGTCCTTCCCTTACATAACCCCTTCCTCCTCCCCCCCCCCTCCTCCTCCTCCTCCCCCTCCTTCTCCTCCTCCCCCTCCTTCTCCCCCCTCTCCCTCCCCCTCCCCTTCCTGCTGCAGTGTTTAGTTTGGTCTCAGGTGGTTCATACCATGTCTGGACACTGTTGGTGGCGAGTTCTTGCCTAGCCACTGCCATGGCATGGCATGGCATGCACCTCATGCTTGTTGGCCACAATAGGACATGTGGAGTAGACTGGACTCTGCTCCAATATTTATATAAGGGAACCCTATGAACCCAGTGTTATATAGAGCTCCACACACACACACACACACACACACACACACACACACACACACACACACACACACACACACACACACACACACACACACACACACACACACACACACACACACACACACACACACACACACACACACACACACACACACACACACACACACACACACACACACACAATGGCAGTGTCCTGGATGAATCCAGGACCAATGGCAATAAACTTAGTTATGATGGCATCACACATAAATGTTGGTGTCTGGTCAGATCTCCTTGTCTTCAAAATTTTCTTCCACAGGCACACTAAGTGTTCTTAATTCAGATTGCTTGTTAGCTGAACAGGTGTTCTATCGCCGGGATGTTGAAATTTTCTCTACACCATCTAAACACAGATGAAACCACCCCTTCCTGTCCTGGCACAACTCATACCATCTATCATACACACCAATTGCCTGCAAATCCACTTTCAGAACATCCCTCCACCTCTTCTTTGCCCTGTGGCATGATCTCTTCATGTTAAGCTCCCCAAACAACAATCTATTTGGAAGCCTTTCTTCATCCATGCGACCCACATGACCCAGCCATCTTAAACGCTGCTCCAGAATGATATCAGAGATGGAGTGCTGCAAGCCAAACCTATATGATAGGCTTTGAGATGTTAATCTTTCATTCCATTGTTGGTACCTCGTCACACCCAGGATTGTCCGAATACAACGGTTATGAAAAGAATTCAAACGTTTTGTATGCACAGCCTTCATTGTCCAAGTTTCAGCTCCATACAGTAATACAGCTAGAACAACTGCCCTATACACTGCTCTCTATGTGGCCAATGAGAGGTCTTTGTTCTTAAATACTGGCACCCTCAAACATCCAAATGCTCTAGCTGCTCTAGCAATTCTTCTAGTCACCTCACTAGTGATCTCCCCATCTCTTGAGATGTTAGCACCCAAGTATGTGAAGTCCTGGACTACATCCACAGAGCCACCCTCCACCTGCACTGGTCTGACATCACTCTCATTCAATCCCTCACCAACAACCATCCCTTTTGTCTTCTCAGTACTAGCAGCAGAGTTTGTGAAAGTGGCAAGTGAATGGGGGCTGACACACACACACACACACACACACACACACACACACACACACACACACACACACACACACACACACACACACACACACACACACACACACACACACACACACACACACACACACACACACACACACACACACACACACACACACACACACACACACACACACACACACAATCTCATACATTCATGCATACATGCTTGTATATTTCTGTTGTCAATAAAATATTTTATTTTATGGTTAAATAAGTCAGACATATCACATGTCCACAATTAAGATGATTTGAAATTCATACGAGAGTTAAACATAAAACATACCATTTCGAATGTTCGTTTATTCTTCATGGTTCTGAACAAAAATGTCATAGTGTGTTTGATGTTCCTCTCTTAGACAGGAACTAGGCTGGAGCCGTGGGTGATGTTGATGGTGATCTGCAACTCTGTGTCAGCAGTGCTTGCCCTCTTGGCTAGTGTCTTGGTGTGCATGCATGTGTGCGTGCATAAGTGTGTGTGTTAGTGTGAGTGTGTGTGTGTATGTAGTCAAACTCACATCCCTCCACCCCACCTGATGTTGCAATGTTTGTCAGATCAGAAGTATTCAGGTCTGTTCTATTCTGTAAGGTAAAGGGTTGCATGAATACAATATAAATATAAAATACAATATGTGCAATTGTGTGTAAGCAGTGTACATTTATTGAGTGTTAAAGAGGTGTGGATCTATTGGTGTTTACATTTAATAGGTCAGGAGTTGACAGGTTCACATGTGCAGTTGTCAGGTCAGTGTATTATTTGCTATATTCAGCACTTTTTGGGCATATTTTGAACTATCAAGCATATCCTACAATAATTCTCAATTTTTTTTTTTGTATGTTTTTTTTTTTTTTGTTTCTTTGTTTTTTTGTTTGCTTGTTTTTTTGTTGCTTTTGTTTGTTTGTCTGTCTGTTTTTTGTCCGGTAACTCCTCCCAGATGATTGGGCCTAAAGGGCTCAAATTTTCAGGGTTTGATAGGAGTCACCTTGGTCATGAGGAAGTTTGGTGAAGATCACAATGAAATCCTGCCAATTTTCCTATTTGTGGTCACAATTATATGCCTAAGTAAACCACCCCACTTACTTATAAAAACCCACAATTCTGTTAACACACATGTGAGCAAAACTGTGCCCAAACCACTTCCTGCTCGTCACTTCTTTTTAATCCCTGTTGTCCCAAGCAACTCGGATGAGATAGCAGACAACAGATTCACAATTACATTAAAAGTTCTTTGTTGTCTCTGTCCATGGGATGGTTGCTTCTGGGAGTGATAAGGGGGGGGGGGCTCAATTTCATGCATGATAACCAGCCACCAAGCTATATTATAAATACTACAAACCACAATTATGTAAACACACTCAAAGTAAGGTCAACAAAACCATCTCAAAATCCCCTCCTTTTCTTTTCATTTTCCTTCTTTTTGAGCCCTGCAAGCCCAAGCGTCTGGTATGTGACAGGGAAGAAACAAAGAAACAAAAAAAAAAAAAAAAAAAAAAAAAAAAAAAAAAAAAAAAAAAAAAAAAAAAAAAAAAAAACTCAATAAACAGTAAGATATTTTCGTTGCCTCCATCCATAGGACGAGCACTTTTCTAGTTTTCTATAAAGGTCAAACAAAAACATTAGAGGGAACTAAAATTAGTACTTTTGGGGGAAATTGTGAGAAATAGGTAGAGGGTGACAATACTTCAACCCCTTTTGAAAAAAGACATAGAAAAGCAAAATAAATATAAAAGAGAAGATGATAATGAAATCCACCTCTCTCTCTGTGTGTGTGTGTGTGTGTGTGTGTGTGTGTGTGTGTGTGTGTGTGTGTGTGTGTGTGTGTGTGTGTGTGTGTGTGTGTGTGTGTGTGTGTGTGTGTGTGTGTGTGTGTGTGTGTGTGTGTGTGTGTGTGTGTGTGTGTGTGTGTGTGTGTGTGTGTGTGTGTGTGTGTGTGTGTGTGTGTGTGTGTGTGTGTGTGTGTGTGTGTGTGTGTGTAGTTGAGAATGAAACACTTTAGCCAGCAAAGCTTGCACATACTGTTTTAGAAATGGTAAAGGATCACCAAGAGCTTCCTACCTAAGCCCCTTGTTCTATAAGGTGTACATTATTCCATTAGTTATTAATTAGCAACTGGACAAACCAAGAAGATCAAACAAACTGTGGAACTTTGAAGACAGTGGTGGATTGATCGAGGAGGTAAAGTCAAACTTAAGCTAGCATTTAGTTTCCAGGTAGAGCTTGGTAAAGGGTCCACTTTTCTAGCTGGGTTAGTGCCAGTAAGCTGGCCATGATATCAGCTCTGATATTAGGTTCATGAAATTATAAGTGTATATCTTCTATATAGTAGTATTATGCTTTTTATGTGTGTTTTGGACAACAATACAGCTACCATGGCACCCTCTTCACTCACCAGGCTGAGCCAAGGTTGCAGTTTAATAGCACTTCAAGGATATTCAGTTACATTCTGTACAGCTTAGAAACCAACTAGCTTTAAAAAAAAAGAGAGAAGAAAAATATATAGATGAGCTTTTGAAAAAGTATTCCCCCCACTCTGTTCAATCACAGCATCCATTTTATCATGTAGTTGACATCAACTGTTTGGTCAAACCAATTATATTCAGTAGTAAACTTAGTAATTAGTTGGTGTTTTTCAGGGAATCAAAAAAAAAATTTTTTTAAATTAAAATAGAATTTTTAAAAATCTTCTACATGTTAACAAAATGCTCACATAAAAATAAAGAATCAATTGAAAGTTTTAAAAAAACAATAAATATGTTTGCATTCATCCTCTGCCTGCATGACATATTGGTGCTAATATTTGACAACCTATGCTACATGACAGTAGATATATATATATAATTGCGGCATGGTAAGCCACTGCCAATCAGATGGGTCCAGATAGTGTTCGAGATGAGGCCTGACGTTCCTCTGTAAAATTGAATTTCAAAAACAAAAAAAAAGGAACATTCCATAACAACATAATAATGGGAAAAGTGTAAGTAGTATACAAATTTTTCTTGATGCATGCAACAAAAATTCAATTCCTTTTTTCTTTTTTAGAAACCCCTCCCCCCTCCTCCATCCCCTTGTCCCCCTCCCTAGCCACCCCCCCCCCCTCCCCTCCCTCCCTCCCTTATGAAATACTGGATCTGCAATAATAGAGATAAACCTGCAAGCGGCCAACAATGGTCTAGTGGGAAATGAAAGTTTCAGAGTAAATAACTTTGACAGCACAACCCAAACTCAATACACCTAGACACATGATGTCTGGCATGCATACCTCAACTTGACTCAGGATAGCTAACTCTGTGTTCCACAGGTCACACCTCAACCTCTGGGATGGTCCATGTGATATTCTGTCTGTTGGACAACCGGATGCCTTGATTATTGCAAGCTAGGCTGCAATGGGCTCTGGTGTTAATTATTTAATTTATCTGTTCATTTGCTTATTTATTTATATATTTTTATTTATTTATTTATTTATTTATTTACTTACTTACTTACTTACTTACTTACTTACTTACTTACTTACTTACTTACTTACTTACTTACTTATATATTTTTATTTATTTATTTATTTATTTATTTATTTATTTACTTACTTACTTACTTACTTACTTACTTACTTACTTACTTACTTACTTACTTACTTACTTACTTACTTACTTACTTACTTACTTACTTACTTACTTACTTACTTACTTACTTTCTTACTTACTTGTTTGAATTTTTTACTTCTTCAGAATCTTATTGGTCAACTGATTAACATCTCCAAGATGGAGACCACCTTCTTTGATGTTTCTGGAAGACCTGCTTATAACACTGACAGGTATGCACTGTTAAGGCTGGTTCACCATATGACCATAGCTCATTGCTGTGTTCCCTCCCGTCTCCTACTGCCTTGTCCTTAATTTGTGAATATCATCCATCATTATCTGTTATTTCAAACGTAACCAAATGGTACTTGACATTGGAATAGAATGTGGTTCTAATCCAGCGTCAGTTCCAGTGCTTCTGACCAATCAGATATTTAAAATACATACATGCCTCATTGCTATTAGAGTTGTGCAGGCTACAGGTGAAGTAAGAGTGGCATTAAAAAGTTCAAAATGTTAAATTGAGAACAGAGCCAACAGTATGAGACATTAACTGTGTAACAGACAAAAGGGAACAGTGAGCAATCATGAGCTATCATCATAGAGTGAACCAGCCCCAGGCCACTGACTTGAGGGGGTGGATCCAATACTCTTTAATTATTCATGAAATAATGTGGTGTGTTTTTTCTTCCTGTTTTGTTGCTTATATAGTTGCACAACATCAGTAGAAGCTGTCTTTCAAATACAAATGTGCTATGGAGGCCATGTTGATTTCCCAGAGTAAAAAGTGATTTTCAGTTAATGTGGATTGCAGCCTAGAAAGATTTATGTCTTTGTGAAAACTTGAGGAAATATACTTTATCATGTATCATTCTCTGAATGTTTTCCTTACTTGCCAAAAGAAAGAAAAGAAATATAAATGAATGAAAGAATTTATTTAAATGTCCATAATGTCTTGTGTGTTGTATTCAGGGGGAGGAATCCATTTTCGTGGTCCACAAGGCTCCATCTGGTGTTCCTGTTCTTTGCGGACTACAGGCGGTGGTCCACTAGACCAGTGCTCAAGGTCTCTGCTGCCGTCTACCCAAAATTCAATGTGTAAATATTTGGCCTGGACCAGTAACAATGAAGTATTTCCCCAAAATACTATTAATCTGTATGTATGGTCAATGATGCAATGAATTTTAGCCTCTTTTTTCTATTCTTTTGCAATTTTCTTTAAAAAATTTTTTTTTTAATTTTGGTATTCCATTTCATATATTTTATTGCTTTCTTCATTTCCCAACTTTTTTCATGTGCACAGCAACAGTTTATATATTGCCGTCAAGTTTCAGTAATGAGATGAAAATTTTATATATACAGGCGGTTTATCCATATAGCCTGACACACCCAGAGGTAGAGATTTGGCAGGTGGGACCCAACCCCAGCCCATCCCAGAGACATGATGTGTGTGTACACCAAGGTTTAGGTGTTAACTTGAATCAAGGGTTAGTCCCAAATAGCAATTATTATTTTTTTTTTTTGGCTTTACACAGCCACAAATTAGAATGAAACCTTAGGGAGCATGTGCAGTGAGTGTGGTGCCCTAGTCAGTTACAGAAAATATCTCAAAGAACCCTCCATCGGTTTGGAAGGAAGTCTGCAACACATATAAACAAGTAGTGAACTATACAACTAAGATACCTGTTGCTCTATAAAATAAAAACTGAAAGAATTGGTCATTTTCCTTTTTTTCCCCATTTCATTATTTTGATTACTGCCATACTTGGCTGTCATGCTAAGTGTTCCCTGTGAAAAAGGATGGTACCTTTGTTTTGAAAAACACATTCATATAAGGGAATAGTCTTGCTCTACAATTTCAATTTCTTTTCACAATTATATTATTATTGATTTTCTTAATAAATGCAACTATTATTATTATTGCTGGCAGGTAATGTCTTAGCATGCAGCCATGACTGCATGCTAACAACACCTTTCGTGGGTTTAGTCACACTCACTACTTAAAGGTAAAGGCATTTGCATGTAACTTGCTTCTTCAACTTTAGTTCAGAGAGACTGTACTAGAAATAAGCTGACAAATAAGATACTGTGTGTAGTTATTTCATACCATTCAAGTGAGTTGACTACACAATTTCATGGTAAACACAATTTTCAATGAATGTGCTAGAGTTATTTTTGTAATGTGCATCAGGTGTTGAGATTACAAGCCATTAAGTGAAAGCTCGTTACATGCACAAGTTGACTCACTGAGTAACATGGGTTATGTTGGAATCCCCAAGGACTCATGGCTTCATAACCCAAGGTGGAAAACTGAATTTTTTTTTGTATGTGTGTGAACTTCTCTCATGCGTGAGTAACCACAAAGATGTGTATGAGTTGTAATCCAATCTTAACCATTATATCTCAAGTCAAAGAGTCTAATTGCTGACTGAACACTTGTATTATGCCATGGTAATGGTGTGGTCAACCCTAAATAGAGTGCTAGCTCAATCTTATTTATATTTATATATAAAACGAGATGTCTGTTGGTTTGTCTGTATGTTTGTACTATCATTCTGGCTAAACCTGTGGGTAGATTTCTCTGAAATTTGGCATGATCGTTGCTTTTGACCCAACTTAAAATATGGCTAAAAAATCTGGAAAATGGTTACCATTGTGATGGGGAGGAGCTCTATCACAGGACCAAATTGCCGAAGCATGCAGACCAATCTAAAGGTGTAAAAGAAAATGAAACGAAACTCTCATTTCTACTCCAAAGTCTGCTGTGACCTATCATTTACTGGCCTAAAACCACAAATATGTAGCTAATTAAACTTCACCATTACATATTCATGTAAGTACAGAGATTCTGTATGATATATACGTATACAAACATACATTTTATGTACGTTCTTCGATGAACCAACATTATTTTATAATAGTTAAACTATCTGGAGAAGTAAAGAGTATGATGCTCTATTGAACATAAACTTCTATGACTTCAATTACAACGTATTCTTGATCATCTGCCTCTGGATCTTGACCTAAAATTGTAACCCTGTCTTCATCACGACACACCCTCATCTCTATATCATCAGTGGTGGCCTGTGGCAATTCCCTGAAGAACCATGGAGGAATGTTGAAGGAGCAGCATGTGTTCTGGTGACCACAGTCAACTGTGTAGAACTTGTCAGACTGTCTGACCATGGAGGACTGTTGAAGGAGCAGCATGTGCTCTGGTGACTATAGCCAGCTCCATCCCACAGTGGGTTATAATTGTAAAATGTGTGGTAACTGTATCCAGTTTCAACAGCTGTATCACAGAAATAATCATCCCCCACAAATGGTGGAGGACGCGAAACCATACTTGATAATATGAGTGTTGGTACAGGGACATTTTAAGAAAGGATACCTACGATCAGCATTAGCTGCACTAGCAAATGTCCAGATGTGCCGTCTTGGGGAACTTCCATGAGTGAGACTCACACCATCAACATAAGAGGTATCTATCAGTGAATCATTTGACACTCCCTCGTTATTATAATAATTAGCAAAAGCACTTGTGGTTCCCACCTGGTAGCCTTTGATCCTTCCACACACCTTGGTGTATTCAACACCATCGACAGTGAATATATCTGAAGAACAGACCGATATATTAGAGTTCCTTATTCTGCATGTACGAAGTGGGGTTGTCCTTAGTTCAAGACTATCAGGACACTGAGTAGTGTTGTCTGTCATGTCCAGCTCAGCCACCTTCATCCAGCCTCCAGTGATACCTCCACATGACCTGGTCATATCACAGTATGCAGTAATAGCAGAGCCATTGGAGGACCTGATCTGATAGTAACGGAGGAGGGTTGGAAAGGGAAGAGCTGCTGAATGGCAGCACAAGAAGTAAAAACATGTCCAGCATCTAGAAGAGTGGTCATAACTTGAGTAAATTGAGTGTTGTCATTAACTCCTGACCTAAGCAGATCAATGTCACTTTGCTGAGTGGAGATAGTGTTGGAAATGTTTTCCAAACTGAATTGAGCCAGATGTGTTGATGTGGACTGGAGTATTGCAAGCTCAGAACGAAGTTTAGAAATCTCTATAAACGAAAAAGCAAATGCAAAGCTTACAGAAAAAATGAAGAGAGCAAAAGCTACTAGCAAAGCTATTAGGCAAGAAACAACAGTTTTGTTATTATTTGTTTTAGAAGGATCTTTCTTAGTGCTATCTTCAGTGGTTTTGACTTTGAAACTGGGATAGCCATCTTGCTGATTTTCAGGGGGTGGTCCTTCTTGTTTTCTGGCTCTAGCTGTGGTAATATCCAACATAGTGTATACAGAAGCAGGATTAGCAGTTTTCATGCCTATTACTTCATACAAATTCTCAGAATTAGTGCCATCTTTCACCACAGCATAGGTACAGTCAAGATCTTTCCCTCTGCCATTGCTCATCTTCCAGTTAACTAAGAATGTTAATAGCAATAAAAACTCTCATAAACCTTTGAAGGTCTTGTATTAGCTACTTATGCTTGCAACTGCAGTACTGCACTTGGAAAGTAAAGAGGGAAGGCAAGGTCTGAAGCTCACCCCTTGTAAACTCTCCCTTAGGTTGTGTCCAAATTATAATTTTCCCTGTTCAAAATATCCATTTCCTGTCATTTGTAATAACTCACCACTATGACTCTAGGAGCAGGGTTGCCAGGTTCAGGAAGGCCCAAGAAGCCAAACTTAATTTCTCAGGAAGTCAAATATAAGCCAAACTTTACTCAAGATGCCAAAAAGGAGGCAAATGTTTTATGATGAATTTATCTCTACATTTATGTCAAGAGAGACAAAATAAATTAACAAACATAACTATGTGCAAATAGGTTTAAGATTAAAAATTCTATGAGGCTAGACTAGCAAATTTCATGCAACATAAAGAGGGTGGGTATGCAGGCAACAAAATGACATTTCATAAGGGAAGATTGTTTTATTGTTTCACAACAATAAAACAATGAAGTATTTCCCCAAAATACTATTAATCTGTATGGTCCATGATGCAATGAATTTTAGCCTCTTTATTTCTTTCTTTTGCAATTTTCTTTTCTAAATTTATTATTTTATTTTGGTATTCCATTTCATATATTTTATTGTTTTTTTCATTTTCCAATTTTTTTTCATGTGCACAGCAACAGTTTATATATTGCCGCAAGTTTCAGTAATGGATAATAATTCTATATATACAGGCGGTTTATCCATCTAGCCTGATGCACCCAGAGGTAGAGATTTGGCAGGTGGGACCCAACCCCAGCCCATCCCAGAGTCATGTTGTGTGTGTACACCAAGGTTTAGGTGTTAACTTGAATCAAGGGTTAGTCCCAAATAGCAATTATTGGTATTTTTTGGGCTTTACACGACCACAAATTAGACTGCTAAGTGTTCCCAGTGAAAGAGGATGGTACCTTTGTTTTGAAAAATGCTTTCATATAAGGGAATAGTCCTGCCCTACAATTTCAATTTCTTTTCACAATTATATTATTATTGTTGATTTTCTTAATAAATACAACTACTATTATTATTGCTGGCAGGTAATCTCAGCCTGTAGCCTTGACTGCTTGCTAAGACCACCTTTCGTGGGCTGTAGTCACACTCACTACTTAAAGGTAAAGGCATTTGAATGTAACTTGCTTCTTCAACTTTAGTTCAGAGAGACTGTGCTAGAAAGGAGCTGACAAATAAGATACTGTGTGTAGTTAATATATATCATTCAAGTGAGTTAACTGCACAATTTTATGGAACACAATTGTCAATGAAAGTGCTAGAGTTATCTTTGTAATGTGCATCAGGTGTTGAGATTACAAGACATTTATCGAAAGCTCGTTACAGGCACAACTTGACTCGCTGAGTAACAGGATTATGTTGGAATCCCCAAGAGGGACTCATGGCTTCATGACTCAAGGTGGAAAACTGGATATATATATATTTTTTTTGTATGTGTGAGAACTACTTTCATGCATGTGAGTAACCACAAAGATGTGTATGTGTGTACTAATCACACTATGTAATCTAATCTTAACTATTATAGCCCAAGTCAAAGAGACTAATTACTGACTGAACACTTGTATTATGTTGATAGTAATGGTGTGGTCAACCCTAAATAGAAAGTGCTAGCTCACTCTTTTTTATATATATATATATATATATATATATATATATATATATGTAGATAATAGATAGATATATAGATATATCTATAAAATGCGATGTCTGTAGGTCTGTCTGTATGTTTGTACCATCATTCTGGCCAAACCTGTGGGTAGATTTCTCAGAAATTTTGGTGTGATCATTGGTTTTGACCCAACTTCAAAACATGGCTATAAAAAATCTGGAAAATGATTACCGTGGTGATGAGGGGGGGGGGGGGGGGGTGGAAAGGCACAAAATATATATATATATATATATATATATATATATATATGGTATTTTGGTGAGATAAACCAATGGAGCTACAGACCTAAAATTTGGTATACATACACTACTTGACTCTGGAAGTGACATGGGCTGGGTCCCATGAGGCCATGCCTCTATGTCATTGTGTAAGGCTAAAAATGCCAAAAATGGTACTTTGGAAATATCACTTGGACCTAGGGTGATAGATCTACAAACACTATATATTTGGAATCTGAGTCATCTGGTGAATGTTTAAGTACATATATATGGCCACACCCCTTTCTGTGTTCATGTCATACCAAAAAAGGCCAGGAATGGTACTTGGCCAGACAAACCCTTGGAACGACAACATAGGCAAGTCCCAACTGACCATACCTGTCTTTATTGGTGCGTAAAGCTAAAATGTGCCAAAAAATAGAATTTTTAAATAACGCTTGGACCTAAGAAGTTAGACCCACGATCCCATCTAATATATATATTTTTTGGTTCGTAACGTATGATCATACGTATGGATGGATGGATGGATGGATGGATGGATGGATGGATGGATGGATGGATGGATGGATGGATGGATGGATGGATGGATGGATGGATGGATGGATGGATGGATGTATCACAGCCAAACCCTCTAACCAAAAGTGCCGAAATTGGTATGTGGTCTCCAAGTAACTGGGTGAGCGTTATTGGCCACATGTGGGTGTGGTTTTGTCATAGCCATACACACACAGGAAGTTGTTTTGACTGCCAAAAGCTAATCAAAAGAATAATCAGGCCAAGAGTAGGCGTGTGGTCTCCAAGTATCCCAGAAAGCATTGATTATATATGGGTGTGGTTTGGCCATAACCACACCCACAGGAGGTTCTTTTGGCTACCCAAAGCTGATCAAAGAACCAATCAGGCTGAAATTTGAAATATGGTTTCCTATTAACCGGACGAGCATTATTATCCACACGTAGGAGTGGTAATAGGTGTAGTTATTTCATAGCCACACACACATGAAGTCATTTTGGTTGCCAAAAGCTAATTCAAGGACCAATCAGGCTGAAATTTAGCATGTGGTCTCCAAGTAAATGGGTGAGCATTACATTTGGATATGACAATGTGAGTGGTTTTGTCATAGCCACACCCATACGAAGTTGTTTTGACAGCCAAAAGCAAATTTAAAAACCATTCAGGCTAAGATTTGGTGTGTGGTATTTTATTACCCAGATAAGCATTATTAACCATGTATGGGTGTGATGTGGCCATAACCACACCTACACGAAGGTGTTTTGGCCATCAAAGTACTAAGCAGGCCGAAATTAGGCATGTGGTTTCCAAGTGACTGGGTGAGCATTATTTACCATGTGTGTGTGGTTTGTTCATGGCCACACCCACAGGTAGTTGTTTTGCCCACCAAAAGGTAATTAAAGGACTATCCAGGCCAAAATTTATGTGACTTCTATAATGTTTCATGTTGACATTGGCTGGGCAACACAGAGTATTCGCTGATTATATATATATATGTTGACCAGATTATTAAATTTGGTATAATACAAACTAATTCATACTTTACCAAGCTTCTAATTAATAACATTCCAAAAAAATTCATAGGTATAGGTAGTATGCACATGAAACTGTATGTTAGACCCTCCACTAAACCTAGTCTTCATCTCACTGGAACATTGGGGTAAAGGGTCTAGCAAGTAAGACTAGGCTAAGCCTAAACCCTCTTAAAGATATCGGTAAATATTTGTTGATCATAAATGTATGCCCAAATAGTACCAAATTTCAGATAGCAGACATTGATGCTTCTTGGGAAAACCCTAAATAATTTCTTATAAAAGTTTTTTTTTTTAATTATTACTATTATTTATACCATTAATGGTGAACAGTCTGTCTGTCTGTCTGTCTATTTGTGTATCCTCGATTCAAGCTTGAACGATTGAAGTTAGAGCCACAAACCCATATATATATATATATATATATATATATCGAGAGAGAGAATCAGTGTAACCATATGGCCATATTGCAGGCTTTCTCTATTTTTCCAGAAAAAATAGTGGAGTTACAGGCTTAAAACTTGGCATGCAGACACAACTTGACTTTGCACCTATTCCTCTGTGTGTAAGGCTAAAAATGGTACTTATAAAAATAAAAAAACACTTCGACCTAATCACACGCTCACCTTTGCTCTAAAAGTCTACACCATATGTTTTCAAAGCTGACACTTTTGTGACTACAGCCCGCTGAAAAACCACTCATAGGATGGGTTTATCGCTAGCATTTATAAATGGACACTGGTTTTACTTACGTGTGGTAACTGATCCAGTTGCAACAGCTGTATCACAAGGCTAAATTGTTGAAGCATGGAGACTCATCGAAAGGTGTGAAAGAAAATTAAACTATCGCTTCTACTCCAAATTCTGCTGTGACCTATTATTTACAGGCCTAAAAACCACAAATATGTGGCTAATTAAACTTCACCATTACATATTCATGGCAGAACAGAGATTCTGTATGATAAGTTATTTAATATATAGAATATATATATATATATATAAACATACATTTTATATACTTTACTTCCATAACCAACATTATTTTATAATAGTTACACTATTTGGAGAAGTAAAGAGTATGATGCTCTATTGAACATAAACTTCTATGACTTCAATTACAATGTCTTCTTGATCATCTGTCACTGGATCTTGACCTAAGATTGTGACCCTGACATCATCACAACACACCCTTATCTCTATATCATCAGTGGTGGTCTGTGACAATTCCCTGAAGAACCATGGAGGACTGTTGAAGGAGCAGCATGTGTTCTGGTGACCACAGTCAACTGTGTAGAACTTGTCAGACTGTCTGACCACCCAGAAAGGACCTTCATATAGGCGTGTAAGGGGTGACTTGTGTTGGTCTCGATGGATGAAAACCTGGGCTCAGTTTTCGAGTGCAGCAGGCCTGTTGGTGTGGGTGATGCCATGCCGAACCACTGGAGCTGTACGAAGGTTATCCATTGCTCGACGGAGTGATGGAAGGAAGTTGACTGGACGGGAAGGTTCGAATGCTCCTGGTGCCTCGAAAAATCCCCCAGGCAGCCAAAGATGAGTACTGTAAACCAACTTTGCACTGAAGCAGCCCAAATTCTCTTCCACAGTGGATGTGCGGTCGTGGCGGTCCACAGTGGATATGCGGCCATGGCTATCCACAGTTGATGTGCGGCCATGGCTGTCCAGAGTGGATGTGTGACCATGGCTGCCCATGATGGATGTGCGGCCATGGCTTTTCAAGGTGGATGTTCGGTCATGGGTGACAACAGTGGATGTTCAGTCATGGCTGTCCACGGTGGATGTGAGGCCATGGATGTCTACAGAGGATGTTTAAAAATATTTATTCTAGAACTGCAGTAAATCCATTGTCAGTAATAAGAAACCAGAAAGACGAACTAACTAGGGTTATTTTTCATTATTAACAATGAGATTACATTTTCCACTCAAAAGCTCCAGATTGGTAACTTTTAGTTCATTCATTAGAATCAGCCAGTTTTAAATTATCTATTTGTGTTGTCAAGCTCCTCTTCACAAAAATATTGAGATAAGCACTGAAGTGTTTCAAAATGTGGCAGCATTTTTATCCATTAATTACAGCAGCTCCAGTAGTTATTAGGTGTGCACTGTACATCAAATTCTGATGTATTCTTCAAGCTGAGTGTGAAATAGCTACTACCATGTATGGCTATATCTCAGCCAACCACCTCCCAGCATTCCCACCCACATACCTACCTAGCCACCAACTTACCAACCTACTGTCTGACTTATTCACTCACACTAGCTAGCCTGTGCAATACCAAACAGTTTATGCCTACACACACTATCAGCCATCAAGTTCATCAACTGAAATAGCCACCACTAAATGATTCTACATCAGCACAACTTTGCACCACAAAGTACAACACTCCTGGGACAAATTTTATCCTCTTGGATTAGCCTCCTTTAAATAAGTTAACTCCCCTCCAATGGAGATGATAATATAACACATAACAAGACATTCAATATTTTAATCACCTAATTACAGACACTGTTCCTTATCACTAAACTACATACACAAAATAATAACAAATTAACAGTATTCATTCCATCAATCAACATAATGCAATCAAAGAATATATTATTAACAACTTCCCTGACACCCACACACACACCTACCTATCTACCTACCTGCCCACCTACCTGACCTATACCTATTCTGGCGTAGCCCGACCCTTTACCTGAATCGCTATGCTGGGGAAGAGTCTGGGGACATGGCTATACAAAAGTTGTTCTGCCACCTCAATTGAGCCGGTTGACAATTACGTGTAGAAATTAACCACAAATTTCTATCCAGTAAGACATTGCAACATAGTAGCTGTGGTAAACTATACCACTCCAGTATAATGATTATACCACTCAAGGATGATGCTTAATGACGTCATTGATTATGCATTCATTACCAGTATATTGTATGTATATAAAACATTGCAATTGTCTTTGTCTTGGTTCTTCCACGTGTTCTTGCACTTCATCCGTCTGCAATACTTGTTGTTGTCGTCTTGCAATGAAAGGTTCTGTTAACTTTTATAAGTGAGTATTAAGCGTGTGCATTTATTAACTGGCTATCAATAAAGCCAGTATTAAGATATCACATAAGATACTACATTGGCGACGAGTTGTAAATGGCTACTCACGGGACAGTCTCCCAGTATCAACAGAGCAAAGAAACCTGGAGGACTTACGTTGAAAGGTTGAATCATTATTTCATAGCGAATGACGTCGCTGATGAAGGCAAGAAGCGTTCCATTCTACTCTCAGCTTGTGGCTCCTCCACTTACAAGCTCATACGAAGCCTAGTGGAAGTAGGACAACTGGCAACTACGCCTTACTCCGAAATCACGAAGCTGGTAGCGGGACATTACCAGCCGATTCCCTCGGAGATTGTTCAAAGGTATAAATTTAATACCAGATTCCGAGCCTCAGGAGAGTTGATAGCTACCTACGTAGCTGCTTTGCGTGAGCTCTCAGAGTATTGTAATTACGGAGACAAGCTCCATGAGATGCTACGTGACCGTCTAGTGTGTGGTGTGAATCATGACACCATACAGCGTAAGCTTCTGGCTGAAACTGATCTAACCTATGAGAAAGCTTACACGCTAGCTCAAGCGATTGAGGCATCCGAGAGAGATACCCTCACCTCAAGCGATTGAGGCATCCGAGAGAGATACCCTCACCTCAAGCGATTGAGGCATCCGAGAGAGATACCCTCACCTCAAGCGATTGAGGTATCCGAGAGAGATACCCTCGACCTCAAGGGCAGCAAAAATAGCAGTGCTCCATTGTTGCCTTTGCCAGAAGTCAATTACTCCAGAACATTTAAACATTCTAAAGGCAAGATTCCCACCAAGAGAGGAAACCCAACCTGCTACAGGTGTGGAGATCCACATTTAGCTCCTGCCTGCA
This sequence comes from Lycopodina hypogea, assembly GCA_963969325.1. Lineage (NCBI taxonomy): Eukaryota > Metazoa > Porifera > Demospongiae > Poecilosclerida > Cladorhizidae > Lycopodina > Lycopodina hypogea. Next base: position 309,478 of record OZ017792.1, on the reverse strand, counting down.
AGTTTATCAACTCTGAGTGCAAATTCTGCAAGAAAAAAGGTCATATTGCTTGAGTGTGCAGGAAAGCCCAGCAAGAATCTAAAGTTGGCAAGGAAACTAATTTTGTGCTACAGGATATGCCTGAAGACCAGTGTGCTGACCATACACACAGTCTCTGCGTTGTCAGGGATCAAGCAAGTGATCCACTGCATGTGCAAGTTGCCTTGAATACTGTTCAAGTTGAAATGTTATTGGACACTGGTGCATGCGTTTCCCTGATCAACCTTCCGACTTATCAGATGCTTCAACAGCACAAGGTGGTTGCTCCTCTACAAAGCTCCTCTATTCAGCTAAGGACATATACAGGTCAGCCAATCCGTGTTCTTGGTAGGTTACCAGTGCAAGCAGAATACATGGGAAAATTAGTTGATGTGTGTGTTCATGTGGTTGAAGGGGATGGACCTAATTTGATGGGTAGAGATTGGCTATCTCTGCTTGAGGTTAATTTGGGGGAAGTGAATCTTTTGAAGAATGATTGTTTACTCCAGACATTGCTTAATAAACATTGTTCAATATTTAATGATGAATTGGGTTGCATGAAAGACATGAAGGTCAGATTACTAATTGATTCTACTGCCAAGCCTAAGTTTTTCAAGCCACGCAGTGTTCCATTCACACTAAGAGATAAGGTGGAAACTGAGCTCCAGAGGCTAGAAAGCCTTGGTATTATTTCTCCTGTGAAATTTTCAAAATGGGCTGCGCCCATAGTTCCTGTGGTTAAGAAGAATGGTACTGTACGTATATGTGGGGACTACAAGGTCACTGCTAATAGGGCTACTCTCACAGAGTCCTATCCACTTCCACTAGTGGGTGAATTAATGACAGACCTTGCTGGAGGTAAATACTTTACCAAACTTGATTTGTCCCAAGCTTATCTACAGTTGCCCCTTGATAATGAATCCTCTGAATTATTGACAATTAATACCCACAAAGGATTGTTCAAGTACAACAGGTTACCATTTGGTGTGTCTAGTGCACCAGCAATATTTCAGCGCAGCATGGAGACCCTCTTACGGGGCTTGAATGGTGTGTCCGTTTACCTTGACGACATCCTAGTTACAGGATCCACACATGAGAACCATTTGCATAACCTTGCTGCTGGGCTGGAACAAATTGAACAGGCAGGCCTAAGACTTAATCGCTCTAAATGCTTCTTTTTACAACCCAGATTAGAGTATTTGGGACATGTCATTGATGAAGCTGGTAGACATCCTACTGAGGATAAAATTAGAGCCATTAAGGAGGCACCAGCTCCTACTAACGTTACTGAGCTTTGTTCTTTTCTTGGAATGATTACCTACTACAGTAAATTCCTACCTAACATGTCCACAAAGCTAACACCCTTATATGCACTGTTGGCAAAGAAGAAGAGGTGGTCATGGCACACCAAGGAGGAGGCTGCTTTTCAGTTAGCAAAACAAGCTCTTCATTCAGATGCAGTTCTTGTACATTTCGATAGTTCAAAGCCTCTAATCCTTGCATGTGATGCTTCACAGTATGGCATTGGTGCTGTTTTGTCTCATGTATTTGAAGATGGACGAGAAAAACCCATTGCATACACTTCTCGAACTCTGAACCCTGCTGAGAAAAGATATTCACAGCTGGAAAAAGAAAGTCTAGCTATTGTCTCAGGGATTAAGAAATTTCACAATTTTCTGTATGGTAGACATTTTATTATCGAATGTGACCACCGTCCATTATCCTTCCTGTTTAATGAAGCCAAAGGAATTCCCCAAATGGCATCTTCTCGCATACAGAGATGGGCAATTACACTCTCTGCTTATAATTATACTATCTGTTACAAGAAAGGCAAAACACTGTGCAATGCAGATGCATTAAGCAGGCTCCCACGCCCAGTCACCACAGCCACTGATGATACATGCACAGAATTGGTTAACCTTATACAACACATGTCCTCCACTTGTGTTTCAGCATTGCATATTAAGGACTGGACCACAAAGGATCCTCTCCTCTCTAAGGTGCAGAGATTTATTCAGCTTGGTTGGCCAAACAATGTCACAGAAGTTCCATGCAAGCCTTACTTCTCTAGGAAGGGTGAACTAAGTGTGTTGGATGGTTGTATCTTATGGGGTACTCATGTAGTGATTCCACCGCCTGGTAGGCAGCCCCTACTTAAGGAATTACACCAAGCTCACCCAGGGGTTACAAAAATGAAAGCACTAGCACGCAGTTACATTTGGTGGCCTTACATGGACACTGATATTGAAACCCTGGTGAAAACTTGTACTGAGTGTCAAGAGTCTCGACCCTCACCACCTACTTCTCCGCTCCACCCATGGGAGTGGCCGGCAAGTCCGTGGAGCCGCCTCCACATTGATTTTGCAGGTCCTTATTTGGGACACATTTCTTGTACTGGTGGATGCCCATTCTAAATGGATGGATGTGAGACTCATGCATTCTATTAAAGCCCATAGCACGATTAAACAACTCAGAATGATATTTGCTACGCATGGCATACCACAGAAAATTGTTTCTGATAATGGTCCTACATTTACTAGTCAAGAGTTTAAAACTTTCATGACTCAGAATGGAGTTCTCCACATCACATCTGCTCCATATCATCCGTCTACGAACGGACTCGCAGAATGAGCTGTCCAGACTTTCAAGCAAGCTCTGAAACGCATCCAAGGCAGTTCAATTCAGGAAAAACTTTCTAAGTTTCTCTTCCAGTACCGGATAACCCCTCACACTACGACGGGGATTGCACCTGCTGAACTCCTCATGGGACGACAACTTCGCTCTCGCCTGGATTTGCTTTTTCCTACAGTTTCACAGAAAGTTGAGAGTAAGCAACTGAAACTAAAGAAGGAACATGATTCAACAAACCAGTGCGTACATTTTCTATTGGAGATCTTGTGTATGTAGAGGATTTTACAGCCTCACCACAAAAATGGATTCCAGGGAAGATTGTTGAAGTTACTGGACCTCTCTCTTATTGCATTGAGCTTCTCGATGGCAGTACAGTTCGAAGACATGTTGATAATGTGATTCAGCGATGTCTAACCGATGTTCCCGCTTCACCTGCCGTCCTGGCTCCGACTCCAGTTTCCGTTCAACCAGTGGATCCACTTGCACTTCCAGATCTCCCATCAAGCCTGGATCTGACTCGGAGTCAACCAGTTCCTCTACTTGATCCTCCACCTGCTCGTACTCCAACGCCTCCAAGACGTTCTACCCGTACCTGGCAGAAACCTGTGAGGTTCAAAGCATGATCATTGTCATTCTCATTCCCTTAATACAATCCTTAATGAGGGGGAGTGTGGTAAACTATACCACTCCAGTATAATGATTATACCACTCAAGGATGATGCTTAATGACGTCATTGATTATGCATTCATTACCAGTATATTGTATGTATATAAAACATTGCAATTGTTTTTGTCTTTGTTCTTCCACGTGTTCTTGCACTTCATCTGTCTGCAATACTTGTTGTCGTCTTGCAATGAAAGGTTCTGTTAACTTTTATAAGTGAGTATTAAGCGTGTGCATTTATTAACTGGCTATCAATAAAGCCAGTATTAAGATATCACATAAGATACTACAGTAGCAACCAACAATCAATGTGGTATGAGGAGTAACGTTAATCAAATGATGCTCATTTACAACTCTAGCCACTGAGCATAGGGTAAAGGTATGCACATATATGATCTCAGTTAGTTATTAAAAATCCTAAGTCACTTATAATCTGTTTTAATAATCAGCAGAGCACTATGTCTGTCAAATTACTGTCACTGAGATGACACCATATGAATTTTGAAAATTCCCATTAAATTAGGTAATGTCCCATATTCCAACCTCCCACCCATCATAGCAACGACATGTGTAGAGTCAATGAATTGATAACCACTGACTGATGAGCTGTAAATACGTCATCTGTAGTGAATTATTAATTTTTCTAAGTAGGGTCAAATATATTACACATATTTTACAAAACTGCAATAATTGTAAATATTTTTGTTATCAAATTTAAATCTATTGGCATTAAAAACAGGACAAAATATATCAAATAATACTTCTAGCCGTAGAATTAAACTTTTATTTCCTATCAACAAATTGATATTATAGATAACCACATTCACCTTATTAACTAATAAACACTAACTAACATAGAGGGATGACACTGTCACAAATAGTTTCTCTACTGAACATAAATCTCAACTATTTCTATGGCTGTATCTTCATTAGCTCTAGTCTGATCACGACACACCCTCATCTCTATGTCATCAGTGGTGGTCTGTGGCAGTTGCTTGTAGAACCATGGAGGACTGTTGAAGGAGCAGCATGTGCTCTGGGGACCACAGCCTGCTCCATCCCACAGTGAGTCATCACTGTATAATGGGTTGTTCCCAGTTGCATCACAAAAATAGTCATTCCCCACAAATGAAGGAGGACGTGGGACCATACTTGATATAGCAATGTTGGTGCAGGGACAGATCCAGTCGGGTCTATCACTATCGAATGTACCAGCAAATGTCCAAATGTGCTGCCTTGGGGAACTTCCATGAGTGAGACTCACACCATCAACATAATAGCTATCTATGTTTGGATTACTAGTGTTACGGGTATTATCAACATTACCAAAAGCATTTGGAGTTCCCACCTGGTAGGCTCTGATCCTTCCACATACTTTAGAATATTGAACACCATCAACACTGAACTTATCTGAGGAACAAGTAGCTATACCAGAGTCTATTGCTATACATGTGTGTAGTGGAGTTGTCTGTAGTTCAAGATCATCAGGACACTGAGTGGTGTTGTCAGTAACGTCTAGGTCAGCCACCTTCATCCAGCCTCCAGTGATACCTCCACATGACCTGGTCATATCACAGTATGCAGTTATAGCAGAGCCATTGGAGGACCTGATCTTATAGTAGCCTGAGGATGGTTGGAAAGGGAAGAGCTGCTGAATGGCAGCACAAGAAGCAAAAACATGTCCAGCATCTAGAAGAGTGGCCATAACTTGAGTAAATTGAGTGTTGTCATTAACTCCTGACCTAAGCTGATCAATGTCACTTTGCTGAGTGGAGATAGTGTTGGAAATATTTTCAAAACTTAGTTCAACATTGAGCATGGCTAAATTAAATTCTGAAATAAGCTGATCAGTATCACTTTGCTGAGTGGAGATACTGTTGGAAATGTTATCCAAACTGAATTGAGCCAGATGCGTTGATGTGGATTGGAGTATTGCAAGCTCAGAATGAAGTTTAAAAATCTCTATAAATGAAAAAGCAAATACAAAACTTACTGCAAAAAAGAAGAGAGCAAAAGCTACTAGCAAAGCTATTAGGCAGGGAACAACAGTTTTGTTATTATTTGTTTTAGAAGGATCTTTCTTAGTGCTATCTTCAGTGGTTTTGACTTTGAAACTGGGAGAGCCATCTTGCTGATTTTCAGGGGGTGGTCCTTCTTGTTTTCTGGTTCTTGCTGTGGTAGTATCCAACATAGTATATACAGAGGCAGGATTAGCAGTTTTCATGCCTATTACTTCATACAAATTCTCAGAATTAGTGCCATCTTTCACCACAGCATAGGTACGGTCAGGATCTTTCCCTCTGCCATTGCTCATCTTCCAGTTAACTAAGAATGTTAATAGCAATAAAAACTCTCATAAACCTTTGAAGGTCTTGTATTAGCTACTTATGCTTGCAACTGTAGTACTGCACTTGGAAAGTAAAGAAGGGAAGGCAAGGTCTGAAGCTCACCCCTTGTAAACTCTCCTTAGGTTGTGTCCAAATTATAATTTTCCCTGTTCAAAATATCCATTTCCTGTCATTTGTAATAACTCACCACTATGACTCTAGGACAGGGTTGCCAGGTTCAGGAAGACCCAAGAAGCCAAACTTATTGTCTCAGGAAGTCAAATATAAGCCAAACTTTACTCAAGATGCCAAAAAAGGAGCCAAATATCTTATGTTGAATTTATCCTTGCATTTATGCCAAGAGAGACAAAATAAATTAACAAACATAACTTTATTCAAAATAAGTTTAAGATAAAAAAATTTCTTTGAGGCTAGACTAGCAAATTTCATGCAATATAAAGAGGGTGGGTGAGTGGGCAACAAAATGACATTTCATAAGGGATGATTATGTTTTTTAGTTTCATTGCATGCTATTGGTCTAACAAGAAACATCTATAGAGTCCTAATTTAAAACATTATCAACACCCCCTATATAGAACTAGTTAAAGCATTGATATGTTTAGCTATGTAGAAATAAAGCTTGCGAGAACAATTCTAGCCTCCAATCATCATAGACTTACAAATGAGTGTTCTATAAACTTCACTATCCTGATTTTGTCTCTGTGTTTTTATCTGGAAGATCTTGGTAAAAGCAATAGTGATTGCACATGCCATGAGAAACAGGAAATTAAACACAAGCAGCCAAAGTGCAAATCAATTTGAACTATAAAGGAAATATTTTTGAAAGTTAAAATTTATAAGTAGTCAGTTTGGCTACAAAATTAAAAAAAAAAAAAAAAAAAAAAAAAAAAAAATAGAATATCCAAACAGGTTAGAAAATATCCAGATTTTGGAGTCTGGTTATAAAATAGACAAATTGGTACCCCTGTTGTTTTCTCTGGTAATAACTCTCAGAAAAAAGTCATAAATATTTTTTTCTCTTATTGACACACCCCACTTTCTCCAAACTTTACCATTGTTTATCTTAATCAAACTAAAAACTTGATTAAATTGTCACATTTGAGAAAAATGCCAAATAGCAACCAAATTGATTGGCTTGTCAGTTTTCAATTTGGGATGTCAATTGTTTTTATTCTTTCCACCTTCCTGGTTTGAATTTCTTAATGCCAATTTTTCCTCCAAGGGGCCAGTGTCTATGGAGCCAGTGTCTATGGAGCCAAATTAAGTTAATTATCTTTATAAAGCCAAACAGTATACCAAGAAACCAGACTCCTAGAATCTGGTCTCCCAGGAAGCCAGATTAGATAGTAACCTTGACATGTAAAGAGAGAGTCCAAAGAAGTGCCCATTCAGCATTGCAGTCCCAGTAGTTCGTTACCAGATTATTTTACAAATGACATTGAGCTTTATACAATCTAATAAATACAAATTATTATTTGGTTTATTAGGGAAAAACCTTCCTTCAGACAGTTTTCTGATGCACTTATAATTGCTTGATATATTGGGAAGTGATATATTATATGACTTTTCCCCATCTGTTGGGGTAGGGCATTGAAAGTGAAATATAGTGTGTGTGTGTGTGTGTGTGTGTGTGTGTGTGTGTGTGTGTGTGTGTGTGTGTGTGTGTGTGTGTGTGTGTGTGTGTGTGTGTGTGTGTGTGTGTGTGTGTGTGTGTGTGTGTGTGTGTGTGTGTGTGTGTGTGTGTGTGTGTGTGTGTGTGTGTGTGTGTGTGTGTGTGTGTGTGTGTGTGTGTGTGTGTGTGTGTGTGTGTGTGTGTGTGTGTGTGTGTGTGTGTGTGTGTGTGTGTGTGTGTGTGTGTGTGTGTGTGTGTGTGTGTGTGTGTGTGTGTGTGTGTGTGTGTGTGTGTGTGTGTGTGTGTGTGTGTGTGTGTGTGTGTGTGTGTGTGTGTGTGTGTAGATACTCTGCTTGGATACTCTGCTTAATACATGGTGAATGTAAACATCCTTGATTTTTGGAGGGGCCAAGTTTTCTTGTGGCCTCTGAATTGGTTCAGAATATTTTCTTCGTAGTAATGTCAAAATCAGTTCAAGCCAAATTTTTCTTGATAAATTTTGTAGTAACAATTTAAGCACATGCTAAACTTAACTTGAAGATTGAAGAGGAGAAGTTTTCTTTGTGGTGAACTGAACACTAGTGATATCTCTTTCTATCAAGAATTGGGCTAACTACTATAAATGTACCCTTCATAGGATAGAGATAACAAAAATATCTTACTATAATTTTAGATTTTTTTAATTTTTTTATTATTGATTTCTTTGTTCCCTGTCAAATACCAGACATTTGAGCCTTCAGGGAACATGGAAAGAAAAGAAAAAGATTTGGGAGGCTGGTTCTCATTTAGAGAGTGTTTACATATATTGTGGTTTATAGTACTATAGTGGTCAATCATGCAGGAAATGAGCCTCCTTCACCAAGGATATTTTGAAGAGAAAAAAAACCCAGCCCAAGTGGCTGGGAGAAGATATTGAATAAACATGCAAACATACACACATGGGTAGTTGGGGGGGGATTTGGGAGGCACTGACCATTTCTAATGTAAATATTATGATGCATCTCCATAATTAGTGTCCTTTTGAATTTCCTGTAAGAATTATCCTTTTCAATGGGGACAGAAAGAGAGAAAAAAGAGCTAACTTCAGTTTCTGCTCTTCCAGACAACCTCACTGCACACAAAAAGAAGACCAGAATCCCAGACAATTTCAGATGTATCAAAAATCCTCCTGGACTGAAATATAATGACCAAAAAAGGAAGACATGTCCAGGTAAAGGCGGAGTATATGGTAAGCCTACTCAACGGAAACCCTGGTCCCAAATGTAAGTCCACTAAGTTTGGATGGGATCCTCCCAATACTATATATATATATATATATATATATATACAGTATATATATACTAGTAGCATATACATGGCATTGCCAGGCCAATGTCAACATGAAACATTATAAACGTCACTAAAATTTTTGTCTTGGTCGGTCCTTTAATTAGCTTTTGGAATTAAAAAAAATACTGTGGGTGTGTCTACCACAAAACCACACCCACATATGGTTATTAACACTCATCCATTACTTGCAAACCACATGCCAAATTTTGGCATTTGGCAGTCAAAGCAACTTCTGGTGGGTGTGGTTATGACCAAATACATCCATGTATGGTTAATAATGCTTACCAGTTACTTAGTGACCACATGCCAAATTTTAGCCTGGTTGATCCTTTAATTTGCTTTTGGTAGCCAATATGATATCCAGCCAGTGGGTGTGGCTATGATAAAATCGCACCCACATCTTCTATGATGCTCACTAGGTTTCTTATAGTTGTCCATATGTCAAATTTCAGCCTGATTGGTCCATAAATAAGTATTTGGCAATCAAAATGACTTGTATGGGTGTGGCCATGACCAAACCTCACCCATGACCACACCCACCTAAACGTTTACCCAGTTCCTTGGAAACCACATGCCAAATTTCAGCCTGGTTGGTCCTTCTATCAGCTTGTGATAGCAAAACAACTTCCTGTGGGTGTGGCTATTGCCAAAACACACCCAATGTGGTTTATAATGCTTACCCGGATACTTGGAGACCACATGCCAAATTTCAGCTTCATTAATCTTTTGGCAGCCAGAACAACTTCCTGTGGTTGTAGCTATGACAAAACCACACCCATTACCTCACCCACATGAGGTTAATAATGATTACCCTTTTACTTGGAGACCACATGCTGAATGTCAGTATTTTGGGGTAAATGCTTTGGCTGTGATGCCTAGACACACATACATACAAATATACCTACAAACCAAAATATATATTAGATGGAATTATGGGTCTAACTCTTAAGTCCAAGCATTATTTATAAGTTCCATTCTTGGCACTTTTTAGCTTTACACACCAATGAGAAGAGGTATGGCCAATTTGGACCCCATCTATGTTGTTGCCCCAAGGGTGTGTCTGTCCAAAGTACCATTTTTGGCTATTTTCATCACCATGGTAACCATTTTCCACATTTTTTTAGCCCATATTTTAAGTGGGGTCAAAATCTGTGATCATGCAAAATTTCCGAGAAATTTACTCATAGGTTTGACCAGAATTATGGTACAGACAGACAGACAGACAGACAGACAGACAGACAGACAGACAGACAGACAGACAGACAGACAGACAGACAGACAGACAGACAGACAGACATCATCATGCATGCATGCATGCATACATACATACATACATACATACATACATACATACATACATACATACATACATACATACATACATACATACATACATACATACATACATACATACATACATACATACATACATACATACATACATACATATGTAGACCATGGACACCATTTATTGGCTAGTATTGGCATATTTGTATACATGGTCTGCAGTTTGATCCTCCACACCACACTCACAAATCGATGAGAATGGATATACAATATACAGGCAGAAATTATCTGTGCTGTGGTGTCCTGGCCTGCTCTTGATCTTGTATATAACACTTAAACTCAGGGCCCTCTTTCCAATGGGGCACATTGGGCACTTGCCTGGGGCCCCACCAGCTATGGGGGGGGGGGGGGGGGGGCCTGCACATCTACAATTATTGTGACTACCCAATAAATATGCTATACTAAACTAAAATATAAATATCTGTTATGTTACAAATGCCAGAGAAATACAGACACACCTTTACTTTAATTTAATTTTTTCTCCTGTAACACATGTAGCTAATCCATCTGATCAGGCCCTCAGTAGTGTAGAACCAGCCAATACTTTAACCACTAACTTTAGTCACAGAAAAAAAACCCACATTTTTTAACTTCCTTAAGCTTAGCTAATTTCATTGAGAAAAAAATCCTACTGGTGGTGAGGTGTCTGAAGAAGTAGAGTTGCATATTTTTTTAAACCTGTGGGTATGTCATGTAGTGTACCACTGTGAACCAGGCTTTAGGGCAAGGTACATCCATAGCTCTGGTTAGCCATGGAAGAAGGTCATTTTGTTTATTGTTACTATGCAAACAATTTCATTTAAAAAAAATTTATTAATCCAAGTGAGTTTCAAACTTATAAATCTATTCTTTGGCATTACATCATGACTCCAAAACAATTTGGCCTTTCTGAAAAATCAATGTGAATGCTGGTAATATGCATACTTATGAGCTGCTGTTTTTAAAAAAGAAGTACAAGGTCCAGAAATGGTGTTTTCAGGGGCTTCTATATTTCCTTGGCCCAGGCATTATATATGCTGCTAGTTTAACATAAAATCTTATCATGATTGTGATTAGTTCATGGTAAAAATATTTTCACATAAAATGAGAATTAAGTATAATATATTTTATCCACCACTCCAGATAGAATACATAGTAACAAGATTGATAGGTTGCTTAGCTTAGGAAAGCATTATCTTGTAGTAGTAGAGGACCAGATATCACAGAAAATGGTTGTTATTTTCATATATACTGTCCAAGCGCACAGGATCATCTAAAGGCAGTGAAGGAAAATGAATACATCACTTATACTGCCTAGTCTGCCTTGAGTTATCTCCTGCTGCCTTAAAAACCCCCCCAAAAAATGTAGTTAATTAAACCTCGTTACTATTTAACCAAAGATATAATATATCAATAATTATTTATTTTAAGCTATTATCTATGATATGAAACTTACACATATACAAACTTATATTTAATGTACTTTACTTCCATAAATACATTTCATAATAAATACACTATTTAGAGAAGTAAAGACTATGATGCTCTATTGAACATAAACTTCTATGACTTCAATGGCAATGTTTTCTTCATCCTCTCTCTCCAGATCTTGACCCTCAATCATGACCCTGACATCATCATGACACACCCTCATCTCTATGTCATCAGTGGTGGCCTGTGGCAGTTGCTTGTAGAACCATGGAGGACTGTTGAAGGAGCAGCATGTGCTCTGGGGACCACAGCCAGCTCCATCCCATAGTGGGTCATCACTGTAAAATGTGTTGTAACTGTATCCACTTGCAACAGCTGACAGAAATAGTCATCCCCCACAAATGGAGGTGGAACTACACTTGATATAGCAGAGTTAGTGCAGGGACAATTAAGAAAGGATACAGAGGATCCTCATTCATTGGACTAGCAAATGTCCAGATGTTCTGATTTGGGGAATTGCCATGAGTGAGACTCACACCATCAACATAATACGTATCTATCTGTGAATCGGTTGACAGAGAATGGTTTAACAGTGTATTGTTTGTCACTGAAACGTTTGCTATTCCCCTCCATAATATAATAATAATAATTAGTGAAAGCACTAGTGATATCCACCTGGTAGCCTTTGATCTTCCACACACCTTGGTGTATTCGACACCATCAACATTGAACATATCTGACTAACATACAGCACCACTGGAGTTCCTTATTGTGCATGTGCGTACTGGAGTTGTCCTTAGTTCAAGACTATCAGGACACTGAGTAGTGTTGTCTGTCATGTCCAGGTCAGCCACCTTCATCCAGCCTCCAGTAATACCTCCACATGACCTGGTCATATCACAGTATGCAGTAATAGCAGAGCCATTGGAGGACCTGATCTGATAGTAATATGAGGAAGAAAAAGGCAAGAGCTTCAAAATGCAGCACAAGAAGTAAAAACAGGTCCTATGGCAAGAAATTCAGTACCAGTTCTGGAATTAAGCTGATTAATGAACATCTGTTGAGTGGTCAAGATGCTGGAGATATTTAAAAAAAACTGAGTTCAACATTGAGCATGGCTGAATTAATTTCTGAAATAAGCTCATCAATGTCACTTTGCTAAGTGAAGATACTGCTGGAAATATTTTCCTAACTGATTTGAACCAGAACTGCAACACTTACTGCAAATATAAGGACATCAAAAGTTACTAGCAAACCTAATAGACAGAGAACAAAAGTTTTTCTGTTATTGTTCATAGAAGGCTCTTTCTTCTTGCTACCTTCAGTGGCATCGAAATTGAAATTAGGAGAGACACCAGGCTGTATTTCAGGAGGTTGACCTTCTGGTCTTCTGATTGTAGTATCTAATGGCATACACAGAGTCAGGATTAGCAGTCTTCATGTCTATTACTTCATATATATTCCCAGAATTATTGTCATTTTCCACTAGAGTAAGTGAGCGTGTTAGGTCACCATCTCTAGCTTTGTCATTGCTCATTTTTACAAACTAAGTGCAAACACCCCAAAAAATAACTCTCACAGACCTTGAAAGAAGCTCTCGTAATACTTTAACTTCCAACTGTATTATGAAGGTACCAAAGGAAGGCAAGGTCACCACTTGTGATTGCCTAAACAAACATTCCATTCAGCTGTGGCTAAGTTACAATTTTTTCCCCTTGGAAACAATTTTTTCCAGCTATTTGCAATTACTAACCAGGACACCACATGGATGGAGAGAGAGAGAGAGAGAGAGAGGGAGAAAGAGAGGGAGCGAGAGAGGAAGAGAGAGAGGGAGGGAGAGAGAGGGAGAGAGAGGGAGAGAGAGGGAGAGAGAGGGAGGGAGAGTATCCACAGCAACAGTGCCCACTCAGCATTGTTTTCTGTAGTCATATTGTTGCTACACGACATTGAGGTTTATAGAATACTAAATTATTAATATTAGCAGAATGCATCTAATGATTGCTATAGATGGAACACATGGACTGTGTGTGTTGCTGTGCCTGAGTGCTTTCTGAGTGATTTTTTTTTAAACCACAATCATATAAGCCTCTTTAACACAGTTAAAGGAGCCCTGTTTATTTAGTAGGGATCATTACACTGTAGAAGTCACCAGTAAATGGTTAGGCATGATTGATTGCAAGTTGGTGTGTAGCCCTGAATAGTAGCTCTAGTCAATGGTAGACAGATTTTCAGTTTTGAGTTGACAAGTCCTCAGCTATCAGGTTTTCAGTTCACATACTTTTTTCTCTTTTTTTCAGGATTTTCAATTGATAAATTTTCTGTTGAGAGGTTTTCTGCTGAGAGGTTTTCAGTCTTCAGGTTTACTTGTTTGGGATAACCATCTATTTTAAGCTCTGTACGAACTACTGGCTTCAGAACTGGCTCTCTTAAATAGGCTCTCTATCTTCAGCCCAATAATGTCATTTAGTCAAGGACAACTTGAGGATTATCAATCTTACCATTATAAAAGAGAGGCAAAGAAAGCCGCTCAAAGATGAATAACAAGAGAAGCACAAGTACAACCGAAGTAGAGAAACATCATTTCAAAGAGATGCAACATATCAGAGATTATCATGCAGAAAATTCACAAGCTCAAAGAGGAGCTAGCCACTGAGTCTTCTCCTTATTTCTTAAACCAAGCCTTGGTGAAGCTTAGAAAAGAGCACAAACTTAATTTCCTCTACCCTCCCAGAGCAGCAGGATATTGTGGACAGTTCATTTTTTGACCAACTGCCAACTAGCATAATTGTTCAGAGCTGAGCTGTTGCAATGTAAATATAAATAATGAGCGTGCATAGAATGAAGGAATTACATTCTCTGAAGTAGTGATATAATGCCTTACATACAATTTACAACTTTAAAAAGAAAACTTCGAAAAGTTAATGCACAGCTTGTAGATTGCCAAATTCTTATTCCAAGTTACTTTCAACATTATACGTGTAGACATTATGGTTCTTCATAAAAGTGGTGCTAGCCTGGAAATGGTCTGATCCTGTTGACACACACAGGTGATGATTTCATATGGTGGTAGTATCTACAAGTGAGAGATGTAGCCATACCCCCTTCCCTACCCAAAAGTAATGGTAAACAGTTCATTTTATAATGAAAATGTTTTTGTACAGTTGGTCCCTCCATATTAAGACCATCCATGGGATCACTTCTAACTTGTCTTATTAATGAGGTGGCCTTCATTGGGAATACAGCTCATGGCCATGGCAGGAGTCTCACAATACATTTTTCTACGAATTTATTATGCAGTTAACCTGCATATATTTATTAAACTAACTGCAAGCTCACAAGACAAATATTTGCATTCAAAATTATGTGTTGTCTTGAGAAAGGAATTAGACATCATTACATATTGAAGTTGTGCAGTGCCTAGGACACAGAAATGCTGTGATACTCGACTGAACTTACACTCGCATCAATCTCAATTGAAACTGACTGCACATCCTATGCTGGCTCTTTCAAATAGGTTACCAGCTAGAATCCCAGTCAAACCCCACATGGATAACAGACATGTAATGGGAACAATAGTGTGACATGATCAAAACTTTCAGGCTAATGTGTTTGTATTGAAGTTAAGCAAACTGCATTAGCCTAATCATCAATAAGCTGAGCAAGTTTAAGCAGTGGCGGCCTGTACGGGATCTGTATTTGCTGGATCCCAGTACTGCAAACTCCAGTGCTTGTTGTGTTGGTGGCTCACTCTCACAGATAGTGGGACTATATTACGCATTTTGTATAAGGCGTTGTTGGAGATCACACTGTCTGGCCAGCGATAGCCGGTGATGGTGCAAAGGTGTCTGTGGTGGCAGGCATCAAGCTTATCCAGAAATTTCTTTAGAGCTGCCCAGCTGTTACAGTTGTACAACATCTTTGACACACAGGTTACTTCATATAAATGTATCTTGGTTGTCAAGGGGATCTTAGAACCTCAAATCCACAGTTTCCAGTAGGACTGGAAAGCAATGTTTCCCTTGATGCAGCGAGCTGTGATGTCAGATTAGCTGCAGAGTAATGAGCTGAGTATTTACTCTTTCTCCACTTCTCCTTGCCACATAGGGCCACACCTTCCTCATCAACTTCCTGTGTATCAGATAGGTCCATATGGGTGAATTTACTATTCTGACCTTGTCTCTCAAGAGAGGTGGTCTTCCAATAGAGGGGTTTCTCAAAAGGGGGACTACTGCATCATATTTTGTGAGCTGCTGCTATTGGTGTGTACAGCTCTAGTACAGAAAACTAATACAGCATAAAAAAATTTATTTTGTTCTCTAAACCATCTTAACTAGTTATTTCCAAGGGAGAAGGCAGCACCTTGAAAAGAGGAGGGAGGGTGTGAAGTTATGTAAAAACAACCAATTCTTTCTGGGGAATTGATAATTATATAACCAGTAGCACATACACTGGCATTGCTGTGTCGATGTCAATACGAAACATGGTTAAGACACTCAAAACACCATTTCTAGATGATATCACCTCATTAAAAATAATGGCAGCTCCGAAATAGGTTTATAACCAGCATTGCCTGTTTATTTTTTAAAGAGAAGAATGATTTGGAAGCATTGTATAATACTGAAAGGTACGTTACCAAAATTTGGTGGACAATAGAACTTGCCCTTCTTTTATTGCTATATTTTTTTAGAAAGATTGGAATGTTTTTCAAGGATGGTGTAATACTGTGAGGTAGATTGCCAACAATCATGCTAGAAAAAAATATTTGGCCTAAAACCTTATAGAGAAATTTGAATTGAACCCCACAGCAAATTTTGAATTAGAAAGCCATAGAAAAAAAAACAAAAAAAAAACTTGAAACTCCATTGAACCATTTGACCTAATGTCCATACTGAAATGTCCTGAAATCTCCTGATATCATAGTCTCGCGTAGCTAGACCCTTTACCTACCGCTACCCCGACTACAGTTAACACATTCATTTTGTTTTAGTTATTGGCATTGCCCTTCTGAGATTTTTAGCATCTTCCAGTTTGTGAGCGTGTTCATGGCTGAAGTGGTAATGTAAAGAAGGAGAGTTTGGCGGAACTGAAGAGGGAGATTACATGCGCCATCTGCCAGAATCACTACACAGATCCAAAGCTTCTGCCTTGTGGTCACTACTTTTGCAAGGAGTGTATTCTTAAGCTAGTCCTCTGGGCAGGCTCTGGCCAGCCTTTTTCTTGCCCGAAGTGTCGCAAAAAAGTTGTCCTTCCTAAAGGTAGTGTGGACAAACTAAAAACTGCTTTTTTTATAAACAGCATCCAAGACTCAATTGTCACTTTAGAAGGAGCTTGTGGTGAGGTGGTCCAGCATGAGGCCAGTGTAAAGTCTGGAGCCAATGCTGAAGATTCCCATGCTAAAAAGTGTTCAGTCCACAAGGAGGCATTGATAGTCTACTGCTTTTACTGTAGTAGTCTTGTCTGCCTTCACTGCATAGTTAAAGATCATAAGGGCCACGAGATAGAATTCAAAAAGATAGCTGCTCCTGACACAAGGAAAAAGCTTATGGAGAAGTTGAAGCCCCTAAGAGAACTACAGGCCAACCTGTCCCATGCAGTGATGGAAGTACAGACATCCAGATGTGTGCTGGAGGCTCAGGGACTCTCTATGGCCAAGAACATCCAGTCTTCCTTTTTAGAGCTCCAGAAGATTTCGGATGACTGTAAAAGAGAACTGTTGGAAAAAGTTGCAAATAGAGTGCATGTGAATATAGGCAAAATCTAACTGCAGGAAGAGAGCTTGTCTCTGGCTTGTGCTGAGGTGCAGAGTATTTTAGACCACATCGAGCAGTGTGTAGGACACCACACTGACAATGAGTTCATGGGCATGCATGCTGAGCTTTCCTGTCAAATACAGCGAGGGGTTGAAGAGCATGATGAGGGAGTGGTGAGCTTGGAGCCATTGAAGGAAGTGGACGTAGGGGTGGAGGTGAGGTGTGCTGAGGCCCTGCAGCAGCTCTGCCAGATCAAGGCCAAGTTGACTCAAGTCTTTCTAGTTCCAGCTAAAGGCACTGTCAGTGGCGAAGGAGCCAAAGCTGCAGTGCTCAACACTATATCTGAGGCATTATTGACTACAACCGAACCTAACTGTAAAGTTAACTGCCATTTGAAATCTGTGTCCAATGGATCCATCATCAAATGCAATGTTGATCAAACTGGGGCCAGGAACTATTCTATCTATTACACACCCACTGTGCGTAGACAATGTGAACTGACTGTATCGTGGATGGGCAGGAAGTGGCGGACTATCCCTTCCCCGTGTTTATTTCCATCCCTGTTACTCAATTAGGCAGGCCTGTCGGTGTGTGGTGTGGTTTGCATTGGCCTTCTGCTATCACTGTCAACTCTGTGGGGGAGGTGGTGGTATATGAAGATGTGGGAGATGTCATTATCTTTAATAAAGAGGGAAAGAGACTGAGAAGTGTCCAACATAAACTGAAGCACTGTTTTGGTGTTGCTGCTGATGTTGAAGATGACATTTACTGCATTGTTCTAAACTCTAATAAAATAATAAAATGCAACAGGAATGGTGATAGTGTTAAGGTGCACGAGGTCAAGCAAGTTCAAGGTCCTGGACATACAGCTGTGGCAGTAGTCAGAGATGAGGTGATGGTGTGTGAGTGTTTCAATAAAGGCACTATTATGGTATATGACAGAGCTGAAGTATGTGAGACAGATTGGTGGCAGAGGTATGGGGACATTCTATGGCTTGTCTCCTGACAGCCATAGCAACCTGTATGTCACAGACTATGCTATCTCTCTCATCAGAGTCTTCCATGTTGATGGTGACCTCCTGCGCTCCTTTGGCTGTGATGAGAATGGAGAGGTGAAGATGCGAATACCATCTGGTGTGTGTGTAGCTGGTCAGTACGTTTATGTGACAGATGTTGGTCATAATAGCGTGTCTGTGTTCACTACTGAGGGGGCATATGTGACCTTGTTTGGTCACCATGGTCGTGAGGAAGGTTGTTTTGACTGTTCATGTGCACTGTGTGTAGATAGAGATGGTTTTGTGTATGTTGTTGACAAATTTAATAGAAAGTTCAAGCATTTTAATGTACCAGTGTTTCTTATGTTATTGTTATCATCAATAAAAAGAGTTCAAACTTTTAATCTACCAGTGTTTCTCATGTTATTATTGTCATCAAATCAAATGTCTACAGTCACATGCTTTGAGGTATACAAATGATTAAAATGGGGTGAAAAAGAAAGTGATGGTAACCATGGTAACAGGTACTGTTATAAGGAATAAGGGATATGAGGTTGTGTTGATGACCTTGGATGACTATGATACTAAATTATAATTTGTGCAGGTGGGACAGTCTGGTATTGAAATGTGAAAATTCAGGGGAAATGCATGGGTTGTGTCAGAATGTTTCTATAATGTCATTCCACCATAATATGCCTGTGTTCACCACTGAGGGGACGTGTGACCTCCTTTGGTCACTGATTATGTGAGGAATGCTGTTTTAATCATCTATTGCATTTTGGATAGATAGAGATGCTATTGTGACACAAGTCTCAAACAGAAAAGAAGTGATTTCTTTCAATCAAGTCGCACACTAGACTGTATATCAATCACATAATCAATCATTGTGTATGACCAATGATTACATTGCACGTACATGACTATTCAGAATGTTTATATTACATCACAACCACAGTCTGTCCGTCTACACATGCCCTTCCCTGTTTGAAGCTTGTCCCAAGCTTCTAAACAACTATTGATCTGGAGGATGTCTTTCTCTTTGGGGGTATCTCCTCGGCAACACTGGAAGTGGAGAAGAGGCTGGTAATATAACATGATCCACCTGAGGGGAGACCCAAGGATCTGAATCTGCTGGAACAAAAGTGTTCAAGTTTCCTGTACTTCCATCTCCAGGTTGCGGCTGTACTTTATGTTGAAGGCAATTAACATCCTTTGGTTTAGGCCATTCTTGAACATCAAGGATCTTTTTTTTTTCTTCTTCTTCTTTTTTTTTTGGGGAGGGGGGGGGGGGGGGGGGAAGGTCAGGAGCTATTCCCGTGCCAGAAAATATATGACCAAGGTCAGACACTGTAAACCTACCAATGTGGCATTCCTACCTCTCAGGTTCTCCTTTATAATTCCCTCACTGAGCATGTGTTGAATCTGAAATTTCGATGTTTTCACGATAATGTTATGGAATTAGCCCTAGGTGGAATTTGCAGTAGGAATGTAGTGATGAGCTTCAGAAGTCACTCCTGGAGATGTACTGAATAGATTCTTAAACTCTTGAACAACTGGCATGAGTCATGGTATTTCACATTCTGGTCTCTCTCACCTAGTTCCTCAATCAAATTTGGAATGGTACACTCATCAATAGTCTGTTGGATCCATAACAGCTATTATGCTACACATCTTTGGTTTAGTTTTGAGCACTGCCTCATGTATTACTTGTAGCTCTTCTGGAGTATCATTAGCATCTTGCCGCTGGATTGCACTTGCTTGATGCTTCTAATGTAATTCAACTGGTGTATTAGAGAAATCCAGCACTAAGCAATTCTTTTTTGATAAATCAATTCCCAAGATAACTGTAACTATCAATTGCTTGACATGCACCAGAAGATTCACCGCTTTGTATGTGGTCTACACCTGGAGAGGTTGCTACCGTGGTGCACTGCACCACTGCACATCCAGAGTTCATCAATACCTATATGTCACTACCCAGAATTGTCCCCCAAAAATTTTAACTACCTTAGTAGTTGCAGACTTCAATACGTGGGAATCCAGCTTCAACTTCAAAATATGTTTACCAATAACCATTCACAGAAGTAAACAAGCTGACTAACCAATTTGTTCAACAAGCGGTGTAAATAATACTCCGCAATTGCATTCCAGCGTAGCATTTATGCAGGGAAACCAGATCTTTTTCTTTCACCCTTAAGGTAAAGGGTCCGCTAGGACTGTTGCTCCGGAGTCATTAGCTGTCTCTATCCTATCAAGGTCGCTGGTGCTCCCATCGCCATGGACAACTATTTAGCCCTCTGCCCAGGTGATCCAGTCACCCTGGAAAACTATTTAGCGGTCTCTCCTAGTCCACCTTCGTTCAAACTGGATGGTGAGTGTACCACTGCTGAATAGGACTAATCATTTAATGGAACATTTTTAGCGTAGGTGGTTTAGTACACTAGTATCTACCATTTTTGCTGGAGAATTTGTCAGGCACAAGGCTATTATTTTAGCTTAAATGATCTATCTCTCCATAGGATTACTCCATTCTTAGCTAGAGAGCCTAGCATGCTCAGGATTTTAAGTTAATTCTTCTGATTATACAGGGCAAGATTTTTAGCCAGACATACCCAGAGAAAGAGGTGTGGCCAGATTGGACACAGCTCATGTTGCTCTAAGTCAATATGTGGTACTCTTGAATTTTAGTGGTCTCATTTAAGAATGTGAATTAATTGTGTGTTGTAATTTTAGATGAATAAATTCAATTTGATTGAGAATGAAATGAAATAAATAATGAATTCAA
The DNA here is from genome assembly GCA_963969325.1 of Lycopodina hypogea. Lineage (NCBI taxonomy): Eukaryota > Metazoa > Porifera > Demospongiae > Poecilosclerida > Cladorhizidae > Lycopodina > Lycopodina hypogea. Next base: position 288,589 of record OZ017792.1, on the reverse strand, counting down.
CCATAGATTTAAAACCTGGATAGAGGATTGGAAGTGGTTGTGCTTGTGAGCAATTAACTCAATTATTTGCTGCTGATGCATTCTCCTTTAGTGTAATTTTTTTTTTTTTTTTTTACACCAGCTGAATGAAAAAATGTGAGCTTTCTCCTGGGGAAGAAGAAAGTTGTTTCTAAAGTAAAAAACTCCTTGGTTACAGTCAATTGAGCTTGGAAAGCCAACAGTTGTATTTGTTTGTGAGTAAATTATTGTTAGGAAAGCATAAATGCCACTGGGAAATTCCATTTGCTTGGAATTTTGCTGAGTTTTACCTGAGTACCTGTAGGCTTAGTATGAGGTGAATATTTTTGGTCGTGTACCTATTCTAAGCTGACTGCAAAGTCTAACATTCTGTTTTTAAATAGTTTATGGTCTAAAGTGTTTGACCTTTAGTTATGAAGCTTAATAATTCCATGTTAGCTTATGCTGTTTGGGTGTGTGGTTGTTTGAGTGTGAACCTAGGAGCATGTTATTCTATTTTACATCTCCCTCTAGGGAAAAGTTTATAGGGTCTACCAAAACGTAACAAAATTTTATGAAATCTGTGATATCTATTGTTTTACATTGGTTATAATAAACCCAGCAACTCCTTCAACTGGCAGAGATTGAGGCTGTTTTAATGCATTGTTGCCATTTTTTAAATATAATTGTTGGGATGTGCAACTCAGAAACTTGCTTGAGATAGAATGCTAAACGATGAGATAAGATGTGGAAGGAAATAGTTCAAGCCAGTAACCACAAACAAGGCTGGTGTCATGCCATTCAGCCTACAGAATAGAAGTCATGAAGATTAACTTCACTTAGTCTTGGTAGGACCTACAAATGTAACATTGTTGCATAATACCTGGAAGAACATAATGATCACAGCAACAGATTATCTCACAAAAAAGAGAGAGCAACCACATCATGATTCAGTAAAGATCGTTATTATGTTGTTATAATTATTGCACACTAATAATATTACAAATTAATGATATTATGCAATGATTTTGTTATGTAAGTGATTTTACATGTAAGTGGTAGTCATTTAAGTGAATGTGTTGATGATCAAAGTGCTATCATGTGTTTATCACATGTAAATGATATTGTCATTTAAGTGATGTTATGTGTTGATGATACAAGTGCTATTATGTGTCAATGAATTAAAGAAATATATTTTAAGAAATTTATGAGATATGATGTGGCAATGATTTCTCCTCTAGTCACAGTGGTCCTCTGTATTGGTTACTATCTTGTGTATGGACTATTGGATAAGTTTCTTGCTGCATTCGTTTTAAAGTTCTAAACAAGAACTTGCAAATAGAAACCCACATACAGTTAAATAAAGTTCACTAATCTGGTGGAGAACCTCCATCCCAATAGAGTAATCTGCATTTGCTGTCATAAGGATCCACTAAAACCTCAAATCCTGATCACTTCAAAGTTAGTCTTCTTTGTTTCTTCATTAAGACTTTTTGAGGGCAGCAATTTTCAGGTGTCTTCTAATTTTATCTTCCAATACAAAGAAGACAGTGAAGGTACGGTCATGGACATGCCACAGACCTCCCCTATCTATTGTATTGGTCCACTCCTCTGTGCCACGTTTATCATCTTCATCCCCACAAAGTTCAAAACAAAATAATGCCATTTCCTCCTTGACGTTCACACTTGATTTTATGATTTTATCCTGTACTTTGCAGCAGACATATCCTGCAACGTAAGACATGTCCTTTTCCTCCTCCAAGATCATGGGACATGTTGCTTCTGACTCATTGATTTGGTTGATTTTAGTAAACTAGATTTCTAATTACAATAAGTTATTGAAAACACAGTGTGATACATATTGGTAGAATGTGGGTAGCGCATACTGACACAAATATGTCAGGAGGAACTTATCTCATGATACCTTGAATTGCTTAGAAATTCTAATATGTGATAATGCTCGCATATCTTCTCACTTGGCAACCTTGCTGTCATGGAGGAAACACTGAAGCAAGTCTTAAAGCACCTACTAACCACTGTGCAAATGATGTGCTTCATCTTGCAATATCAGGTCATAAGTTCTGTTGCTATTGATAGAGCTTTTGCTGCCCTTGGGGAGGAAACTTTGAATCCTTCATCATTCAGGACCATAGGAAGTGACATGGATAGTAAATCTGAAGGACTTCCTTTCTAAAAGGAAAGCTAAGACAAAATCTTATCTTAATTTATTTATATTTTCTGCTAATTATTAAACTTCTTATCCGAATCCTCTCAGAAACGACTCCTCACTCAAAAAATATTTTAGACTTGAAAGAAACACTGCTACTCCACACACACACGCATGTGAGCACGTAAATGAGTACACACACACACACACACACACACGCACACACGCACGCACACACAAAATCTCAGGATTTACTATTAGCTGCTGTTGATTCCTGTTGTTGCCCACAGTGAGCTCTGCCCAGATGAAATTGCACAGGAGACCTTACTGGATGGCATCAGCATTGTATTAGTGAGAATACTCATTTTTCTAAATCCCCCTTCTGGGGTTTTAAATATATGATTCAACAGTATACTTTTTGGAAATAAATGCATGGAAGAATGGAAATAGGAAGAAGCATCAGACAGATTCTGACAGTGATTCAGCGTGTGAACCCCGGGATGGTAGCACAGATGAGCAGGAGGAAACCAAAGACTAATTAAATTTTATATTTTATAAATAAACTTAATTATTTCATATATTGCTGTGTGCTTTACAATAAACTCTCTACTGTGTGTGACATATAGTGCTGCCAACATTGAGTTTGACTGAGCAACCTGCAGCAGTGGAGGCCGCACACAGAGAAGTGGTGAGTATCTCTAATTATATCCCACACTGCTTACACGCATTTAAATCTGTTTATGTCATGTGTAATTATGCTGCTAGGTATTATATCTAGCAGGGTATTATCTAGGATTTTTTGGAAGGGGTTGGAATACCGGCATGTGTTCTGAAAATCACCCCATTTTATTTTATCTATCTATATTATAGAGTGTGAGTAGTCTGTCTGTCTGTCTATCTGTCTGTCTGTCTGTCTGTCTGTCTGCCTATCTGTCTGCCTCTTTGACTGTCTGTCTGCCTGTTTGACTGTCTGTCTGTCTGCCTGTTTGTCTGTCTGTCTGCCTATCTGTTTGACTGTCTGTCTGCCTGTTTGACTGTCTGTCTGCCTGCCTGTCTGTCTGTCTGACTGTCCGTCCATCTGTCTGTATATCCGTCCATCCGTCTGTATGTTTGTACCATCATTCTGGCCAAACCTGTAAGTAGATTTCTCTGAAATTTGGCGTGTTAATAGGTTTTGACCCAACTCAATACATACGCTGAAAAATCTGGATAATGGTTACAATGGTAATAAAACAGAAGCCAAAAATAGTACTTTGGTCAAGTAAACTATGGAGCTACAGATCTAAAATTTGTTATTCATACGCAACTTGACTCTGGGAGTAACATGGTTGGGTCCCACCAGGCCACACCTCTTTTTCATTATGTAAGGCTAAAAATGCCGAAAATAGTACTTTGGAAATAACACTTGTACCTGGGGTGTTAGATCTACAAACACTATATATTTGGAATCAGAGGAATCTGGGGAATAATTTAAATACACATAGCCATACCCTATTCTGTGTTCATGTCATGCCCAAAACGGTACTTTGGCCAGATAAACCCTTGGAGGGTCAACATAGGTGGAGTCCCAACTAGCCACACCTCTTTCTATTGGTGTGCAAAGCTAAAAAATACCAAAATAGAACATTTAAATCACACTTGGACCTAAGGAGTTAGACCCACGATTCCATCTAATATACATTTTGGTTCGTAAGTTCGTTCATATGTATGCTTGTGTGTAGGTATGTGTCTTTTTTCAAAGTAAGTCTCGTTTCCCCCCCTTTTTCGGTGGGAGGGGTGGGGGGGGGGGGGTGATTACTTTGCAATATTGTGAAAGGAAATATTCAATCTTTTATTTACCCATGATAATAGTATTTTTTTGACATTGATAAAATTGAGTTTGGAGTCAGAGATTTAGGAATATAAAGTTAGGCAATTAATAATTGATCACAGGTTTTCAATAATGATTTCAAGAATCAGAAGCCACAGCTGTCAGATAATATTCAGTCAACAAGCATTCAGTTAACTGATCAATTTGATCAATGCCAGCAATTTGAAATTTGGTACTACTTGGGCATACATTTACGAGATAGAACAACGCATGGCTTCCATAACAGAATTGGTCAAATCTTTATTGTGAAATACCTTTATTGCTGAGTTTTCTGTAACACAGATTTATGCATGCAATTATTTGCACTATATAAAAGGGAATTGAACTGAATGTATGAAATCTTACCTGAATAGAATTCACTTCGCTATAAGATAGCAGTGGGAAAATATTCACTCTACCCAGTCACATGGGGCGTTGTGTAAAGGGTCTGATAAGCGAGACTAGAGTTAGTGGAGGGTATGACATACTGTTTTCATTTGCATACTCAGCAATTGAATGAAATTAAAATGGTGTCCATGAGAGCAGTTGCCATTGGTTCATCCTGACTTACCTTCATATTAGTGTAAGCTAATGAAGAAACCTGATGGACCATGGACGTATGCCAGTTGCAACTCTGTCAGATCATGGTATTAGTGCAAGTGCTAATGTTTCCAAATTGTCTATCTTGGCTCGTAAGGAAGACGTTAATGGAGAATTAGGAGAAATTCAATTTAAAAATTTTTTTTTTATATTCTACCTCTTTAGGGGGAACTCTTTGGTTAAAATTTTGGTATAAACCTTTCTTAGAGGCTGCTGAACATAACATATGCAACTTTTGTATCATTATTATCTAGAAGCTTGGCAAACAATGAACTAATTCTATGATCGGATCAACCCTAAATAAAGGGTGCTAGCAAACTGTCTAATTTTCCTCTCATTTCAGATTTCCCCTCGTTTTCTCCATAATTGAACCTGCTGCAGTATTTTCTTTGACCCCTCAGTGTCCTTTGAAGGACCCAAACAACCCCATACAGGAAAGGAGAGAACAGCTGCATTAACTGCAATTGTGAGTGTGTCCATGCAAAAAGTAAGGAAAATCATAAGGTTGGCAAAACTTTAAAAATTTCCCATTTTGGTCTTTTTTGGTTCATTTTTGTTTTGTTTTTGATATATTTTGAAGTGAGGGACGTGGAGTGGGGGTGTATGTGAAATCAATGACTCTTTACTGGAATCTCATGGGAACCGCCAATAATGCAGAAAAATGCCTGTCGCAGCCACAATATGTAGGCCATGGGAATCAATTTTTTTTCCAGTCAATATAGGCCCATAGAGAACATTCATTCTAAGTTTATTAAAATCCGCCCTATAGTCTTGGTGGAGTTCACCTACACACAGACAAACAGACTAACATTGTCGATTTATTATTAGGATGAGAGAGAGTAAAGGGCCTGTCCACATTATGCAAAAAGTTTGATACGTATTCATGTACATTCATTCACATTTTCCCTGAATTCGAATTATTTTGATTCAATTCTAATTGATTCTGTTCACATTGGAGTGTGTTAGGAAGCTCCCAACGGCCTTCTTAGAAAACGTAGCAACTCTTATTCGTTATTGTAATTGTGTTTTGATTATGAAGTGGTTAACTATGGCTATTATTAGTTGTTCTAAATATAATTGGTGCAAGTCTTTTGGAATTGGTTTTTGTGAAAAAGGACTGTTCTTTTGCTGAGTCTATTTTGAACTTAATTTGTTGTGTTGTGTTTGCTGATTGAATAAGAATTGAAATCATTGACTCTCAGAACTTGTTTAAAGAGTGAATTTGGTGGGCCAGACAAAACCAGCGGACGTAATCTCAACAGAGTGTTTAAAATTTTCCTGGACAACTCCAGACCACTCCTATTAATTTTTTGGCTTTAATATTACACTGCTCCCAGATAAATCTGCAGTTTCCTATCTCTATAGCCACAGCAATTCCTCAGTTTACATCGCACTTTCTGGGTAAAAGAGACAGCTTTAGATCTTGATGATTGTCTTCAGGGAGGGATTTTGAACTCAATATTCAACCATTGGACAGTCCATTGACAATTTTTTTTTTTGACCTACCATTGTTAACTCTCATCTTTTCATTGTATGACACCATTTTTGCATTAATCTCCCTCCACTCATTTATTAATAAATTTTTTTTTTTTTTTTTTTCTTAATAGTTTCTTTTTGATAGTGAGTATTATAGGAGGGAAAAAAGAAGAATAAACAATCGAATGTGTGTGCATGTGTGTTTAAATTAGTTTTTTTTTAATTTTTTAAAAATTTTATTGTTGTGAGAAGCACTTCATTCAGCCAAGGAGATAATGTGGAGAAGCTCCAGGTTATCACACCACCATAGCTCAGTATAGAGATTTATATTGGTGATTGTATTGCCTTTGGGAGCAATTTTACATATTTAATACATTTGGTGCTGTGGTTGGGAATACTCCATGTTCATGATTGTATATATCATCATCCACAAATATATTTCTGACCTGGCAATGCTGGGTATTTTCTTCTAGTATATTAATATATCAATACATATGGTCTCATGTCCTTTTTTGGTGTGTGTGTGTCTGTCTGCATGCATGTGTGGAGTGTAGGATGATTGTTTGGAGCAGAAAAGGGAGGCCAGAGTGTACACTGAACAGGAAATGTAAGTATGTTATCCTTAGCCCCATTTCTGTATATTAAAGGAGAGGTATGAGGTACATTTACTGTAAAATACTCTGACCTTCTATAGAAAGAATGTAATTGGCAGTGCAGGCTCTCCACCGGTTGTTAGCAATATACCTTTCAGCGGCACACAATGCTTTCAAAACTTTTGACCTTTCATAAAAATCAATGGGCAACTCAGTTGCATGCCTACTTATGAGTTGTTATTTGAATGAATCCATAAAATCAAAAAATGGTGTTTTGAGTGGCTTTAATCATGTTTTATGTTGACATTGGCCCAGGCAATGCCAGGCTTACTGCTCTAGTTTTATCTAAAGCTGTATGAAAGAAAATATTAATCTACAAACATTTAACCTTTTTTTTGGTAAAAGTTTGTTTCCAAGTTAATTTAAGCCACAAATTTAATTTCATTATCTATTCAATCAATATAATTCTTTATTGTTTACACATGTAAAAGAAAGTCAAATACCATCCAGTCATTTTATTTCATTCGTAATTAATTCAATTTTTTCACTCAAAATTAATGTGGCAATATTTTTATGGGTATTTTGTTAAACCAAGTTAGTTTTAGAATTTTATAGTGGTACTTACAGTTTAAGCTTCTTTTCTATAGTCTGCAATGTTTTATTCCATTTCAACTGCATGACTAAAATTATAAGCTTCTAGGAAGTGTCATAGATTAGTACTTTCTGGTGCTCTTTCACTTAAAAATAATGTGGGCATTGTATTCATTTATATGTCCTTCAGGTTGACTACTGATGTGCCCAGCAACACCACTGTAAGAGACTTGAGATGTTCATCCCCCAAGAAATGTGAGGAAGACCCTCAGCAACATGTGCAGACACAGGAAAATGTTGTTCAAAACAAACGTTGTTCACATTGTGGAAAGAGTTACAAGAGCAATTCTCTCCTTCAGGTGCACCTTAGAAAACATACAGGGGACAAGCCATACAAGTGTGAGCTTTGTGAGAAGAGTTTCAGTCACAGTAGTAATCTACAGGTGCACCTCAGGACACATACAGGGGAGAAGCCAAAGAAGTGTGAGCACTGCGAGAAGAGTTTCATTGACAGTGGTCATCTACAGGTGCACCTCAGGACACATACAGGAGACAAGCCATACAAGTGTGAACACTGTGGGAAGAGTTTCAGTCAAAATGGAACTCGAAAGGTACACCTCAGGACACATTCAGGTGACAGGCCATACAAGTGTGAGCACTGTGGAAAGAGTTTCAGTACCGGTAGTGCTTTACAGAGACACCTCAAGACACACACAGGGGACAAGCCATACAAGTGTGAGCTCTGTACCAAGAGTTTCATCAACAGAGGTAACCTACATGTGCATGTCAGGACACATACAGGGGAGAAGCCATACAAGTGTGAGCATTGCGGGAAGAGTTTCAATCAGACTGGTGCTCTACAGGGACACCTCAGGACTCATTCAAAAGACAAGGCATACAAATGTGAGCACTGTGAGAAGAGCTTTAATCGTAATCGTGCTCTACAGGTGCATCTCAGGACGCATACAAGAAGCCAGTAACTCTGCTTTGACTTGAAGCTAGTTACCATAAAGTTATGATATTTTGAGTTTTTTCCCGCTGAATCATAATTTTATGTTTTTACCATCAACATACATTGGCCCCACTCGACCAATAGTTTCAAATAAATTTCAAAAAAGATTCTAATAAATTTACCTATCATAAAAAATATAGGTAATGTCACAGGAAATAAACCATAAACAAGATTACTCAACTCAGTTCCATTATATTGATTTTCAGTGTCTCTCGTATGATTAGTAATGCCTTCATTAGCTTTCATTTCCCTTCACAGAACTTGCTAACTTTGTGTTGGGATAGACGAGGAAAGCTATGACCAGATCTATGACAAACATCATGTCACTACTATTATATTATAGTTTTAAAATGAAACTATCAAACCATTACTTTATTTTTCATTTTAATTTACTAAAAGAATGGGCCAATGCCCAAAAGCTGGATATCCCTAATTTTGATCCAGTGTCAGACTCTGTAGCTTCACATTTAGTCACGTAAGAAGAGACACTTTTACTGTTTTATTCTTCAAGGAATTTGTTGGCATGTTATAGGGAAGTGCAAGAGTTGTTCATATCTCTTAGCTGGGAAAAATCAAAGATCTGCATAATCAGGACAGATTTTTAAAACATTGACCTACAGTGTTGGTGGTGATCCTAACCTAATCTAGGTCTTGCTTAGCCAAGCTTAGCCTAACCTATCTAAGGTAACCTAACATAACCAAAAAAGTGTACTCAAATTCATCACCAATGGCCTCCTGTTTAAAGTATGCATACAGTTCTCTCAGTCAACTTCACTCTATTTGGTGCCAGCTATATATGTTTTCCTTATGTACTTATTTCTTCCAATTTTTATGCTTTCCTCACTTTCAGCAGATGCATCAGGCAAACCTAAATTGGGGTGCAGGAAATGCTCGTCATTAGGATAATATTCTATGCGGATGAAGTGAATGAGAATTGCTCGGGATGTATAGAGAGAAGCTGCATGACAGAGATGACAACAGGTCAACAGGGAAGCATTTCGTGAAGTTTTACTAAGAGCAGGAAAGCCTCGAAACATGTTGAAGGAGGCACAGGGAGGACCAAATGGCACATGCCATTGCTAGGTTGCAGGCAAGCTCCACCACCAAGAAAAGAATTCAAAGGGAAGATCAACAAGCTCATGCTGCAGCACGGGCATTAGAGAGGCAGAACCTGAACCAGCTGGCATTTACTTATGACCTTGCTGATGCAACTACACAAACTACCATTGGCCCAATGGGCAACATTTCCTTGAAGTGTCATACCAGGAAATTCAGGAGTGAGACAAAGGGTGTGTGTTGTAATAGCGAAGTCATACTGGAGCCATTTCCTGAGCTTCAGCCTTTGCTATGGGAGCTTTATCTGGAGTTGGCCCACTTAGTAAGAGCTTCTTTAGCAACATCAGGGAGTTCAATGGTAGCTTTGCAATGACCACCTTTTGCCACAAGAATGCATTACATCAGGGGGGGGAACCTGAACTTCAGAGTCGAGGACATGTCTTACCCCTCATCGGTAGCCTGCTACCACCAGCAGAAGAGCAGCCCAAGTTCCTGCAGGCATACTTCTTGGACTCACTTGCTGAGTAGAACTCAGAGGCCACCTTAATCAAGGAATCCTGGAAAGGCTTACAGAGTAGTTTTATGAACACAACCACATCACCTGCAAACCCAAGACTGCCAGAGACATAGTCTCTGAAGAAGGTAATCCAAAAGAGTATAACATAGTGATTAGGGACAACAAGCACCCACAAGGTCAGCATTCACATGCTGCAGTGCAGCATCAGCAGTGGAAGTTGCAATCCTCATAGCCAATGAGCCCACTATGACTAGGAATATTGTCCTCAGGGTGAGGGATGGTGGACTGAAAAGGATTTCAGAGTTGCACCCTTCCTATGATGCCCAACAGTACCCTCTACTATTCTCGCATGGCACAGATGGCTACCACTTGTATATGGTTGGCCAAAATGCAAATGGGGTGGAAGGATGCAGAATTTCTCAGCTGCAGTATTACAGCTGCCACATCATGGTAAGAGACAACTATTATCTACTGCAAGGTGCTCAACCCTTCCAGCAATTTCTGATGGTTGCATACTGCAAGATTTAGTCACAGAACCTACTCTTCATTCATAAACATCAGGAGCTGTGTGCAGACAATTACTTCATCCTATGTGACAGCCTCCTCGCCCATGCAATATTGCCAAAAACTGGTGCTCCCAGCAGCATATACTGGTGGACCAAGGTGGATACAAGAGAAGCAGTGTGATACGATGGCTTATGTATGCCGCTTTTCAAGGACAGATTACTTCATCATTGTAACTTGAAATCTCAAGTGGTCAGAGATATTTGATAAACTGTTACCTGGTTAAGAAGCTCAAGATCGATATGACATTTTTGCCTAAGTGTTCCACCAAAAGTTCAAGAAATTGCTGGAACGACTGCAAAAATGTACCTTTGGACAGACCTATGCCTGTCTCTACTCCGTTGAATGCCAAAAGCGTGGCCTGCCCCATGCTCATATACTATTATGCATAACAATTGACAACAAGATCAAGCGTGAGGAAAATAACCTGTTCATCTCTGCTGAAATCCTAGACAAGGACGATGATGCAGAACTGCATGGCTTGGTTATGGCCCACATAATCTATGACCCATGTGGATCCATCAATCATAACAGCCCCTGTATGGTAGAGAGCAAATATTCCAAGCAGTTCCCCAAGGCATTTCTGCACTGCACTGAGCAGGGTAGTCACAGCTATTTGAAGTACCAGTATTGCAAGCCAGAGGATGGTGGGCATACTGGAAAGATCAGCATGTGGCAACAGGGATGGCAAGTCCTGCAAGAGGTCACCAATCAGTGGGTGGTTTCCCCTATAATCCCTTCCTCCTGCGACCATTCAATAGTCACATCAATGTTGAGATATGCTCCAGCATCAAGTCGATCAAGTATGTTGTAAAATATATCACAAAAGGGTTGGACCTAGCTGTGTTCCATCTGCAGCGCATGGAACAGGAGGGAGTAGCCGCTTGCCCAGTTTCAGAAAGCTTGATATGTTGGGAGTAGTGAAGAAGCATGGTGAATCCTGAAACATCCTATCATTGAGCACTACCCACCAGTATTTGGCCTCACTAAAGGATGCTCTTTAATCAGAGTAATTTGGTGTTAATGGCGCTTGGACCACCACCAGCCACCACATTTACAGCCTTCTTTGAACTCTGCAGGGACGACAGTTTTACCATGACACTTAAGTAGCATGAAATTTCTGAATACTACACCTGGAGAAAGCCTAATTGGTTGTGGAGGAAGCAAGGGGAACCATTTGAATGGGAGGAGATTGTATTCAGGTCACCGGTAAGGTAATTGTCGTATCTGCACCATTAATCCAAGACAAGGTAATGCTACTTATTTTGTTTCCTTCTGAATGAATTCATTAGCCCAACAACTTTTTAGGCCCTTAAGAACATGGAAGGACAAGTATATTATCATGAGGCATGCCTGGCCAGAAGATCCTGGAGAATGACCAGCACCTTCATCTAACCGGTTAACCTGAGGGGACTCCTGGCCATCATCCTGACTGCATGCATGCCTGCAGTCCTCAGGAAATTTTGTACAATTCCGGGGCAACCTTTCAGAAGAATTCCAGCAAAGCCACTGGCAGAACATCTAGTAAGCTGTTGGGTATAACATTGAGGTTTACAACCAGTGCCTCTGCTCCCTAGAGGACAAAGTGGCTTTGATGGGTGGTCAGCCTCTGGCAGTCTTTTGGCCTACCAGAGCCAGAGTGAAACATAGAGGGGAGTCTTGCCAGAGAGTACTACTTGGAGGTGGATTACAACCAAGATCTGGTGGCTGCTGAGACATAAAAGCTCCAAGAGACTCTCACCAATGACCAAGTATTAAATGTTGGTTACTAATTTTGTTCCAATAACACACCACACCACACCACCCCTCTCTGCCAAGTATTTTTCAATGTGTGATGAAAAAAAAGAAGAAAACTATACATTACAGTAATGAAATAAGTACTTTCTCCACCATGTTCTATCACTACATTCATTGCAATATGTAGTTGTACATTTGTACCATTTCAACAATTTTGGTGAACTAATAATATTGTACTTGTTTTTTTTTTTCCCCCCCTCTTTTTCTTCTTTTTGAACATGTGGTAATTAAATCAATAGCAGTGATTGAGGTTTATATAGTTCAAGTGTATATGGTGCACGGATTATTAGAAATTTTTGATTGTTATGCCAACAAAAAAAGTAGTATATTTCATATAGCAGTATATTTGCTTGCTTGCATTTATCCTCTACCTGCATAATATTGAAGGTATAATGTGACAGACCATACTACATACTATATAACAATAGATATAATGCAGCATGGTAAGTCACTGCTGATCAGAAGGTTTCAGATAGCATTTGATGATCACACCTGAGGTACCTCTGTGAACTAAATAACAACGACATAATCATAATCAAAATTTGTAGTAATATAAGTAGTATTTTGTTTGTATTGAGAGAGTTATAAATACATTTGTGGGTTCTGGATGGAGAGGTTTATAGAAACCAAAGAACTGAAACTCCCCCTGGATGGCACTGCCTTTCAGGTTTCAGAGACTCCACTCTCCAGCCTTTAATCACAGATTTCAATTATCTTACTATAATTCTCTTTTGTTTCCTTGTATGTTTGTTTGCTTATTTTTCAGTTAGTTTTTTTGGTCTCTGAGTGTGGTTGGTTGGTAGTGAGTGGGGTAGTTTTCTTAGGCATAGAGTTGTGACCACAACCAAGAAATTTTGAAAAAAATAACCCCTAAGGGGAGACTTTTACTCCCTTCTTCAAAAACTCACTACCAACCAACCACAGTTGTGTAAACACACATAGGTCAGGGAAACTGTGTCCAAACCTCTTCCAGCACTTTTTCTTTTCTTCTTCTTTGAGCCCAGTAGGCCCAAACACGTGGTACCCACACCAAAACAAACTGAATCAACAAAAAATCTTAAATTGTGGTAAGATATATTTGTTGTCTTCTGGCGTAGGACAGGAACTTTTCTACTAAAGAGTATAATTAATAATTAGGTGATCACATTCTGGTAACTATTGTTCTTAGGTGGAACCAATCGTTAACCGGGTGAACTGTGTTCAGAGTGGAACGAAGAGTTACTTTTTTGTGGCTTGGAGAGCTAGATTCATTATTATTGGCTATCTCTCCCACCTTAAGGTCTAGGTGCTCCAGTCAGTATGGATAGCTATTTAGCCCTCTGCCCAGGTGCTCCAGTCACCCTGGACAACTATTTAGTGGGTTCTCCAAGTCCACCTTCCTTCAAACCTGGTGGTAAGTTTACCAGGGATGAATAGACTAATCATTCAATGATACATTTTTAGCATAGATGGTTGAGTAAACTAATATCTATCATTTTGCTGGAGAATTTGTCTAGCAAAGGGCTACTGTTGTAGCTTACATGGTTTATCTCTCTAGGATTATTCAGTTTTTAACTAGAGAGCCTAGCTTGCTCAGGATGTTAAGTAAAGTCAATTATTCTGATCATATAGGGCAAATTTTTTTAGCAGGACATGCCCAGAGGAAGAGGTGTGGCCAGGTGGGACCCAGCTCATGTTACTCTCAGTCAATGTGTGGTAGTGCCCCCTATTTGCAGATGGGAATTAAATGGTGTGCTAATTTGAAATAAATAAAAATTGGATGGATGGATGGATGGACAGATGAGTGAAATAAATGAATAAATCAATTTGATTCAATGAAGAAGAAAATGAAATAAATAATGAATTCAACAGTATGCATTTTGGAATATGAATGCATGGAGAATGGAACTAGGAAAAATCATCAGTCAGATTCTGAGAATTATTCGAGTGTGAACCCTGGGATGGTAGCAGCGATGAGCAGGAAGAAACCCAAGACTAATTAATCTTTATATTATTTCATTACTGAACTTAATTATTTTATGTATTGCTGTGTGCTTTACAATAAACTCTCTAATATGTGTGACATATAGTGCTGCCAACATTGAGTTTAAGGTTGCAACCTGCAATAGTGGAGGGCACAGACAGAGAAATTGTGAGTATCTACAATTATACCCCACGTTGCCTGCATACATTTTAACTTGTTATCTTGTATGTACTTATCTGGATAAGTATTGTATTTTGGATATATTAAATGATTTTCTGTCATCATCTAGTTTTTGTTGATATCTTGCTAGGATTTTTGAACTGTTAAACAGAACTACACATCTAAAATTGCTGCAAATTCTTGAAATCCTTTGATCAGATTTGTTTAGTTTCCAAGGTTGAACTCTGTATAAGTTCTCCTGCTCTATATACATTAATGTCAGTATGCAGGCTATAGTATCAGCTCTGATATTAGGCTCATAAGATAAAAGGGTATAGCTTCTATGTAGTAATCTTATGCTATTCATGTAAGTGCTTCACAACAGCACAGCTACCAGGATGTTGCACCTCCCTCACTGCCCATGCTAGGCCAAGGTTATTGTAGCAGTCAACTTTATACCACTAGCAGGGGAGGAGTAGGGCAGGAATTTATTTAACAGTGTGATTTTAAGGGAGTATGTCATCATCACTGTGTTCATTCTTAGGGTATGCCCCATGAATATTTTATTTCCTTCGAAGTTGGCTTAAAATAAGTCTTGTATAATATTCTAAGGTAACATGCACAACTATTTTTTCAGATTCCTCACCTTCTAGAGTTTTCCTATGTTTCAGAGCAGGGAAAAATGAGCAGGATAGGCTGAGATCACCAAAACTTGTTTAAAAAATGACAGAAAATACACTATCCATGCAGGGCATTGCTGTAACAGGATCCTACTATGACTTCATGAGTGGCAAATTCAAAATTCGACCATAACAGGATGTCAATTTTGCAGAAAGTAAATTACAGTGAAACAAAGCCTATTTTTGTCATAAAGAATGGTATTAATCATAACATTTGATATGATTTTGGAGTGGTCAAGGAACTTATTTCAGCCAAGAATAATTTTTCAATATTTTGTACTACATCCTCCCTTTATGGCTATGGTAGTGTTCTCTCATGAATAATTCATGAATTAACATTTTGCTATTTTCTTTTATGCAAATTATTCAAGGAATAATGTTGTTTTTAATGGTGCTGTGCTTAAAGAGTGTCATAGGAGAACTGTTGAATTTTTATTTTATGGAAATTTCATTTTACACTTTGGTTATCGAAAATGGCAAAAAAATTGTAGATACCACTATTAATGTGAATTCAAATTTTTCACCCTAGTGTAACTCTGCCATACCTAAACTACTAAATTGGGATAACTTTGCAGTTACTTGAGGGCAGTTCATAGAGATTTCAGTTTTATCTATAAATATAGCAGAGATATTGAGGCACAAATCCACACTAGTCAGCTTTTTGTCACGATCTGACTGCTAGACTCCAATTTATCTGGAGAATGGAAAGGACTATTCTCAATAACTCTTTGATGGGCCTTGCCCCCTGAAGTCCTATATTTGGACTTGGTTGAAAATATGATTGATCAATGAATATTTCTGAAGTAAATTGACAGTCTACTTCAACGCAGTGAATTTTAGCTGAAACCATGGGCAGTTACCCACTCATTATATTAAAAAAGATAAATTAGTAGCTCTTATTCTGTGTGTGACTTCATCCAGAACAGCTCCATTTGTAGAGTGTGGTTCCCTGTGCTAACCCACCAAAAATCACCACAACAACTCTTTATGTACTCTTCTCTTGGTTAGTTGGGGCAGTATTTATAATAATTTTCATAAGTGTATTATTTAATGGGTGAAACACTACACCAGAATTTTAGAGTAGACCATGAATTTAAATTCTCAGTGATTACCAGTGGCTGCTATTTCACACTACCAGGACTTATTCTTGGTTTCTCCCTTGCTGACATATAATGTTTGTACTTCTCTCCTCCAAGTTTTCTTTGGTCTACCTGGCATAATGCTGAACCTACTCCACATTACCTTCATGAGCTGAATAATTGGCTGGGCTAATTAATTGATTTATGTCTACCTGCCTACCAGTTGTAAAAATGGGGATATTTTATTTGTCCAGTGTACTACTTTGTTCTGTCCTTTTTCCTTCTGCAATATCAAGGAATGAAAGAAGGTGAGAGAAAGGCTCTAGAGAGCTGTTAGTGGATAAACTCCTAATAAGGCACATTAATAATAAAGCCACAGGAATGTTAACTATATCTGAGCCACTTCATACCTACCCTTCTGATGGTTTCATATGGAACCTGTTAGGAAGGCAAGGCAGCATTCCGGATTGAGTTGAAGGGGAAAGGGTCAAAAGTAGCATTTTGTAAATGAAGGGGGGGGGGGGGTGGGAAGGAAGAGTAAATGGTGTTTTGGTGTGCCTTATAATATACTAAAACTTCTTGGGATCACGTCTGGTGCATTTAAAAATTTTCTTTCTAATATTGAGATTAGAAATGACTGACTTGTGAGCATTGGAACTATCAACACTTAATAAGATCAGCACTCTCTCTCAATGGTGTTACCTGCTGATTATTACATACATGAATACCGAGTCTAAAATAATTAGCAGATATGACAGTATAATACTACTATGCAGCACTTCAGCTTTCATGTAATAATCAGCAGATAACATTATAGAGAGAATGCTAATACATGTTAAAAATGAAGCTTATAAAAACTTGGTTACAGAACTCTCTTGCTGAGATTGTACTCTTGTTTAATCTATTAAAAATATCTATGAAGTCACCAGAGAATAATGTTGAATAAATTTTGTAAGTGTGGAATCAGAAACCAAAAAAAGAATACTTATTTAAACTGTAGTAACTGGTAATGACTTAGCTACCCACATATTATAATGTTATTATGCATTTGTTGGACTCTATAGCTTATTTTCCCTCTTGTGGGTAGTGTTGATAATATTCCTCTCTGAATTCCTGGTAAGGATGGGACATATACTGACTTTTATCACCTTCCCAGTGTTGTTGCTAACATGCTAAAAGTAGCTTAACAATATTCATGTCATACGATACTACACAGTAAATAGTGAGTGAAAAAAAAAAGATTTGTGAATAATTAAAGGAAAAAAGAATAGGGGTTTAGTATTTCTCCAAAATATACATGCATGCATGAAAACTTAATAATTATGGGCCTAATTCTACATCCCAAAATTACTGCTTCTAAACTATATTTAATTTTATGTTGACAACAAAAACACTGTTATCATGGGTGAATAATAGAAGGAATACTTCCTTTTCTATATTTAAAAGAACCCACTCCCCACCTTTGAAAAGAAGGAGATCTTAAATACTATGAAAACAAAATAGATGATTCCCTCATCAAGTTTAGGAGTATAGTAATGTCATGTCCTAAGGTCTTATTGAGGCAGTGATTTAGGGATGTAGAATTAGGCACATAATAATTTGAGTATTCATGTCTGGTTTTGACACTCATTGGGTTACTAATAATTTTTAATTTTGTTTCCGTACTTTTTGGAGAAAACTTAAATTCTCTTTCTTTTTTTCTTTTTAATTATCGCTTGCCTGTCTGCCTTAAAAATGTAACATAGACCTTCATTAGAGATTCTTGATTACAACATAATGAAAGTTTTGGGTTGATGCAATCTGAAAGTGTAAAAAGTGGGAATCAGTTTTGTACTAATAGGTCAATGCTAAAGGGCTAGTCTCAAGGGCCAGACCCTTTACCCTCTAAACTGCCTGCAGGGAGGGAAAGTGTGTGGTCTAACTCTGTGCTTGATTTTGTTTGTGCATCTCAAAGTTATGGCACCCAAGTGCATGTAAATGGTATGAAAGAAAGCTATTTATTTAAAGTGGTAAAGGTACACCCACAAAAATTATATTTATGTGCATGTCATCTGTCAAAACAACAGATTTAGTACAAACAAAATCAAGTATAGAGTTGGACCAGTCCCTTTTCCTCCTCCTTTCAGTTTAAAGAGCAAAAAGGTCTGGCTAACAAGACAATTGAAGGGCTGGACAACCCTAAATTGAGAGTATTAGCACACTGTCTAATTGAATTTATCAAGACCTCAACGGGGGAGGTGAAATGACCTCCCCCCCCACCCCGCCTTCAATGCAGCCCAGGATGAATCTGGATGTAGTGTGGACGCATGGAACCAGTTCACACAGGTGAAACTGGTTTTAATGTGCAGTGTGGATGGGCCTTAGGAGATATAGGTGTTCTTCCGCTGTCTCCTTGTGTAGTTTTAGTGTCTGCCTTGTACACAAATATTGTAGATAAAATTGGTGCTCATTAACATAACATGGCTACTTGGCTAGTCTACATTGCATCTGTCTGTCTCAGGGGCAGACTTCTATTTTTTTGGTGATGCATTTGCAATACTTTATACCCTTCATATCTATCTATATATATTTTTGGTATTTGGCATATGTTTTTGTTTGCACACACCATGTTCATTAATTGAATCATTTTTATCACGAATGTTTGAATCAAAATTGGGCAAAAATTCTCTAAAATCTGTTTAAATACAAAATACAAAATACTCCAGAAAAAGAGTATCTAAATAAAATACCAGATACTTTCTAGAAAAACATATTTAAATACAAATACAAAATATTTTTATTGGAAATATTTTTTCAAGTAAAACTTTTTTTTCATATCACATGCAATTTGACTATTGATTTGCAAACATCCCACCAAAAATGCATATAGAAGCCGCAATTGCTCAAATCTGCAGACAATTTTGGGGCAAAACTCTCTTTTTGTTCAAATTGATTTCAATTAAAATACATACTGAAGTTAAGCACTGTTAGGCCTGCTCAGTACTTGGATGGGTGACCACCCCCAAAAATGCATTTAGAATCCACAATTGCTCAACTCTGCAGACGATTTTGGGGCAAAACTCTCTTTTAGTTCAAATTGATTTCAATTAAAATTACTTGCTGAAATAAAGCACTATTAGACTTGCTCAGTACTTGGATGGGTGACTACCTGTGGACAGCAAATCTTGAAGGTGGTTTCCCTTTTTTCACTTATTTTTTCCCCCCACCCTCTGTCTCTCTTCTTACTTTACCGCAAAGGGCGTAATTTAACTCGCTAAATTAAGAAATTTCTCAACTCAAAATTTATTCCCCTACTTCAATTTTTAACTTGTTTTCCCGAGCTTATTTATGAGATGTATGAAGCACTGGGGTCAGGGCATACAGTATCAGTCAAATATTCATAACAGAAAATTTTAATTTAGAGAAAATGGTACTTAAAAGAATCCCAGCAGGCAGAGATCACAGAAAACCTTGGCCAATAAAAGCCAAAACCAAAGGCAGAATTGATTAGCGTCTTTTCCCAGCTAAATTGCTAGCTGTGTAGGAACAGCAGAATGTAGCACTACTTCACTGCTGTGGCACACAACTTGCACGTGGGATGGGGGATTGCGTAATGTCAAGGCCCATGTATGAGAAACTTATTGGTGCTCCCCACTACAATAAAAGAAGATGTATTTTAAAGTAAAAAATATTTCAAAATACAAAATCTCTTTTTTTTTGGTTTTGAGTATTTAAATACAAATACATATTTTTTAAATTTAAAATACGTATTTGAAATATATTTATTCCATATACTAACCATGCTTGTTAGAATATAGAAATTAATAGATTCAGTTGGATTTCTTTGGCTCAGGCAGACCACTGTTGATCTTTTGTGAGACTGTTATGGTATTTTCCCCTCTATCCTTTTTTTATTACAGTATTTGTGGATTTGTTTGTTTTGTTTGCAAACACCATATCCATTATTTAAATCATGGAAATATGGTATTATTTTAATTATGGTACTATTTTACATATTTAATAAATAAATTTGGTACTGTGGTTGGAAATGTTCCACACTCACAGTTATATATATATATATATATATATATATATATATATATATATATATATATATATATTATCAGCAACTAGTATATTTCTGGCCTAGGTAATGTCAGGTATATTCTTGTAGTACATTAATATATCAATAAATATGATCTCATGTCTGTTTTTGGTGTGTGTGGTGTAGGATGATAGTTTGGAGGAGGAGTGGGAGGGCAGAGTGTTCACAGAACAGGAACTGTAAGTGTTTTACTATTGGCATCATTTGTGTATGGTAAAGGTGAGGAGGTATGAGGGACAGTAACCTATAAAGGAGGGGGAAAAAGAAAAAACATTTTATTATTTAAAAAATACTGCTAAATTTATAAATACACATTTTTTTCTTCATTCCATTGCAAAGCACACACTCAAATATTATGTAAACTTATGAATCTGATTGTTCAGCATTGCACCATGCTTCCAGAATATTCTAATATTCTATATAAGAAAATGCAATAGGCAGCTTGGCTCTCCACTGGTTGTTAGCAATATGCCTTTCAGTAATACGCAATGCTTTCAAAACATTCAGGCCTTTCTTTAAAATCAATGGGTAACCCGGTTGCATGTCAACTTATGAGTTATTGTTAATTAAATGGAGCCACAAGATCTAAAAATGGTATTTTTTTGTGATGTTGCTTTAATCATGTTCCATGTTGACATTGGCCTGGCAATTCTGGCTATACAGATTTAGTTTTATCTAAATCTATATGAAATTATTCATCTACAAAAATCAAACCCTTATAGGTAGATGTTTATGTCTTCTAAGTTAATTTAAGCCATAAATTTAACTTTAATTCTATCCAATCAATACTATTCCTCACAGTTTACACATAAATCATTGAAAGCAATTGAAGTTCCAGTCAGTCATTTCATTTCTGTTGCAATTATCAATTTTTTTTTCCCACTGAAAGTTGATTGCAATATTTTTGAGTATGGTATTAAGTTCAACCAAGCCAATTTTAGAATTTCATTGTGGTACTTATAGTGGAGGCTCCTTTTCTATAGCCTGCAAATTTGATTCATTTCAGGTTACATGAATACAATTTGTGAGCTTAAAGATTCTGTCATAGTTAGTACTTTTTGGTACTCTTTCGCTTAAGAATTTTGATTTATACATCCTTCAGGTTGACTGCTGATGTGCCCAGCAACACCACTGTAAGAGACTTGAGATGTTCATCCCTCAAGAAATGTGAGGAAGACCCTCAGCAACATGCACAGACACAGGAAAATGGTGCTCAAGACAAACATTGTTCACATTGTGGAAAGAGTTTTAGGAGCAATAATCTCCTTCAGACCCACCTCAGAACACATACAGGACACAAGACATACAAGTGTGAGCACTGTGGGAAGAGTTTCAGTAACAATAGTAATCTGCAGGTGCACCTCAGGGCACATACAGGTGATAAGCCGAACAAATGTGAACACTGCGGGAAGAGTTTCATTTACAGTGGTCATCTAAAAGTACACCTCAGGACACATACAGGAGACAGGCCATACAAGTGTGAACACTGTGGGAAGAGTTTCAGTCAGAGTGGTACTCTTAATGTGCACCTCAGGACACATTCAGGTGACAAGCCATACAGGTGTGACCACTGTTGTGAATAATTTCAGTACCACTAGTGCTCTACAGAGGCACCTCAGGACACACACAGGGGACAAGCCATACAAGTGTGAGTTCTGTACCAAGAGTTTCCTCAACAGCAGTAACCTACATGTGCACATCAGGACACATACAGGGGAGAAGCCATACAAGTGTGAACACTGCGGGAAGAGTTTTAATCAGAGTGGTGCTCTGCAAAGGCACCGGAGGTTACATACAGGGGACAAGGGTTCATATATGTGTGAGCACTGTGCAAAGTGTTTCTTTGATAGTAGTAATCTACAGGTGCACCTCAGGACACATACAGGGGACAAGCCATACAAATGTGAGCACTGTAAAAAGAGTTTCAATTGCAACTGTGCTCTACAGGAACATCTCAGGATGCATACAGAAGCCAGTATCTGGGCTTGGACTTGATGCTAATTATCGAAAAGTTATGACATTTGGAGTTGTGTGCCACTTAATCATAGTAGTCTTATGTTTTTACCATCAACATACATTGGTACAACTATACCATACTTTCAAATAATATAAAAATTCTATTAAATTTTCCTGGCATGAAGACAATAAGTATATCACATCGATTAAATCATAAACAAGAATACTCAGCTCATTTCCATTATATTGAATTTCAGTATCTTATAAGATTAGTAGTGCTTTCATTAGCTTTCATTTCTATTCATAGAACTTGTGATTTTGTGTTTAGATAGACAAGGAAGCTATGACCAGATCTGCAAAAATAAATGTCAATACTAGTGTATCATAACTCTAAAAATGCAACTATCAATCCATGTGCATGCTCACACACAACACACACATACATATTTATATACATGTATATACACATATATATACATATATATGTATTAACATATATACGTATTAACATATACGTATTAACATATATATGTATTAACATATAGATATGTATTGACGTATGTACATATATATATATTTATAAAAGCGGATCTAGGATTTCAGGGATGGGTTGGGGGATAAGTGAGTCCCCTATCACAGAGTACATATTAACCCTGAATATTTTCTACTGGTTAGAGAACATGGTGAAAGATTTTTTTTTTAATAAATCCACCAAAAAAAGGTTTAAAAAAGTTCCATGAAGTGTCCTTTAAATGTAATTAAACAAAGTTTGAAGCAGAATATGGCCTATTTAAAAAATAGAAAATCATTGTCTCTATCTGCTTGGTGCACCAGTTGAAATTCATATATAATATTCACATAAAGCTCTGGGGGTCACTGAGGCATCTTTGGACTTCCCAGGATAATCCTTGGATGTCTCAAGTAACTCTGCCATCAACAGATACTCCGACAAAGGGGTCTGGGGTTGAGTGGGTTATCAACGGCCATCCCAAGATGATCTGAGGTTGCCCCCAATAAATCCACGACCTGCAGATATCCGACAATGGGATCTCAGGGTGATTGGGGCATGTGTAGACATTCTGGGATGATCTGCTGACATCCTAAGTAACTTAACTATCTGCGGATACTCCTACAAAATGATCTGGGGTTGGCTGGGGCACTGTGGACATCCCTGGATTATACCCAGATGTCCCAAGCAACTCTACTATCTGCAGATACTCTGACATAAAGGTCTGGGGTTAACTGGGGCATCTGTGGACACCCAGGATGATCTGCAGATATCCCAAGTAATGCCACCATCTGCAGCTAATCCAACAAAGATGTCTGGGGTTGAGTAGGCTATCAGGGACATTCTGGGATGATCCAAGGATGTCCCTAATAACTTCACCATCTGCAGATACTCTGACAATGGGGTCTCAGGGAGAGTGGGTCATTTGTGGACATCCCAGAATGATCTTCGGATGTCCCAAATAATTCTGCTATATGTTTATACTCAACAAAGTGGTCTGGGGGTGACTGGGGTATCTATGGACAACCCGGGATCATGTGCGCATGTCCCAAGTAACTCCGGATACTCTGACAAAAAAGTCTAGGGTAACTGAGGTATATGATGACATCCTAGGATGATCCCCAGATGTTCAAAGTAACTCCACCATCAGCGTACACTCCGCCAAAGGGGTCTGGGGGTGACTGGAGCATATGTGGACATCCTGGGATGATCTGCAGATATCTGTTGTAACTCCACCATCTGCTAATAGTGGTTTGGGTAAGAGTGGGTCATCTCTGGACATCCCCAACAATGACAGTGGACATATATGTGGAGTAGAAGAATTAAATATGTGATAGAAAAAAAATTACATTGGAAACATTTAGCTATGCTGAAAATGGTCTCTAGAAAGAATATGATGAAGAAGAAAAAAGAACGACATGCAGAGCTGTACAAAAAGATATTCCCACATTGCTGAAACTTCTGTTAAGCTCTCCATCACCAGTGACTAGATTTAAAGGCTGAACCTTTAATAAAAATTCTATTAGCCCCAACCCTAAAAACTTCACTATACACTTAACCCAAATTTTATCTGAAGAAGCTTAATAGCCTGCAGCTTCAGTATAGACTGCTGCTTCATATTACTTGTGGTGCTGGCTCAATTTTGGATAACAGCTGCTCTCCTATTTCCAAATTTTGATAGGCATAAGGTCAACCACAGCAAACTTGAAGGGAAAGTTTATAATATCTAAATTCTCCAGGTGGAGGGGGGAGGGGGGATTAAACCTATGGATCTGCCCCTGAATATATATACATATAATACATATACACATATATATGCACACATTCATATACATACATATATATACACATACACGCATGCATATGTTCACGCATGCATATGTTCACGCAAGCGCACACACACGCACGCACACACGAACTCATGCACACACGAACTCACGCACACACACACTTCTTTTTTGGTTTTTCATGAAACTTATTGAACTATGTCTGGAAGGCATGTTCCAGGACAAGACTACTGAACCAGAACCAAGCAGCTCAGAATTTTGCTACACTGAAAGCAGGGACAGATACTAAGATTATAGCAACTCAAGATATTTTCTATTTCTAGAGACTCTACCACTCAAGAATTAGGAGGTGAATCAAGGACGAGGGTATGCTAGACTAGCTCAGAAGGGGAGAAAGAAGAAACTAGAGGGGAAAAGTGATTACGAAGAGAAGAGCAGAGAGAGATCATTGCCAAAGAGAGACAAAAATGATGCGGAAAGGTGGACACAGTTTCTTTTTTTAATGCAGATAACGGCAGAAGAGTGGAGAGAACCTCTATCTCCCAGACTTATGATAGAAAAAGTTTATTTAAGGATTTAATGATATGGGGGCATTTTTTAGACTTTGGAGCTTATTTTTTAAGGCAGAAAGATGACAGAGGGGTTAGTGGACCACCTATTTATGAATTTCTCTGTCAGGATAATGGATGATGGTAAAGTGTCTTTGTATGCCATAGAATAACCTTTTGGTGGTAATGTGAAGAAAATTACTCTCCATTAATCAAACTTTGGTGGAAACATACAAAAGAAAATTTTTGAGACTAGTTTCAATGAAGAATATTCTGTGGGATTGGAACCAGTCCTTTGCTTGCTGTGTGGAAGCTACTGGAAAATCAGCTAATGATTCATTATTCAAGCTTAAGATAACTACCTTGGCCAATTATGAACAGCTGATGAAATAGGAGGTTCAATACCTCAACGCATCACAGAGGTCATGTAAGAGATGACCAGGAATTTTCTTGTCCGTTCTGACTCATCAATAGCTAAGGGTCCTTATCAAAGCCACTCACAAAAAGTTTGATCTTATATTTCCTTTTGGCTTCTACTACTATCTGAAATACTGCAGACATCTTTCAGAAGCATAACCACAACTGACCTTGTGATCCTCCTTATCTTTCACTATAATTTCAAAGCAGAAAAAAAGTTTTTTTTCCCAATAAGCCATAGCCAATTCAAAAACAATAACAATACATATCATAAGAATATTAATCAATCAAAGCATGCTTATAGAGGGTATGTATGTAACCATATATTGTTTATTAATACCATACTTGGCTGTAACACCCTATCATATGTACATGGACTTGTCATAGGAGGAAAATATCATATTTGACCAGCAGGCACAGGTATTAAATACTTTAAGATCCAGTAATAGGATAGTGCTTACTGCTGCTGGAGAGAAAGCATTGGTTTGTCAGCATAGTGGAGATTCATATCCCAGGCTTGATTTGGTGAGAAACAAGGTTTGTGACATGTGTCACCAACACAACATTTTATTTATCCAAAAATGTGACCAACAAAATGTGCAGGAAAGTATTACAGCCTATGAGTGTTCTATCAAGTACAGGAATGGAAGGGGTCAGCTGATGATCTGGTTCCACCTGATTAGGGTTTGCATTTTTGATGATGGGATGTATATTCTCACATAGGCAAGACTATTCAGCAGCTCCATCATTACCTTTAGAGGTTATTAGATAATGATGTAAAACTGACTACTATAGTTGGTGTTGCACATGTCAAAACCATAGACTGACTTGTGAATATCTAGGAACCATTGTGCTAATTCTCCTAGACAGTACTTGGTGTTTAAAAAGATGATCCCAAATTAATAGTAAAACTGAAAATCAAGCAAGGAAATTATTCTTTACTTTATTTATTTATCTTGTTAAAAAATAACAATTTGCAATAACATTCCTAAATATATCGTAATGAAACCATTTACACTAAATTGTGAAATAAGCAACAAATTAGTCCTGAAATTTGCACCACATTAGATTTATGCCATGTTGGATAAAACTGATCTAAATGTGTCACTAGTATTAATGACAGGTACATTTTAAGCCTTTAAAGTTTCGGTAACTATTTTCTTGGAAAGAAAAAAAAGCAATGGACAAATAAATTCGAATGATTTTAAGTTGGTGGCCATATCGAATTTGCAAAACTGGCATCTTTCCACCACATGGATTTTTTTTTTTTTTTTTTTTTTTTACTTTAGTATGTCATTCTATTGACCTTGCTGAAATGAAATGTAATGGTTTTATTTTTGTTGCAACTTGTTTGAGGTTGACCTCAAAATTGAAGTAGATTACTGAGTACTTGAGGAACACTCAAGAATCGGTAAAATCCTGTCCAGAAGGTGGTTTTACCCACTATCTCACTTAGTAGTAGTAATGTGTGAAGGAGTCTAAACATTCCTTTGTTGTTGATCTTGTTCTTCTTAGGAAACTTCCATAGGAACACAGTTACATCATAATTAGCCATCAATAAAGTGTTTGTAGTATTCTCAGTTTGAGCAACTAAGTTTATTTCAAATTACTTCAATTATATTTACTATTTTGAAGTGGATTGTATTTACTATTTACTGTAGATTTTATGGTGTTTACCCTTCCTTGAATTATTTAAATATTTTAAAAAAATGGTGTGTTGCAAATGCAATAGACTGGCTTATGTAAGGGCTGTTCCTAATAAGCTTGGTTTTTTGTGAGAATACCATAAATCTCACCTCTACCACACCAACCAATACCACCTCAACTACAACTTTTTCAACTTTATTCTAAACCTATTTTATTAATACTACACCAGCCATAATTTTACCTCTACTATCTGCAAACACAGCTGTTATCATTCAATCCATCCCAGTTGATGCACCAAACCAATGTAATCAGCAATTACTGGCAACAGTAACTCTACATCCATTAAATGTAACCTCATTTTCAGACCAACAGCCACTTAATTTCAGCTGGGTTGAGAACTCTGGTGAAGAAATATATGAGGTAATTAACCAAATCTTTTCTTGGTCCCTCTTGGCTCTTCTGGAATATCATTAGTAAAAGAAGTTACTCAACTTTTACAATCATTTGCTAACCAGTCTAGCTTGGAAAGAGTTAGTATGAAGGCTGAAACTCTGATTCAGATCCTTTTGCATCAGAAACTAAGCACAAAAAAAAAGCAAAACAAAGGATCATATCTGTCACCTGAAATGTTAACTTGATCTGTAGGAGGGTCTGGTGCATACAAACAAGAATGTTATCTTTCGATCTTCCAGTAAAGAAAGGTGTACATGGACACATCTTTAGATCAAAGATGTCAAAAGGGAAGATTCAGAGTGCACTGAGCTACATATCTCATGAACAGACAGGTGATATTCTAAGTCTGGATGACATTATTCCAGAATCACAAGGTTTGACCACTCATGATGTTCTCAGAGACAAACATCTTATTGGAAAACCAGCATGTCCAGAGGCCCTACTATCTGATATTCCTAAAACAGTAAACCCAATTATATATAGTAACCTTGATGCAGAATACATACTCAATGCAGCCCTGCATACCCAGGGTGCTGCAGGTTTCTCTGGCCTTGTTGCATATGCTTAGAGGAGATTGTGTTCTTCTTCATTTAATCTGCTTCTCATGACCTGTGCCACGCCCTTGCAGCAATGAACCAAAGAATTTGTACCTCTACCATCCATCCAGATGATCTTAGTGCCTTTGTTGCCTGCTGTTTGATCCCACTGAACAAGTGTCCTGGTGTGAGACCCACTGGAATAGGTGAAGTTCCAAGAAGAATAATCGCTAAGTGGAGGATGTGAAGCAGCAGTCCATGCTATTCGTCAATTTTTTACAGGACCAGATATACAAGGTGCCCTGCTGGTTGATACCTCCAATGGCTTCAATACCATCAACAGACAAGCACCATTACATAACATAAAGGCAATTTGTCCACCCCTTCATCAGATTCTAGTGAACACATATCAGATTCCAATTAGGTGCGTCATCTGTGGAGATGGGGAGATCACCTCCTCAGAGGGTACTACACAAGGTGATCCATTAGCCATGGCCATGTACGCCCTAGCTGTAAAACCATTGATTGGGAAACTGAAATTGGATTCTCCAAATGTGAAGCAAATCTGGTATGCAGATGATGCATCTGGTGCCGGTACTTGTGAAGATCTGAGAACATTCTGAAACACTCTGCAAGCTCATGGTAATATATTTGGATACCACCCAAATGCCAGGAAAACACATCTCATGATAAAACCAGAACATGCTGAGAAAGCTAGGGAGTTATTTACTGGTACAGGCATCAACATCATCACAGAGGGAAAGTGACACCTTGGAGCTGCTGTCGGTTCCAGATCATTTACTGAAGAATACATCACAGCCAAAGTGTTGAAGTGGTCAGATAAGATCAACAGCTGGCTGATATGGCCAGAACTCAACCTCATGCAGCCTACTGTGCCTACACTCACAGTGTATCCAGTCGCTGGACCTTTCTGTCATAAACCATTCCAGACATTGCTGACCTGCTGTAACCACTGGAGGAAGCCATTTTACAACATTTGATCCCTGTCCTTACTGGTCGTCCATCCTGCTCAAGTGTGGAGAGGGATCTTTTGGCCCTCCCAGTTGGCATGGGTGGTATGGGATTAGTCAATCCAGTATCTTAATCTCAGTGGGTCTTCAGTGCATCTTTGCAATTAACATCACCTCTGGTTTCTACTATTGCAAGCCAAGACCAGAATCAAACAGTTGATATGGGCAGAGTTATGGAGATCAAGGCATCAATAAGACAGTCAAACCAGAAACATTGGCTGCAAAAATCCAGGAATGTTTATGACCAACTCTCCCCACAGCTGAAATGTTATGTTGATTTCACCAAGGGAAAAAATGCCTCTTCATGGCTCTCTGTACTTCCACTGGATGATCACAGTTTTTCCCTTCACAAGGGTGCATTTGGTGATACAATATGCCTTCGTTATGGCTGGAAATTACCTAATACTCCTACCAAGTGTAATTGTGGCTCTCCCTTTTCTATTGATCATGCCATGTTTGTCCAATGGGTGGATTCCCTACAATACGACACAATGAATTTCATGATCTTACAGCTTCACTGCTTTCTGAACTTTCCCACAACATAGCCACTGAACCCTGACTTCAACCTCTCAGTGGTGAATCAATGACCTATCAAACAGTGATCACCAGTGATGATGCTCGTCTTGACATTCATGCAAGAGGTTTCTGGTCTGCTGCCCAAGATGCATATTTTGACGTAAGGGTTTTTCACCCTAATGCACCAAGCAACAGTTCAAGAACCATTCCAGCATCATATAGAAAACATGAGAACATTAAGAAACGGGCATATGGCCAACATATTTGGGATGTTGAACATGGGGTTTTTACTCCTCTAGTGTTTTCCACCACTGGGGGAATGGGTCATGAAGCCACCACATTCTATAAAAGTTTGCAGATCTGCCCACTTCCAAGTGACAGAAGTCCTATTCAATTATTATCAGTTGGCTGAGGTGCAAAATATCCTTTGCTGCCATTAGGGCATCCATCATGTGCATCCGTGGCACATGATTATCAAAGAATAAGCCCTTAAGTGATGCAGATTCAGATATCACCTTAGCAACAACAGGAGGCATCCCAAGAGATTAACATTATTCTTTCTTGACATTATTTCTCCCTCTCTTTCCTTATTTATTGTTGTTGTTCATTTTGGTGCCTACATTTAGATAGTGAATACACCTACAATAATCATCGTCATTTTGTTGTCCTACAGTGTAATAGTATACCACCGCTGGAGTCAATTTAAAAATGTTTTTTTTAATTTCCTTTCTGCTATTCTTTTTTTGTGATTAGAATGTTGTTATTCTATTTTTGGAGTTGAAATATTTCTAATAGTTTACAACCGTTGGAGTCAATTTAAAAAAAAAAAAATTTTTTTTTTTTCTGTGTGGATTTCCTTCATCTGTGGAGCTTCTGGAATAACATAGGAGGGAACACTACTTCAGGCAGTATTTCCATACTCTCATAAGGCTAGATTTAGAATTTAAAATAATTACTCTTAAATATGATGTAAAATAATAGATGTCAAAATGACAGTGGAATCATTCTTGGATCTTGAATGCCTTGAAGCTAATTTTATGGTCAGAAAAGGATTCCTTAAACTATAAAGCATACATTTTAATACCAAAATCAACTTTCCTTGTTTAACAGAAGCCACCGAATATTGAATTAATATATTTGGGTGGGTTACTTCTATTTTTCTACTAAAATATCAAATTAAATGGTTTATATAATTGTGGTTAGAACATATTCACATAAAAATTGAGATATGGATTGTTTGACAGACATAAATGGGTAGTTTGACACCAAAAACACCTTCATATGTAATCTAGAAGTAAACTTCTGCATATTTTGGGCTGCCATCTTTGATTTTGCCCAGTTATGGAGTTTGCCAGCATTTTACAAAGGTCACCCCAGCTCATTTTAGTCAGCACCTTCAAATCATAGAGAATTCACTTTCAAGCCATATAGAATTCATCTTCAAACCTCGGCCCAATTGCCTCAGTCAGGAGCTCCTACTGTGAATATATGTAATCTCCACTTATGTGACAAACATTAGATGTTTTCCATCTTAGCCTCTTATATTTGGTGGTTTATGCCAGAGTTTGGAAAGATAGCATACCCATGCATTTCACACACAGAACAAAGAAAACTTGCTGTGTATCATTGGACCACAGATTACAATACTGCTTCCAACTAGCTGAAATATTTCTTAAAATAACTGCTGTGTGTTATAGTTATTCAGAATCAGTTAATATCAGGAAGTAATTCTTGAAACTGATGCCAGTATATACTAGCTCAGGTACAGAAAAGGCAGGTCCAACAAATTGTATATATACATCATAATTTTGAGCTCCATAAAAGTAACTATGGTATATCTTAGCTAGAAACACTTACTCTCATTTAGGCTGTCAATATTTGCACCCACCCATACATTCTTGGTCCACCTACAGCAGTGTGTGATAACCAGGCTGCATGTAAATTTCTCCTCAACTCAACCCGTCCATCATATGTCTGGATCAAGGAAAATAGAATGGGCATCCTTTTTATTTCCCTCCTTTCTCCTATTCCATTTAAATTTTTGTTATAGGAACAACCTCAGCTGATAAATCTAGTGATGTTAGCAAATATATTTTTTTAACAATCATTTAAATACATATATTTATATACATATACATACATATTTACATTCATACATATATATACATATATATACAAATATAATGTATATATACTATGCATGTATGTATGTAGGTAGGTAGGTGGGTAGGTGCATGCATGCAAGCACACACACATGCACGCTCACACACATGCATGCATGCACCCACCCACCTGCATGCACGCAGGCAGGCAGGCAGGCAGGCAGGCACACACATATGCATGCATGCATGCACACATGCATGCACACACATTGTATGGCTACCTTGATGTGGGGAGATGCTTCAAACCAAGAGCCACCATGCAGTTCAGTACTGCTAGATTTTGAATAAATCAAATTATGGACCCATGGTGGGAGTTCAGCATGAAATAAAAAAGATATAGCTAACTGTAATGTAGTAAGTAGTATTGTGCCCCTTATGTTATACTTTTATACAAAAATAGAGCAACCAAAATGTTGCATCCCTTTCACTGACCAGGCTGAGATAAGGTTATCATACCAGTTAGCTTGATAACATTACTGTTTTTATGTCTAGTAAATACAGCTAAGAAATAAATTTGCTTTAAATTCATTAAAGTATACTGTATATAATAAGTTTTTACCCAGCCTGTTCTGTCACATTTCCCATTGTATCATGTAGTTGTAACATATTTACTATTTTGTCAAAGCAATTGCATTCATAAGTAAATTTATTCACTAATTGGTGTCTTTATGCTGTTGCATTACAAGGATGTTCATGTCAAAAATATTACATCAACATCAAACAAATTATAAATTTCAGATAACAGTAAATATGTTTCATTCACTATCTGCATATATAACACTAGCAGCATCTACTCGGTGTTGCCTGGTCAACTTCAACATGAAAAATTATAAAAGTCACTCAAACTTTGGCATGGTTGGCCCTTTAATTAGCTTTAGGCAGCCGTAACTATATCCTGTGTGTTTGGCTAATACCAAACCACACACATTGCCACACCTAATCATAGTTAATAATGCTCACCAGGATACTTGGACTCCATATGCCCAATTTCAGCCTAATTAGTCCATAAATGAGTGTGGGTGTGGCTATGACAAAACTAAACCCATTACCATGCCCACATGTGTTTAATAATGCTCACCCGGGTTCTTGGAGAGTACATGCCAAATTTCAGCCTTTATAGTCCCAGTGTTTAGCCGTGATGCCCACACACACATACTCACGAACCAAAATATATGCTAAAGTGTGTTCGCAGATCTAACTCCTTCGGTCCAAGCATTATTCAGAATTTTTTTTTGGCACCTTTTGTCTTTACACACCAATGGAAAGAGGTGTAGCCAGGAGGGATTCTGCCTGTGCCACTCCAAACGTCAAATTGTTTATGCATACCATATATTAAGTCTTGTTCCTCCAAGGGTTAGTCTGGTTAAAGTACCATTTTATGGCTTCCTTTTAGCCTGACATTAAAAGTGTAAAGGGTGTGGTCATATACATGTACTTAAAACGTTTCACAGATTATATCAATTCCAAATATATATTGGTTCATGGGTCTAACTCCATAGGGGGTTTTTTTTGTTGCTGCATTACCATTTTTGGCATATTTGTCTTACACAGAGAAAGGAAAAGGTGTGGCCAAGTGGGACCCAGCTCAAGTTAATCCCAAATTAAAGTTATATATGCACACCAAGTTATAGATCTGTTAGTCCTAGAGTTTTCGGGCAAAATACCATATATATATTTTTTTTTTTTTTTTTTTTTTTTTTTTTTTGGGGGGGTGGGGGGGGGGGCTCTATCTCGTTACCATGGTAACCATTTCCCGAAATTATTAGCCCATGTTTTAAGTTGGTTCAAAACCTATCATCATGCCAAGTTTAAGAGAAATCCATCCACAGATTTGGCCAGAATGATGGTACAGACAGACAGACAGACAGACAGACAGACAGACAGACAGACAGACAGACAGACAGACAGACAGACAGACAGACAGATGTATGTATATATGCATGCACGCACGCATGATGATGTCTGTCTGTCTATACCATAATTCTGGTCAAACCTATGAGTAGATTTCTCTGAAATTTGGAGTGATCACAGATTTTGATCCCACTTAAAATATGGGCTAAAAAATACGGAAAATGGTTACCATGGTGATAAAAATAGCCAAAAATGGTACTTTGGACAGACATACCCTTGGGGCAACAACATAGATGGGGGCCAAATTGGCCATACCTCTTCTTATTGGTGTGTAAAGCTAAAATGTGCCAAAAATAGAACTAATAAATAATGCTTGGACTTAGAATTAGACCCACGATCCCATCTAATATATATTTGGGTTCGTAGGTATGTTTGTGTGTGGTAAACATTTTAGGTGGGTGTGGTCATGGGTGAGGTTTGGTCATGGCCACACCCATACAAGTTATTTTGGTTGCCAAATACTTATTTATGGACCAATCAGGCTGAAATTTGACATATGGACTATAAGTAACCTGGTGAGCATCATAGAAGATGTGGGTGTGATTTTATTATAGCCACACCCACTGGCTGGATATCATATTGGCTACCAAAAGCAAATTAAAGGATCAACCAGGCTAAAATTTGGCATGTGGTCTCTAAGTAACTGGTAAGCATTATTAACCATACATGGGTGTGTTTGGTCATAGCCACACTCAATTCCCGATTATTGGTTTTCATTCATTAAATTGATTATTTTTACTGTAGTAAGGTAGGGAATTGGAGATTTCTCTGTTATGATGAACAAAAATGAGAGAGCCTGAGATTAAAGATGCTATTTCATTTTCCCCCATTACATTTTATTAATGGTGCTCCTGCACACACAAAAAGTTCACTA